>WOXC01009298.1:0-273542 GCA_011680675.1 Gymnobelideus leadbeateri
GGGCAGGTGGAATGAAAAGAGAGCCAGTCATTTCCTGTATCCTCTCCTCTTGGTCTTAATAACCAGCAAGATCTGAAGACGCCTTGAGTTGAGTCTTTTTGTCTTGCCAACTCCAGGTTTTTTAGGATTATGTTGGGATTCTTGGATTCAAAGACACCATTGCCATTCACATTCCTTCTCCCGACCACAGCCCAGTGGTAATCACTTATCCTAGTCTCAGAGGGAGATCACTACTGTCTTTTTCAGCTTTCTTAGTCCATCCTCAACCACCAACAAACAGGCCCTACAGGTGGCTCAATTCTTCACTGACTTATCCTAGTAAATTTACTTTACCTCTTCATATTCTGACTTTAAAAGTGCTATTAATGATTATGACCCTTTTTATCCATATAGCACTTTACTGTTTTAAAAGCACTTTCACATGCATCATTTCATTTAATTCTTCTATCCATCCTGCAAGGTAGGTGCGACTCTTAGGGAATTGTTCTCATTTAACAGATGTGGACAGTGAAGCTCAGAAGGATTGTGACTTGAACAACATCACCCAACTAGTGAGTAATGAAACTGGCCTCAAACCCTGGTCTCCTGACTCTAATCCCAGAGCCCCGGCCACGATTCTATATGAACTGGACAGTGTTTAAGCATGATAGGCAGGGTTAATCTCTAGCACTTTGAGAATACATTGGCTCCAAAGTTTGTAGGCATTCCAGTAAGGTTGCTAAGGGAGATTAGGTGAAATGGGATGCTTTTTCATTCTAATGGACTTTCAGTGAATAGGAATAGAACTCAAATGAGTCTGTCTGTCACTTCCAGTGCCCCATATTTTTTTCTTTTAATTGTAATAGAGCATAATTTAGTTCTTAAGATGTGATTGAAGTTTCTACAACTTGAATCCTTTCCAGATCCCTCTTTGCCTTCTCAATTCTTTGGAAGTTTAATTGAAACAAATGAAATCCAATGATGCTTTAAAAGAGCCTTTTCTCTCCACAGGAATCTGAGGCAAAGATGAAGAAACATTAGCCTTCAAGGGAACAGGCTTAGTTTGTGATGCAAAGCCATCCATAGCCCTTTTAAGTGGTCCCCAGTTAGTCATTACTTGGGTGTGTGCAAATCTTCATGTCAGAGTTTTTCATACCCAGAAGGTGGTATGGTATCTGTATACTGCAGCTCTCCTGTAACTTGAATAATTTCATTCAGAAAGGCCAGGCTTCGTCTTAGAACTCTAACCTGGGGGTCAAGGAACCTGGAGACTGTCTGGGGACTGGGACCATGTCTTATACTTCTTAATATCCCTCATAGCTCAGGACATGACCTTGTACAGAGTAGAGGTGAAATCATTTTTGCTTAATTAAAATGACTTCACAGGGCAGCATGACCATGGAAAAGTTACTTGCTATCTCTAGACTCTGTGAAAAGTGCTGCTGAATTCAATAGTGATTTTTGTGAATGCTTTCTTTTTTTTTTAGAGGGCAATTGGGGTTAAGTAACTTGCCCAAGGCCACATGGCTAGGTTTTTATTTGTGTGTGTGTTAAGTGTCTGAGGCCAGATCTGAACTCAGGTCCTTCTGACTCCAGGGCCAACGCTCTACTCACTGCGCCACGTAGCCACCCCATGTACACCTGAATTATTGAAGATGTAATGAAGGAATTGACAAAGTTCTTTATTATATTTGACATATATGACCTTTATCTAAGAAACTATTTATTCCTCCCCAATTCTCTGCTTTCCTTTTACTGGGTTTCTGAGATATGGAGTATTTCATGAATAAGAAGAATGCTTTTGAGAGTTGCCCCTAGATATAACAATTGTAGCCAAAATATTGATTACTGACCAGATATGCATTGAGGATAAATTGCATCAAATGTGTGGATGCATCAAGGATTTATAATTTTGTTGGTAGACTGACATAGTTTGATCCCCTCCATTACTTAGTATAGTATTCTTAATTGCTAGAGGTTCAGATACAGTAAATAACTTTAAGGTTTAGATATCTAGCCCTAGTATCTCTCCTGAACTCCAGTCCTGTATAACTGAATGTCTATCAGACGTTTCAAACTGGATTGCCATAGAAACATGTCAAATTCAACACATTCAAAACATAATTAATTGTTCTCCCTACCCCACCCTCTGCCTTATAAATTTCTGTTATTGTCAAGGGTACTACCATTCTTCCAGTCTACCAAGGTGTGCAACCCTAATGTCATCCTTGATTCCTTACTTTGACTGATCCTCCACATCCAATAATCTACCAGACTTGTAGCACACAACTGAACGAAGTACAACAGAGGTTAGTTACGTATTGCTCTAGTATGCAGGCGTTTGTCTTCTCCTGAACCAAATTCAATGAGAATGTGGTTTCACCTTTTTGCCTTCCTATTTTTCCCCTCCCCTGCAACCACTTCCCCCTGCTTTCTCTAATTGAGATAGTTTAACCCACCCTGTCTCTCCCCATCTCCTCCTGCCACTTTCCTCTCTCACCTCACAACTTCACCCCTTGAGTATCCTCCCTTCCCAACAAATTCAACCTATGCCCTCTATCCATATATAACTGTAACCATATACACACACATTCACATATGTATTCATATGACCATACACCCTTCCATTATTTTCATACTGAGAAAGATTTCCTCAGTCACAGTTATTGTTTTTCCATATAGGAATGTAAATAGTTCAACTTTGATAAGTTCCTTTTGATTTCCTTTCCCTGATTACCTTCTCAGGCATCTCTTGCTTCTTGCATCTGGATGTCAAATTTTCTATTCAATTCTGGTTTTTTCCTCAAGAATGCTTGAAAGTACTCTATTCCACTGAATGACCATATTTTCCCCTGAAACAAAACACTCAGTTTTTCTGGGTAGGTGACCCTTGGGTTCATTCCCAGCTCCTTTGCCCTCTGGAATATCATATTCCATGCCCTTCAATCCCTCAGTGTAGAAGCTGCCAGGTCCTGGGCTATTCTGATTGTTTCCACAATATTGAAATTGTTTCTTCCTGGCTGCTTGTAGTATTTTCTCCTTGATCTGGGGATTCTGGGACCTGGCTATAATATTCCTGGGAGTTTTCTTTTTAGGACCTTTTTCAGGAGGTTTTCAGTAGATTCTTTCAACCTCTATTTTGCCCTCTGGATCTAAAACATCAGGGCAATTTTCCTTGAGAATTTCTTGAAGGGTGGTTTCTAGGTTCTTTCTTTGATCATGGCTTTCAGGTAGTCCAATAATTTTTAAATTGTCTCTCCTGGATCTATTTTCCAGGTCAGTGGTTTTTCCATGAGGTATTTCACATTGCCTTCTAATCTTTCGCTTGTTTGGATCTGCTTAACAGCATCTTGATTTCTCATAAAGTCATTAGCTTCCATTTGCTCCAGTCTAACTCTGAAGGAATGAATCCTCAGTGAGCTTTTGAGATTCTTTTTCCATCTGGCAAATTCGACTTTTTAAGGCATTCTTCTCCTCATTGCCTTTTTGGGCCTCCTTTGCCATTTGAGTTAGTCTATTTTTTAAGGTGTTGTTTTCCTCAGTCAGGCTGTTGACCCTCATTTCATACTTTTCCTGCATCCTTCTCATTTCTCTTTCCAGTCTTTCCTCCACTTCTCTTATTTGATTTTTAAAGTCCTTCCTAAGGTCCTCTATGGCCTGCAACCCACTCATGTTTTTTCCCCTGGGGCTTTTGGAGCAGGACTTCTGACCTCACAGTTCTCTTCCCACTCCATGCTTCCACCCTCCTTGCCCCCAAAGTAGGAGTCTAGGGTTGCATTTTTCTGTTTAATTTGTTTCCGTTGCCTTGGCATGTTGCCACTTAATTACTTGACTTTTGGGCTTGTTGCCACACTATGGCTTTTTGCCGTCAGATAGGGGAATTTTCATCCTGAATGTGTGTGTGGGGGGGCAACTTCCATTTCCGGCAAGCTGGTTACCCACCCCAGACCTCCCCCCTAGATCACAATCCAGATCCAGGGAGGTTAAAGCAAAAGTGATTAACCCCCAAGACTGATGGCTGGATCTCCCTACAGTTTGCAGGCCAGGAGCTGGAGCTGCCTCTGAAAACTACAAAATGGCGTGTCTCCTCAGCGGCTTCTAGCCCCTAGGGGAGGAAGCCAATGAGTTCCCCCAAAACTGGTCCCAAAGTCCATAGGGCACTAACCTCTCACTTTGTCCTAGGCATGTCTACATTGATAATTCTGGAATCACCACAGCTGCTGGTGTTCTGGGGTCCCTCCAGCCGGCTGCTGGCCCTGCCACCCTGGGGCTAAAACCACGACTCAGGCAGACCGAACCTGTGCTTGGCTCCCTGGGCTCTGCGAGCTGCTGATTCCCAGACCGCTGTGCTGGTCCTTCCTGCAGGGCAGCTGGGCTGTCCTCATTAGGAGGTTAGTTTCTCTGTGTCATTCTGTGGGTGCAGGGGCTCCAGAAGTTGTTCAGAATCCCCTTTTACATAGTTTGGAGGAAATCTGGGGCAGAGTGGCTTGGACGCGCTGTTTCTACTCCGCCCAGTTTTTCTTATGTAGAGAAAAGAAAAGAAGAGAAAAAAAAAGAAAAGAGGAAAGAAATGAATTAAGAAAAGAAACTACTCTGGCGCTGTGAGATCAGATTTGAACTCCCTAGGATGAGTCTTTCCGAATCCAGGCCCAACAACCTTTCCACTGACTGACCTATCCTATACACATGAAAATGGGTAGGAGACGACAGGAAAGAACAGGAGAATCTTTGACTGACCAACTTGGCTTAAATTACTTGAATACATTTGAGATGAAGTTATAAAGGCAAATTTGAAGCTAATAGTATATTAGCCAATAAACTAAAAACTACTGAACTGAAGAAGTCCATTCTCATTCCCTGGAAATGACACTGTTGGTATGCTATCTTAACAATTCTCATTAAGTAGAAAAATATATGTGAGGCTTGGAGCAATTGCTACTACGTACATGACTAAAGATCTACCAGCAGTAGTGACTTACTAGTCTTTTAATTACTAGTCTTCTAGTCTTTTAATTACTCTGGTCTTAGAACTAAGTAATTTGTTCCTTCTATGACTGGAAGCATATGAAGCATCCTATTTAAGCTAGGCTTTGTGTCTCAGTGTTTCTGTCTGGGGTTTGTTATATGCTTCTGGTTCTTTGTTTGCTCTTAGCACTTGTGTGTATGTATTTTGAGCTTCCTGGTATTCTTAAGGTATGGATGCCCCTCTCTGGTCTTCTTTTTTTTTAATTCATAGACTACACTCTGTATCTCCTGATCCTGTTTTATACTGTTCTCTACTCGATACCCCTAGCCTAGGCCAGGACACTGTTAGTCTACTACACATGTATTTGGAGACTCCTGAATTCAAATTAGACCTCTGACACATACTAGATTGTGAACCTGGGCAAGTCATTTAATCCTATTAACCTCAGTTCCTTATTTGAAAAATCATCTGGAGAATTTAATGGAAAACTATTCTAGTATCTTTGCCAACAAAGTCTCAAACGGGTCATGAAGAGTTGGACATGATTGAAAAACGACAAACTAATAACAATAACAACAAGAATATGTCAGTAGAAGTATTTTTGTAATAGATCTGACCATGCTAGAAAGGCTTTGAGTTTGGGATTGGAATTTGATTTCATGTTTACTTTCCTATGACCTATCTGGGTCTATAGACACTAATTACCAGGTGATAGTTTTTTGGAGATTTGGTGCAAAAGCCCTCAAACATCAATAAATATAAAACTATAGGGTACCAATAAAAGTCAAATTATGGATCCTTGATATAGTGAGGCCTGGAGGAACAGTGATATGTTACCTTGGCTGAATCACTCTTCCTTTGTGATCCTCCATTCACCACTTGTAAAGTGGGGGTCATAAAATCATTTATTTACATCAGACTTGTTATGAGGAAAGCATTGAGCAAACCTTAAAGCACTATATAAATGTGAGTAATTGTTATAATATTAATTATGAATTTCCTTTCATTTAGAAGCCTGGAATTTATTGTGATATCTAACAAAGCCATGAGTCATGTGATATATTCTAACCCAATTTTTGGTAGTGCCCACCCCCACCAAGGTAATAGTTTAGGTATAGGTAGAACTTCAGAAAAGTTTGAAAGTTGAGAGCCTGGTTAATTTTTTTAAACAATCTCCAAGGATATCTTTTGGATGTATTTTGATGAGTGCACAATCTGTTGATATGTCTAGAATTGTATTTCCCTTGTGGTAAGCATTATCCAAAAATCTAGAGGGAGCATGATTGCTTTAGACATTCAAAACATGTCAACACAGCCATATTCACCTTCTGAGAATTGTAAGTTTGCAATAATAATAATAAAACACTCTCTAGAGCCTAGGAGGATTTTTTTTTAGTTTAAGCTTTTTTTTTTCTTTTCAAGGAATGAAATAACCATTTTTAACTCCTACACTTGTTTGTCCAAAACACAATATTAAGTAACTCCTATTTTCATTTCCTATGAAGCAAGAATCTCCTTGAGCTGATATTATTTATGACTTTGAGCTTTTTCATCAAATTAATCCCATCCTACCACACCAATGACCAGCCATTTTTCACCTGAATTGAGGAATCACTTGTGTTTCAGAAAAAAAATTGAGTTTCAATCTATTTATTAAGTGCCCACAGCTGGAGAGCACTACAACTTACCATTGGAAGAAATGTAAACATTCAACAAGATACAGCCCCTGCCTTAATGGAGTTAAAATAGAAAATATGAACATGTCATATACATGAATACATAATACAAATGAACTATAACACAAAATGATGCCAGATATATGTATTCTAGAAGTTGTATCATTGATACTACTTGCAGCTGTGGTGGAGGTGTAAGTCCAATAACACCAGCACACAGGGGAGCTTCTAGCACAGGTTCTTTGATCTGTTTTTTCTAAAGGAAAGAGAGACTTAAAGGGGTTAATGATTGCACTTTAATTAAACAATGACAAAGAGATACAAGTAGAGAAGTGAGTATCCAAGAAAGAATCCAATATATAGCGCTCAAGAGTAATAGAACAACTTACATCACTAAATCAGGAAGTGCCAACATCTAGGTTCACAAAAGGGGATGGGGATTAACAATGGCTACACAAAGTCTCATCAGGCCAAGTCACAAAGAAGTATTCCCGTGAATGAGCCCCAAAGTAAACTACCAACCTCCTAGGATATATGGTTTTCAACTAATAGGCTCAGAAGCAGAAGGTATCATACCCCTCTTGACTTAGTGCCTTATTGGCTAAGTCCCAAAAGGTGTGAAAATCTTCCTCCAAGAAAGCGTCCCTTTAGACAAGCTTCTCCCTAAGCAAGGTCCACCCCCAAGGCAATATATGGGCTCTGTGTGATTCAGGATGGGTCACAGCTATGAACTGAGCTGAAGTTCAACGAAGCAAGACATTCATGATTGAAATACCTGTGTACTTTTAGAAGGGAACATGGCTCCTGTTCCAAGGGAAAGGGGGCACATAGGCCTATTAAGGGAAGAGAAAGATCTTCCTATTTCATTAACCCTACAGAAGTATATACACAGTGTTGCATATTGTCTGAGGTAAGAAGGGCCACGGAAATATTCATGGAGAAGAGGTATTGGGGTGGCCTATAAACAATGTGGAGCAATGCAACAAACAGAAAATTTGGAGTAGGGAAAGTATGCCATTCATAGGAAACTGACATAATTCTGGAAAGAGGTGATGAGGAGTGAACTTTGGCTGGGGCATGACACATAAAAAGCAGAGTAAAATGGGATAAAGCAAGAAAGATAGAGGTATTACCTCTTATGAGTCTTGAAAGACAAGCTTTCAAGTTGACAAATCAAGTCAAATATTTACTGATTGGTTGAGACTGACTCAGTGAGTAAAAGTGAATTAATGATAGGTTTTGAGCAGATTGGAATGGCATTTCAATTTCTGTCTATGAGGAATGTTTGACTCTTTGTGGAAGGTGAATTGGAGAAAGAAGGCAATGCCAAGAAGAATGTGTGTTAGGAGTTCATTGTAAAAACCAAGCCAGGATCCCTTTACTGGACATGTAAATCAAGAATGTGAAAAATTAAAAAAAAAATAAAGCTCTTATAACTACCAATATATTCACAGCAATGTATTAGTGAGAAGTAGAAACAAAATGACTTTCTCATGATGGAATAATTGTAGGACATGGGCATAATGGAAATAGAAGATTGGGTTCTCATTGTTATGTTTGAAGGGAAAATTTTGTTTGAACATCATCTCAAACATTTAATAACTATATGTCCCTTTATGTGTCTCTTTCCCTCTCTGGGCCTCAGTTTCCAAAATGAGAGAATAAGACTGACTACTAAGGACCCTTCCAGCTATAACTCTATGATCCTATGAATCTCAGAAATTCTGAGAATCCTGGGAAGCTCTTATTGAACTACTGAAGAGCAATAGGAATAAAACCAGGAGAATAATATACAGAACTAAAATAATATAAACTAAAATAACACAAAAATCTAAGCTTTGATTAATAATCTTGACCATGAATGACAGATGATTAAACATGGTTCCCTCATTTCAATAGGAGATTGAGAGTCTAGAGCTACACAGTGCTTCATATACTTCCAGATGTAATAGTTGTTTTGCTTGGTTTTCTTAAATTTGTTTCTTTTTCAAATGATATTTCAAAAGGAACTTGGTATTTTGAGAAAAGATGGTGATATGAAAATAAAAGACTTCAATAAATCTTTTTAAATAACATTCACTCATTAATTTATTAAATCATTTAGTCATTCATTTGTGTGCTTACTTCTCTTTAGATGCAGGTAGTGTAAATGAGGTTATGGACTTTTCCAGTGGCAATGGTCAGTGAGGATAGATACAATATATTGCATAGGTAAATAACTTGTCTAAAGTCCCATAAATAGTAAAGGGCACAGAGAATATTTTAAGCAAAGTGCTCTGCCAGACCTCCTAAGTGCTTTCATAGAAGTGCTATTATTGCAATGTTTTTTACCAAGCTCCAACTCCTCCAGGACAATGCCCATTGACCTGGAAAGGTTTTTGGCAGTATGGCATCTAAGACAAGAAACATGATCTTGGGACTTGTTAATTTGGATGGTCTATTTGAGGGAAGCGTCTCACCATGACATATTGCCACATGGCCATTAAGCAAATATGGTTCAATAGGATATAGAGTCAAAAGAAATATGGTTCTTTCTTCTTTATTCCATCTATTATTTTTTTTAAACAAATGTTTTATTAACTTCTGTTTTACATCATTCATTTCCACCAGAGTTTGAGTTACAATCATTTTCCCCCCATTATTCCCCTACCCAACCTCCCAGAATAGCAGTCCCACAAGATATCGCTTCCTCCAATCTGCTCTCTCCCATACCTTCTCCCATACCCCCATCGACTTTTCCATTAGAGGAAGATGAATCTTTGTGTCCCAATGCCTGCACATCTTATCTCCAAATTATAGGCAAAAGAGTATTAATAATAGTATTTATATATATTTGAAACATCTAATGTTAGGACCTCAAATTTCAGATCAATTTCCTTCCTCCCTTGTCACCCATTCCTTCTTGGGAGATAAGTAATTCAGTATATGTTGTACATGTCTAGCTATGCAAAACATTATCATGGTAGATATATTGTACAAGGCTGCTTATAATTTCCTCCCACTCATCCCACCCCCCACCTGGTCCATTCCCTACATGATCCTGTCCCTCTTCTATAGCGGGTACTTCCAACCTCCCCTCACCCCAAGGATGCCCTCCCATCCATCATCCCTCCTCTCATCCCCCTTCCCCCTATCCTGCTGCAGGTTGAGATATCCCATTTAGTATGTATGTCATTTTTCTCCCTGAACCAAATTCAATGTGAATGTGGTTTTGCCTTTTTTAGCCTTCCTTATTCTCCCCCTCCTTTGCAACCACTTCCCCTTGCTTCTTCTGCATGGGATAGTTTACCCTACCCTGTCTCTCCCCATCTCCTCTTGCCACTTTCCTCTCTCACCTCATAATTTCATCCCTTGAGTATTCTCCCTTCCCAACAAATTCAACCTATGCCCTCTATCCATATATAACTGTAACCATATACACACACATTCACATATGTATTCATATGACCACACCCCCTTCTTCCATTATTTTCATAGTGAGAAAGATATCATCAGTCACAGATATTACTTTTCCATATAGGAATGTAAATAGTTCAACTTTGATAAGTTCCTTTTGATTTCTTTTCCCTGATTACCTTCTCAGGCATCTCTTCCTTCTTGTGTCTGGATGTCAAATTTTCTATTCAACTCTGGTTTTTCCTCAAGAATGCTTGAAAGTCCTCTATTCCACTGAATGACCATATTTTCCCCTGAAACAAAATGCTCAGTTTTGCTGGGTAGGTGACCCTTGGGTTCATTCCCAGTTCTTTTGCCCTCTGGAATATCATATTCCATGCCCTTCGATCCCTCAGTGTAGAAGCTGCCAGGTCCTGGGCTATTCTGATTGTGTTTCCACAATATTGAAATTGTTTCTTCCTGGCTGCTTGTAGTATTTTCTCCTTGATCTGGGGATTCTGGAACCTGGCTATAATATTCCTGGGAGTTTTCTTTTGGGATCTTTTTCAGGAGGTGATCGGTGGATTCTTTCAACCTCTATTTTGCCCTCTGGATCTAAAACATCAGGGCAGTTTTCCTTGAGAATTTCTTGAAGGGTGATTTCTAGGTTCTTTCTTTGATCATGGCTTTCAGGTAGTCCAATAATTTTTAAATTGTCTCTCCTGGATCTATTTTCCAGGTCAGTGGTTTTTCCCATGAGATATTTCACATTGCCTTCTAATCTTTCATTTGTTTGGATCTGCTTAACAGCATCTTGATTTCTCATAAAGTCACTAGCTTCCATTTGCTCCAGTCTAACTCTGAAGGAATGAATCTCCTCAGTGAACTTTTGAGATTCTTTTTCCATCTGGCAAATTCGACTTTTTAAGGCATTCTTCTCCTCATTGCCCTTTTGGGCCTCCTTTGCCATTTGAGTTAGTCTATTTTTTAAGGTGTTGTTTTCCTCAGTCAGGCTGTTGACCCTCATTTCATACTTTTCCTGCATCCTTCTCATTTCTCTTTCCAGTCTTTCCTCCACTTCTCTTATTTGATTTTCAAAGTCTTTCTTAAGGTCCTCTATGGCCTGCAACCCGCTCATGTTTTCTCTTGGGGCTTTTGGAGCAGGACTTCTGACATCACAGTCCTTTTCCTGCTCTATGCCCCCAAAATAGGAGTCTAGGGTTGCATTTTTCTGTTTCCTTTGCCTTGGCATGTTGCCACTTAATTGCTTGACTTTTGGGCTTGTTGCCACACTATGGCTTTAAGGCCAGCTAGAGGAATTTTCGTCCCGAACGTGTGGGGGGCAACTTCCGTTTCTGGCAAGCTGTAAACCCACCCACAACTTCCACCCTAGATCACAATCCAGATCCAGGGAGGTTAAAGCAAGAGCGATTACCCCCAAAGACTGATCGCTGGATCTCCCCACGATTTGTAGGCTGGGAGCCGGAAATGCCTCTGAAAACTACAAAATGGCGTGTCTCCTCAGCGGCTTCTAGCCCCCAGGGGAGGGAGCTGACGCATTCCCCAAATACAGGTCCCAAAGTCCATAGGACACTAACCTCTTACTTTGTCCTAGGCAAGTCTATGTTGATAATTCTTGAGTCTTCACAGCTCCTGGTGTTCTGGGGTTCCTCCAGCTGGCTGCCGGCCCTGCCGCCCTGGGGCTAAAACCTCGGCTCACGCGGACCTGGGCTCGGCTCGGCTGGGCTCAGCTCCTGCGCTCTGCGCTCTGCGCGCTGCTGGCTCCCAGACCGCTGCGCTGGTCCTTCCTGCAGGGCTGCTGGGCTGTCCTCAGCGGGAGGTTAGCTTCTCTGTGTCGTTCTGTGGGTGCTGGGGCTCCAGAAGTTGTTCAGATTCCTTTTTTACATAGTTTGTGGGGAATCTGGGGGCAGAGAGGCTTGGACGAGCTGTTTCTACTCCGCCATCTTGGCTCCGCCCCCCCATCTATTATTTTTAATAAGATTGTCTATGAAATAATTAAGCATTATTAGAAGTGATGCAGCAATAAATGATAATGACTCTCTGTCACTTTATCCTTCCACCATACAATTTTTTCATTCTCCATTTCATGTGCCTGGAATGCCTCTCTCCACATCTGGCTAATTAGTTTTCAAGACAGAAACAGCTGCTGTTGACTAGCTCAAATGTCACGTCTTCCGAGAAGTCTTCCTTATTTCCTGTCAAACCAGAGATTTTATACTACCCCCCACCCCCCAGTCAGACACAATTTAGCATGCACTTGTCATGTTCCATTTTGGACAATCTTCATTACATTATCTTTGTTCATGTTGTGTCTTATTCCTAGGTAGTATGACTCCTGAGGGCAGGGACTCTGATTTTTTTTTTTCATTTTATTATGTCTCCCAGAGTCTAGAATAGTGCTCTTCTTATAATAATCTTATTAAATATTTCTTGAATGAAGTTGAAAAAGCACTACCAACAGGTTCAGTGGGCATTATCCTGATTAAAAAAAGGCAGGGGTGAGAATTCAGAGTTGTGATATATAAGCTAAATTCTGTTTTTAGTGTATAGAGAAATCAAATAATCACTCTCTCCTTGTGTGCCCCACACATTGCAATCTTTGTTTCTCCCCCCATTCTGTAGCAACAAAGCAACCTTTACTTTGTTGTTGTCTTGGAAAACAACTCTGCTGACAGCAGATTGTAAATTTAAAGGGAGTCCATAACACCATTGGGTGTTGTTTAGTTTATGGGGCCTTCATGAAATCACAGACATATATTTCATTTTCATGGTTCCTTTTTTTTTCCTTTTACAGTGAGCATGCAATCTTCTTACCAGACATCTGTGATACAACATAGCTACCAATTTAAATATATTTAGAAGACAATACACTAGAGCATAACTAGAAATTTGCTTCTGTTCTTAGAAGATAGACTGTCCAAGATCTGTGTAACCAGGTTGGGGGGGGGGGGGGTGGGAAGTCCAGCTGAAATCAGGAAATTATTTAATGTTTAGATAAAAGAGACCAAAGGACAAAATATAGATAGATGGATAGATAGATAGATAGATAGATAGATAGATAGATAGATAGATAGATAGATAGATCTGTAAATAAATCCATGGATGGAGAGAGACAGAGACAGCCTTTACTTTGTTAAGTATTATCAGTGAAACAAATCTTAGGATATAATGTTGTAGTAGACATAAGCATTCATGAAGTATTAAAAATAAAGGTGATCTTAAAATATAGAAGATTATGACACTTAGCATAGGATATCCTAGCAGGCAAGGAATTGTGACTACAATGAAATGTAGACCACAAATAAACCATTGTTTCCATATTTTAAGTTTGTGAACTAGCAGCATTCTATAGATTTTTTTTTCTTAAACCAGTCTATAATAGTTTCTTACAAATGATCTTAAATGAAACTTTTAAAATTACCTCTTCTCTCTTAAATACTCCTCCTTTTTCCACTTAAAAGTATTTTGCTTTTTCCAATTACATGTAAAGATAGTTTTCAACATTCACTTTTATAAGATTTTGAGTTCAAATTTTTCTCCCTCTCCTCCCCCCTTTGCTAAGACAGCAGACCATCTGATATAGATTATACATATATAATAATGTTAAACATATTTTTACATTAGTGATGTTGTAAAAGAATTTAAAAAAAGGGAACAATCACAAGAAAGAAAAAAAAAACTTAAAATAGTATGCTTTGATCTGTATTCATATTCCATAATTCTTTCTCTAGATATGGATAACATTTTTTCATCATGAGTCTTTTAGAACTCTCTTTGATCATTGTATTGCTGGGAAATGCTAAGTCTGTCATAATTGATCATCATGTGACATTGCTGTTACTATGTACAATGTTCTTCTGGTTTTGCTCACTTCACCCAGTATCAGTTCATGTAAATCCAGGATTTTCTTAAATCTACCTACTAATCATTTCTTTTTTCTTTCTTTCCTTCTTTCTTTCTTTCTTTCTTTCTTTCTTTCTTTCTTTCTTTCTTTCTTTCTTTCTTTCTTTCTTGTTTTTTGCTTTTTATTTTTGGAGGGCAATTGGGGTTAAGTAACTTGCCCAACGTCACACGGCTAGGTATTTGTGTGTGCGTTAAGTGTCTGAGGCCGGATCCGAACTCAGGTCCTCCTGATTCCAGGGCCAACACTCTACTCACTGCACCACCTAGCCGCCCCTCCACTAATCATTTCTTACAGCAAAATAGTGTTCTATTACCTTCGTATACCACAACTTGTTCAGCCATTCTCTAACTAATGGATATCACCTCAATTTCCAATTTTTTTCACCACAAAAGGAACTGCTATAAATATTTTTTGTATGTGTGGACCTTTTTCCATTTTTATTATCTCTTTGGGATACAGACTGAGGACTGGTATTGCTGGATCAAAGGGTATACACAGTTTTATAGCCCTTTGGTCATAGACACTAATTGTCCTTCAGAAGGGTTTGATCAGTTCACAACTCCACCAACAAGGCATTAGTATTCCAAGTTCCCCACATCTTCTCCAACATTTATCATTTTCCTTTTCATGTCATATTAGCCAATTTGATAAATTTGAGGTAGTACCTCAGAGTTGTTTAAATTTGCATTTCTCTAATCATTAGTGATTTAGAACATTTTTCCTCTGACTATATATAGCTTTAGTTTCTTTATCTGAAAACTGCCTGTTCATATCCATTGACCATTTAACAATTGGGGAATTACTTGTATTCATATAAATTTGACTCAGTTCTCTATATATTTGAAAAATAAAGCCTTTATCAGACAGAAACGGTGACTACTAAAAAAAAGTTTCCTAGCTTTCTGCTTTCATTCTTTTTTTTTTTTTTAAAGCAATTGGGGTTAAGTAACTTGCTCAAGGTTACACGGCTAGTCATTATTTATGTGTGGGTGCTCATTTTCTGAGGCCGGATTTGATCTCGGGTCATCCCAACTCCGAGGCCGGCGCTCTTACTCACTGCGCCACCTAGCCGCCCCTTTAGGGCAATTGGTGTTAAGTAACTTGCCCAAGGTTACACGGCTAGGTTTTCTTTGTTTGTGTGGATTAAGTGTCTGAGGCCGGCTCCAAACTCAGGTCCTTCTGACTTCAGGGCCGGTGCTCTATTCACTGCGCCACCTAGCCGCCCCTTTCTGCTTTCATTCTAACCTTAGTTTTGTTGCTTTTGTTTGTGCAAGACATTTCTAATTTAATGTAATCAGATTTATACATTTTACATTTTATAATTGTAAAGCCAAGCATGAGCAGCTTTCCAGAGGATGGCTGTAGTGAACAGCTTTCAAGAGTCTGATTACATAGTATAGTGAACACTCTATTCAATAATAAATCAGAATATATCAATAATATATCAAAATAAATATTTTGATCAATAATAAATAAAAATATTCATAGTAAATTAAGGTACAGCATTCACAACGTTACAACTTATCAGATAATCCAAATACAGCATTCACAACAACTTAGGACAGAAAATGGTTACACAGTTTTCACCACAGTGGTCACACAGTTTTTAAGAAAGGATAATCATTTAGTCCATCAATCACTTAGTAACTCAATTATTCAATCAACTCAATCATTCAATCATCCTTAAGTAGGCTTGTCTCCTTAAGGATCACAAAATCCAATAGTCAAAGTTCTCCACTCATGGGGCACACTAAGTTACAATTTCAATCACTAGTCAGCACTCTCTTAAGGAATAGTATAGTATAAAAGTATAGTAGTATAAAATACACACCATCCACCCCCAGTCACAAATATGTTACAATCTTTTCGGTAAGTACACAGTATCCAAGTAAAGTCTTCTTTCAAGCTTGACTCAGGATAGTCTCTCAGATTTCCTGGTTCCCCTTCCATGGTCCTAGATCCTACCTGGATTCACCAAACTGTCACCTGGGTTCAAAGCCAGACAGCTCCCAGTTCCTTGTCCAGCTCTCAATGCAGTTCCTTTTCCACACTGAAGCTCACAGCATCTAGTCCACTTTAAATCCTTCACAATCTCTCTTCCTAGGAAGTCAAGCCTCAAAAAGCCACAAACAGGTTCACTCAAAGTACCAATATCACATGCTTCATCAGTATTCAGCAGCTCCCAGGAGAAGCTGGTAGCTCCCCAGCAGTAGCTTCAGCTGATTAGTAGAATCAAAATATCTTCACCCAGGTTCCCAAAATCAAAATCATTCCCTCCAGTCTGGGCCTTTCCTCTTCAGCCTCCTCAGCAACAACTGCTTCTGCCTCCACAAAGCTTATTCAAAGGAGTTCTGACTTTCCAAGTCAGGATCTTTCCTTATATACAGTATTGCTCCTCCCTATTCAGCCCCTTCCTGACACATCAACAATAAGGGTTCTCTGTTCAGCCCCTTCCTGCTACACCACTAACAGTAGTTTGTACCTTCTCTTTCTTTAACAGAGGCTTAATTTGAACTAGGTGCTAAGTATCTCTCAGCCTAGCAATACAAAAGGAACTTTTCATTACCATTACAATAATATTCTCCATCTCTTGTTTGATCATAATTCTTCCCTTCTCCATATATCTAAAGTTAAATTACCCCTATTCTTTTTCTAATTATTTTACTTGCATGTCCACTTCATTGTTCTCCTCTTTCTCTACTTTATTCTAATGATTTAAAGATACAGTTTTTTTCATTAAAAACTGCTTTGACCAGATCCCATAAATTTTGGAATAGTGTTTCATTATGGCTATTCATCAATGAAATTATTGTTTCTGTGATTTATTGATTGATTCACTCATGCTTTATGATTAGATGATTTAGTTTCCAATTATTTTTTCCCATTTTTCCATGGTCCTTTTTTACCTGTAATATTTATTGCATCATGATCTGAAAAGGATTAATCTAATATTTCTTTTTGCATTGGATTATGAGGTTTTATGCCCTAATAAATAGTCATTTTTTTCTGTATGGACCAGGTACTACTAAGAAAAAATATTCCTTTCTATCCTCATTCAATTTTCTCCAGAGGTCTATCATATCTAACTTTTCTAAAATTCTTTCACCTCTTTAATATCTTTCTTGCGTATTTTGTAGTTAGATTTATCTAATTCTGAGAATGGGAGGTTGAGGTCCCCCACTAGTATAGTTTTGCTGTCTATTACTTCCTGTAACTCATTTAAATTCTCTGTGAATTTGGGATAATTGGAACTGTTCCCCACAAGTAAGAAACATTTAATGGATTGTTTATGGGATGGAGAAAGACACTTCTACCTATGTATCACTAGTATGCTCATTTCCTGGGCTTTCCTCCTCAATACCTTCCACCTATCCCTTAGACTTTAGATTTGAAGATGGGTAAATCCTCTCCCCTACCTTGTCCTTATGTCCCCTGTACTAACATAACCATCCCCAAATTGCATTTAAATTGCCCTCTGTTCTATGTCTCCTTCCCCCTGCAACAGATTTTTATCCAAGATGAAAACTATCCTTCTTTCTTGCCCTTTTCAATCACTTCAATGAGAAGTCCAAAGCCCTTTCACCTTCAAAGAGAGGTGCTCAGGATGGATTCTCTTTTAGATTTTGTGATTTCTTTTAGGTTTACTTTCCCTCCTCTTTCCTGGTAGACAAAAAGACTCATTTTTTATACCTGTTCCTAGAGTGCAAAATAAAAACCATATAGTTTGTATCATAGAATCTGAGAATATTAGACTGGCAAGGGATTTCAAGGGGTTACCTAGAACAAATTTTATTTGAAGCATCAGTTCTTTCTGTAACATCAGCAATGAGTGATTGGAGCAGGTAGGTGTTACAATGAGTAAACTTCCAGGCCTGGAGTGAGGAAAATCTTCTTTCAAATCCAGTCTCAGAAACTTATAAGCTTTGCATCCCTGAACAAGTCCCTTAAATTCTCTCTGCCTCGGTTTGTCATTTTAAAATGGGGAAAGGTCTGTGTCCATAGTTGTTGTATCAAATGAGATAAAAATTGTAAAGTCCTTTACCCCATGCTTGACAAAGAGTAAGCAATATATGAATGTTAGCCTGTGGCCATAGACACTTACTGGCTTGTGACCCTAGGCAAGTCCCTTAACTCTGTTTATTTCAGTTTCATCATATGTAAAATGAAGTTCACAGGTTCAAGTCTATCTCAACTCCTTCAAAATTTCTGCTTCCAGAAATTTAAGGCTTAACCAAGCCAAAAACAGACAAAGTCTCAGCATCCTAGTCATGCTTCCTGTCTTCTGCTTCCTCAGTCTCCTCCTGGGCTCTTGGTTCCTGGGCTCCTGGGCTCCTCTCTCACCTGTCCTCTTGGGCTCCTCACTCCTGGGCTATTGTTCAGAAGAAGCTCCACCACCACAAGTTCTCAGGAAATTCTGGCTCAGTTCTCTATTCTCTCTTCTATACCTTCTCTTCCACCAAATGCTGGCGTCAATAAATTCTGACTATGCCTCTCTGGGGCTCTTCTTATATACACAGCATTAGCTACTTCCTGTTCAGCCAATGCCTTCTTATTACATCAGCAACAGGAGACAGGAGTTTATATCTTCTGTTTCCCCAATAGAGGCTTGATCAGTTACTAAGTGCTAAGTACCTGCTATGTTTGCCAACACAAAGGGATCTTCAAATGCAAATTACATTTCCATTGCAGATGCAAAAAACCCAGCAATTTGGAACAAAGCTCTCTCCATTCTGGAAGCAGAGTTCTACTGTGGCAAAGAGCTCAAAAGTCAAGTGATTGGCTGGCAACATGAGCAAGCAGAGGAACCACAGACAATAGAATCTTTTTGGGGGGACAAAAAGGATCAAGGCAAGGAGCAGCAGGAAGACAGTGAAGTCAGAACTCCTGCATCAAAAACTTTCCAAGAAAAATATGAAATGGTTACAGGCCATGGAGGAGATCAAGAAGGATTTTTGAAAATCAAGTAAGAGAAATGGAGGAATAATTGGGAAGAAAAATGAGAATGATGCAAGAAAATCATGAAAAACAAGTCAATAGTCTGCTAAAAGAGACTCAAAAATACACTGAAGAAAATAACACCTTAAAAATAGATCAGGGAGTCAAGACGGTGGAGTAGTAACAGTACATCTGTGGGGCACTGGCTTCTACCTCCCCCTATTCATATAAAACGTGACTATAAAGAATCTTTGGAGCTACAGAACCCACAAAATGACAAAGAGAAACTTACCTCCAACTGAGGACAGACCAGTAGGCCAGCAGGAAGGGGCCAGTGCAGAACTCTGGGAGCTGACCCCAGCCCCCAGCAAGCCTGAGGTTTAGCCTCAGGGCAGCCTGACCATCCACTGCCTGGAGAGACTTCAGATCACCAGCAGTTATGGCAGTTTCCAGAATTATCAACACATAGATGCCAAGGAAAAAGTGAGAGGTCAGTGCAGTGTGGACTTTGGGGTCCAGTAATTGGGAGTGTGCTCAGCTTTTGTTCCCAGGGCGAGAAGGGGTTGAGGCACTTCAGCATCCACAGCCACATGGCTGCTTCAGCTCTTGGCCTGCAGGTTGTAGGCGGACCAAGCAACCAGTCTGAGGGGTAATTGCTCTTGCTTTAACCTACTTGGATCTGAATTGTGGTCTTGGGTGGAGGTTCTGGGGTATTCAACCAGCTTGCCAGAGCATGTGGAGGCTTCAGAAAGGGCACCTTAATAAGTGCTCCAGCAGCTGAAAAAACCCCAGTGTTTGGGGCAAAGCTTCTTGGTCTGGTGGCAGATACCTACTGTGGCAAAAAGCTCAAAAGTAAAGTAATTGAGTGGCAACATGAGCAGACAAAGGAAGCAAAACAAACACAGCAACCCAACTTTACACTCCTATTTTGGGGACAAAAATGATCAAAGCATGGAACAAGAAGAGGACAGTGAAGTCTGAAGTCCTGCATCAAAAGATTCAATGAAAAACATGAGCTGGTTACAGGCCATAGAGGACCTTAAGAAGGATTTTGAAAAGCAAATAAGAGAAGTGGAGGAAAAATTGAAAGGAGAAATGAGAATGATGCAAGAAAATTATGAAATCAGAGTCACAAACCCAACTGATGAAAATAACACCTTAAAAAATAGACTAACTCAAATGGCAAAGGAGGCCCAAAAGGGCAATGAAGAGAAGAATGCCTTAAAAAGCCAAATTTGCCAGATGGAAAAAGAATCTCAAAACTCACTGAGGAGAATCATTCCTTCAGAATTAGATTGGAGCAAATGGAAGCTAGTGACTTTATGAGAAATCAAGATACTATTAAACAGATCCAAACAAATGAAAAAATAGAAAGTAATGTGAAATTTCTCATTGGGAAAACCACTGACATAGAAAATGTATCCAGGATAAGATGTGCAGGCATTGGGACACAGAGATTCACCTTGCCCTAATGGCAAAGTCAAAGGGGGTATGGGAGAAGATATGGGGGAGAGCAGATTAGATAAGGGGATATCTTGTGGGACTGCTATTCTGGGGTGGTAGGTAGGGAAAAATTGTAACTCAAAATATGGTGGAAATGAACGATGTAAACCAGAAGTTAATAAAGCATTTGTTAAAATAAAAATATGATTACAATACAAAAAGAAGAAAATGTATCCAGGAGTGATAAATTGAAAATTATTGGACTATATGAAAGCCATGATCAAAAAATTAACCTAGACATCATCCTTCAAGAAATTCTCAAGGATATCTGCCCTGATGTTTTAGAAGCAGAGAGCAAAATAGAGGTTAAAAGAATCCACTGATCACCTCCTGGAAAAGATCCCAAAAAGAAAACCCCTAGGAATAATACTGCCAAATTCCAGAGTTCACAGTTCAAGGAGAAAATACTGCAAGTAGTCAGGAAGAAACAATTTAAGAATGGTGAAATCACAATCAGCTTAACAAAAGACCTAGCAGCTTCTACATTAAGGGACTGAAGGGCTTAGAATATGATATTCTGGAGGTCAAAGGAGCTAGGACTAAAACCAAGAATCACCTACCCATCAAAACTGAGTATAAGGCTACAAGGGAAAATATGGTCATTCAATGAAATAGAGGATTTTCAAGCATTCCTGATGATAAAAACAGAACTCAACAGAAAATTTGATTTTCAAATACAAGAAGCAAGAAAAGCATGAGAAGGTAAACAGGAAAATGAAAGCATAAGGAAGTTATTATAGTTAAACTGTTTACATTCCTATATGGAAAAATGATAATTATAATTCATAATTCTCAATATGAGGATAGTTGAAGGGTATATATATATATACATATATGTATATATATGTATATATGTGTATATATACATAACACATGCATACATATACATATATTTGTATACATGCATAGGAGGATATATGCATATATATGTAAGGATGGGCATATTTATGTCCATTTATATGTAGACAGCGGGCACAGGATGAGTTGAATATGAAGGGATGATATCTAAAAAATAAAATTAAGAGGTGAGAGAGGAATTTATTAGGAGAAGGAGAAAGGGAGAAATAGAATAGGTAAATTATCTCATATAAAAGAGTCAAGAGAAAACTGTTACAATGGAGGGAAAGAGCAGGAAGGTGAAAGGGAATGGGACAACCTTATTCTCATTGAATTAGGTTCAAGGAGGTAATAACATACACACTCATTTGGGTATCTTACCCTACAGGAAAATAAGGGGGTAGGGGATAAGTGGGGGGATGATAGAAGTGAGGGCCGATTAGGGAGAGGGTAGTTAGAAGCAAACATTTTTGAAAAGGGATAAGGTCTAAGGAGAAAATAGAATAAGTGGGGGGTGAGATCGGATGGAGAGAAATATAGCTAGTCTTTCACAATATAACTATTTGGGTAAATACACATGCACAACCTATATTGAATTACTTATCTTCCCAGTAGGGACAGGTGAGGAGGGAAGAAGGGTAAAAATCTGGAACTCAAAGTTTTAAAAACAGAAATTAAAGGGGTGCCCATCAATTGGGGAATGACTAAACAAGTTGTGGTATATGCATGTAATGGAATATTATTGTGCTATAAGAAATGAGGAGGAGATGGTTTTCATATTTACCTGGAGAGGCTTATTCAAACTGATGCTGAGTGAGAAGAGTAGAGCCAGGAAAAATTTGTATACAATCACAGACACGACATATGTTTGATGACCAACTATGTCAGACTGGACTCTTCTCAGCAATGCAGTGATTTAAGTCAATCCTGAAAGACTCATGAAGGAGAGAGATGCCTACATCCAGAGAAATAACTAGAAAGAACTGAGCTTGAATCCTGAAAGAAGAAAACTAATTGATCTTTTTCTTTTCATTGTTTGGTTTTATTTCTTCTTTACCATTTTTCATCCCATCTAGTACAATACGCCTTTGTAACTTGACTAATGTCTATTGTGAAAGTATTTGCAGATCCTATACTGGACTATATGCCATTGTGGGGGGTGGAGGGAGGAAGGGAAGGGAAATTTGAAACTCAAGGAACCATGGAATTGAATCTTGTAAACCAGAAATAAACAAATACATTTAAAATAAAAATAAAGTTTTAAAAACAAATTTAAAAAGTATTCTTTACATGTAACTAAGAAATAAGATATACAGGCACTGGTATATAGATATTCATCTTGCCCTACTAGAAAGTTATGGAGTGATCGGGGAGGATATAAGAGAGAACAGATTTGGGGAAGGGGTATTCAGTAGTTTTGCTGTTTTGGGGTGGGGGTAGGGGAACGATGGGGAGAAAAATTGTAACTCAAAATCTTGTTGAAATGAATGTTGAAAAATAAAAAATAAATATTTTTTTTAAAAAAAGGAACAACAGTCATAATCAAAAAGGCAGAAACTATAGGAATTATAATGCTAGAAGAAAGAGAATCTTGGAATACAGTATTCTAAAAGTCATATGATTCAGGTTTATAACCAAGAATAAACTAGTCTCCAAGATATAATACAATTCAAGAGGGAAAATGAATATATAATGGAATAGAAGATTTCTAAGAATTCCTTATAAAATAATTAATACTGAGTATAAACTTTAAAATATAAACACAGCAGTCAAATGAAATATATGAAGGTAAAATGATGAAGTATTTAAATTCTAATAGTGGAGAAAAATAGAAAAAGGAGAAGTAAGGAAAAAAGGAAGGAAGGAAGATTTTAAAGCTAGAATCATAGAAATGAAAGTGGTTTGCAAACTAAATTATTGTTAAAATTCAGTGCGACAAACATCTTTTGTGTAAATAGCACTGTTCACATGGGGCTTAATGGATGTTTATTGAACTGAATTGAATTGGAGGTGTGCTTTTTAATCAATAAAATATTTTAATATTATCATTCTTATAAGTAGAAATAATAGATGGTACTTTATAGAACTTTCAATGCTGTAAAATAATTTAAACTTTGTCCCAAAAGTCTTAGTGCATTTTTAAGCTTTAGCTCAAATAATGCAGGAATATACTTTATTATCAAGTTTGAAACTCGAACAATTTTGTGAGATAGGTATTAGATATATTATTGTACATATTTTACAGGTTAAGAAAACACTAGATTGGGAGTCAGGCTATAAATATATCATCCCCCTGTCTATCACTCATCAGCAGTATGACCTTGGGTATGTCCCTCACAGTCAAAATGTATTCAACTTGGATATTTTCCTTACAGAACCATTTTGAGGCTTAAATGGGAGATAACAGATAGGAAATGTTTTTTAAGACAAAGCAAGTGCTAGAATTATGTGAGTAAGGATGATCAGTGAAAAAAGACTCCAGGATTGGAATAAGCATTGGTACTCTTTTGCTGTATGAACTTGAGACATTTCCTCTCTGCAATTCAGTTTCCTACATAGTGTTGCTTCAGTTAATCTAATGGATGGATGAAAGATGAGAAAATGAATAGGACAAAAGTAATCCAATGCTATTAAACAAAATAAATTAGAATAGGGAAGTAAGACAAGGGAATGGGTTTGAAGTCAGAAAGATGACTCCAGGCCAGCCACTCTATCCACTGTGCCACCTAACTGAACTCTAAATGGAAGTCTAATATCTAGTTCTAGTCCAACCATGTTACCTTTTCCATGACCAATTATATATGAACTCTGAATTTATTTTATTTTTTTAACCATAAGTTTATACACACAAGACAGTCTAGGGAACTAAGGTATTCTAGTTAATTGAGTTAGCTGAAAGTGTGAGCATGAAATCCCTCTGTCAACTCTTTTGAATAAAATCAACACATATTTATCCAGTGGTTTCTATAAAGAAAACATTATGATAGCAACAGAGGGTGCCATGGGAATTAGGTACTATGGAGTCAAATTGAGGATAAGTTATTCATTTACTGTGTGACTTTTGATAAGTTTCTGAATCTCAATTATTCAACCTTATAGTAAGGAAGTTAAACTAGTCTATCTTTAAGTTCCTTTCTAATGCTAAATTTGGTTTCTTTGATGGAGAGAAAGCCTCTGTTGTGTCTAAAATCTCATTGATGTGGAAGCTTCTTCTATTGGGACAGATCACAATCCATCTATGTCTACTTATCCTGTAATATTCTTTTTCATGTTCTCATGCAGATCTTTCATGGACTCTCCACTCAATACACTGGAGGTCTTTTTTTATTCTTTATTATCAGTCAAAAGGGAAGATATATTTTTAAAAATAAAATAAAATAACATAAAATATCATGTGCATTCTTTGACCCTTAAGATATTTAGGCTGGAGATTTAAGTGGGACTAATTGCTTTCTTGTGCCAAACCTTAATGAATGTCTCCCTCCATCCAGGAAGTATCTCAGGGACCTTTGACTCCCTTGGATAAAACAATGGTGATTAATTCAACCTTTCACTGTGAAACTCCACCATCTCTCTATCAACAGTGGAACAAGTAAACATATGTCCAAGGAAAGAAATGGGAGGATGATCCTTCTAGTTCAACCAGAAAAGCTAGTTTTTTCATGCACTTTATACAATTCTCACTTAAGAAAGGCAAACCAGATGGTTTTAAAATCAGTGTACATATCTCATTATCTTAGTTCACTTTCATTAATGTTGTGTCTGGATTAGAGCACTCAGGCACACCACCAACAGGATAACAATTGGCCAATATTTAAGTAAGCAAAGCTGATGAGAATTTTGAGGGTGGTTTTCTTAACAGATTTGAGAGACATGCTATTGGCTTTCTGTCACTGATTAACACTGCATAAAATTGAGGATTTTTTCAGCTGGTCTTCAAAGGAGAGTGAATTTTCTCATCTTTCTCTCTCTCTCTCTCTCTCTCCCTCCCTCTCTCTCTCTCTCCCTTTCTCTCTCTGAAATAAGCAATTGAATTACATTGTATGAATAAAAAATACATAATGGGGATCAATACACACCTATAAGGCAAATGCTGAAATCTGTAATGAACATGTGTTCATTATAGAGACTGAATGGCTGAGCGGTAGGGTATAGGGAATAAAAGGTAAATGTAACCATTGACTTCCAAATTCCATTGTTGGATGTCAAAAGTATTCTTGGTGGTGAAGTGTGGAAAGGTCTGCAGAATACTGTAGTACTGAGGGACTTCTCAGTTGAGTGAGGTTCTCATATCATTTCAAATGACAGGAAAGAAAATCAGGAAATATATAGCCCCAAGTTCAAATCCTGATCCAAACACTAACTAGCTTTGTGATCCTAGGCAAGTCACCTAACCTCTCACAGACTGTAATATTAAGGGAATTTGAAGATCTTCCCTACCCCTTAATATGTCCATGTAACCTACTTTGAACTTTGACCCAGTCCACAGTTTAAGTGACGTGGAGCTGATGGTGGGAGGAACTTGCCAAATGGGGGAGCAGAAAGAGAGAGCAAGAGAGCTGGGAATGAGCTGAGGCAGAGTAGCTAGCTTGAGTGAGAGATGGAGGAATTTTCCTAGGGGGGCTTATTTGTGGAGATGCCTAAAGGAGGGGAGGCTTGGAGATGGCAGGGCTCCCTGCATGGGTGATGTATATAAATTTCTTTGTTACCACAGTGGAATTGGCTTTCTAGTATCCGAATAAATATTTATAGCAGCTGTTATGGGTATCACATTGGTGATATACAGACTCAGTTTCCTCATCTATAAAATGGGAATAATAATACATCAACTCAGCAGGGTAATTATAAGGATCAAATGATCTAAAGTATACAAAGCACTTCACAAAATCTTATAGCTCTATATAATTGCTAAAATAATAATAAAAATAATTTGATGGTGATGATGATGATGGTGGTGATGATGATGATAAATAGCCCATCCACAGTCGATAGATTGGAGCAAGAATTTCAATGCACATAGGTTGCATCAGTGTCATGCATAATGTTGAATATACTGTTCTGCTTTTCTAATGAAAAGCATAGAGAATATATGATCCTACTCTCTTCATTGCTGGTTAGCCAAATATAGCTTTCCTCCAACAAAATGTTACCTATGCATATGCTAAGATCATATATGTTTTCTCAATAAATAAAACACAAGGGTAACTCTGGTCCCCATCTGATGATATTTTTTTTCAATTAAGGAAACTGCAAAAACCACCCTCTCTTGTCAGTGTCAAATTAGAGAAACCTTGGAACCTCACTCCTTTAATTCATCGATAATCGTGTGGATCTATGATTTCCTTGATGGGAATATTCCCTCCCTCAATACAGATCAGAATCCAAATATATGTTCTCATATGGGAAAAATAAATGTTTCCAAAGTTCTTTTTTTTTTTTTTTGCTTTTTGGAGGGCAATTGGGGTTAAGAAACTTGCCCAAGGTCACACGGCTAGGTTTTTGTTTGTCCGTTAAGAGTCTGAGGCCGGAACCAAACTCAGGTCCTTCTGACTCCAGGGCCAATGCTCTATTCACTGCGTCACCTAGCCACCCCCACAAAGTTCTTTTTTTTTTTACATCCTATGATCACTTTCACATTCCAGTTACTGATGGTGGAAGTATATTTTGACTTGATTTAAAATATTTAGTCAAGCTCTTCATAGCATTTCTCTAATTCTTTATTCTCGGCAACAGATGTTGACAAGTTGCCTTTGCCTTCCTGATTTTTTTTACTATTGTTTTTATTTTTTGCTTATGCTTGTCATGAGTATGGCAGAATAAGCTATGTCTGATTTCTGTTCCATAAAATGAGGAAACTCGTTTGTTTTAATTTCCTACAAAAACCTGAGTTACCCTTTCATTTAACTAGCATTTCCTGTACTCTTATTTTTACTAGCATCTTATTTTGAAGGCATTCTGTTGAGGGCTTTTCATCTTTCCCAAGAGGTAGAAAGTAGGGGAGTCTCAGAAACACATTCAGACCTGCACTTAGCCATCAGAATCTGGGGCTCCAGTCTCATCACTGGTGACTTCCCTATCTGAGCCACCTAGCCCAGACAATTCCTTTTTCTTTTCTTTTGTACCCATACTGAAGTCATTGGATCCATTATTTAGGAATTATCCCTATTCTAAAAATACAGAAAAAGATGCCATGGATGTGAAGGTTTCAATATGAAATGCAAATCATGAAGTTGAGTAATGATAATAGTCCGTATTTGTATAACATTATAGGTTTGCAAAGCATTTTACACATACCAACTCAGGTATCCTTTAAACAACCTTGTAATGTAAGAAGTAAAGTTATTATTATCCCTGTTTTAAAGATATGGAAACAGACACTGATAGATTAAGGGATTTATCTATGGTCCCATATCTAGTAAGGAAACTAGGTGACACAGTGGACAAAGTACTCAACTTAGAGTCAAAAAGGCCTGAGTTTGTATTCTTCCTCAGGAGATTATTAACAATGTAATCCTGGAAAAGTCACTTAACCTCTGTTAACTTCAGTTTCCTTAACTATAAAATGGGGATAGTAATAGTATCTGCCTCTCAAGGTTGTTACACAATCAAATGAGCTAACAACAGGTGTAAACTGTTTCACAAATTAATGTTATTAGTGGGAGCTATTAATAGTAATAGTCAAAGTGTCTAAAGCAATATTTCAGCCTAGGTCTTAGGTCTTTGAGACCAACTTGTTTTCCAATCTGTTATGTTGCATCTGAGAAGTAATTAGAATAATAGGAAAGGGGAAGGGGAGAGAGGAGAGGAATAGTCTATAGGAGTAATTTCATTCATGTAAAAAAGAAAAGAAAAACTCCCAAATAAGGAACTTCCATCTACCTGTGTAGGTCAGCAACTTCTTGACAATTTACAAGATTAGAAAACTGCCTAAGGCATTTAAAGGGTTAATTGATGTAGTCAGGCTCACACATCCAATATGTGTCACATATGTGTAATTTAATGCAGGCCTTCCTTCAGGCAATACCAATTCTGTATCTGCTATATCATAATGCTTCTCACCTAGATTTTTTTTTAATCCTAGCTAACTTGGTTCCCTCAAGACTTCACTGTATAAGCAGCATTCAGAAACTTACTTTCTATTCCTGCTTCAGAGACTTATAATGGAACTTCAGAGACTATAATGGAACATCCACTGTCATAGACAATATAAGGCAGGATTTATGCCTTCAGACTCCTTTTCAAAATCGATGTGGTTGAGGGGTAGAGTCAGGAATAAGTAGGAACCATCTCAAAACTTGCTAAAAGAAGCAGTTATTAATTTTTAGTGTGAGAATTTACACCTTGGAAATCAGCAAACACTGTAAATTAAGACCTGATTTATTTTTTGTTCTTTTTTAGACATATGAAAATTATGGAGAAATATTAATAGCATAAACTAAACTTAAAAACGTGTCACAGGTGCATCTTTGTTTTCTCAGGAAGCTGATTGTTAAACATTTACCATCACACTACTAGGTACAATACAATGCATTGTGAATATAATTTAATGTAATGGAGCATAATATAGTACAATATTATATAAAACTATTTAATAAAATCTAATATAGTACAAGACGATGCAACATAATATAACACAATATGACAAGCATTTATTAAGCACCTTTTTAGTGTGAGGCACACATTGTAGGCACTAGAGATAATTTTAAAAAAACAATTAAAAATGGTTCTTGCCCTTAAGAAGCTTAAATTCTACTGTGGTAACCTGTAGATTTTAGATCATTATTTGAGAAACAAGAAAATGCTGATAACTAAAAGAATCAGGAAAGAGTTCCCAGTAGAATGCCCATTCTTTTCCTGTGTTCATGTTCCCATGATATCACCTTTACTCAAAGCCCTTCAGCATAATAGCTCATACTATAGTTTCCACTGAAACTGGAGTTGACTATCAACCATTCACTACTTCATTTCACTGGTCCAGAGGATAATAAGATTCAATGCTAGATAAGCCTTATAGGTGATCACTCTTGATTTAGAAATGTGGAAACTGAAATTCAGAGAGAGAGAGTAAGCAACTTGCCCAGTGTCACATGGGCAGAGAAAGAGCTGGAACTCAAAGTCAAGTTTTCCAACCTCCAGACACAATGTTCTCTCCCCTCTACAGCAATTCCTCTGTGGGTTTAGGGGGCTGAAAGATGGAGACCTCACATTTGATCCAAGGGTCTGACTTTCTATCCTCCAATTTCTCCTCACTGATAAATAATGGATAATGAGGAGCTGCACTATTACATGCATTAAACATTTGGCATAAAGCTCCAGGACAGCTGGAAACAGCTAATATGGGGTTCAGCTCAGCGTGAAATCTGCAGTGGCTTAGAGGGAGTCCCTTTGGAATGGTGTTCAATGGTGCCAAGTTCATTACCAGGCAAAAAACACTTTCCCTCTTACAGTCTCATTTATAAAATGAGGGGATTGTACTGTATGATCTCAAAGACACTCTCCAGCTCTAATATTCCATATCATAATATTTTATTTTGGAAAGAACCTTGCAACCTCCAAATTTCTATATTTTAAAGCCTCTTCAACCTTCAATATTGTATGTTTGAACATTTTGTGATCAAAGACTCTTTCCTGGCAAACATTTTATGCTTTAAAATTCTAACATCTTCTTTTGTTCCAGTATTCTGTAGTAAGGACTTTTCAACACCTAACAGTCTATATTCAGGTATATTATGTTCAAAAGTCTCTTCTAGAATGGAAAATCAGAATTTTTAAGGTTCTTTCAAGTTCTGGAATTCTTGTTCAGTGTTTTAAAATTCTAATTCTAAGATCTTATTCAGACCAAATATTACTGCATCATAAGGCTATGAGTTCAGTACAAAGAAGCAATTGCAAAGCTTTATGACAAGACAAAAGACCAAAAGATTGTGGAAGCATAGATAAGACTTTCATCTATTTTTTAGAGCACAAGGCCTCTAAGTATATTTCTTTTTTAAGGGAGAGATGGGGGAAATATTATTTAAAAATAAATAAAAGGAGAGAGATTCATTCATTACGATCCTACTATGTGCTAGGTGTTTCACTAGGTCCTAGAAATATGAAACCAGAAATTAAACACCACCCCCCAGGATGCCTAAATCTTATTTGAGGGAAATGTCATTAATGTGGATAAATAAATACAAAACTGTGCACAATTGATCAATTGCACAATGCAATTCTATGCATCTAGCTCTTAGAGCAAAATGGAGTAAAGGTTGACATGCTGGACTTGGAGTAAGGAAGAAATATTCACGTCTTCCCAGAGTTGCTGGAAAAGTCATTCTACTCCCTCACATTGTCCACCTATAGATTATGAGATTGATAACTAAAAGGATTGTTGTGTTATCTCTTCTTGCCATCTCATTTCACAAAGGAAGGAAACTGAGGCCAGAAGAGAGAAAAGTTACTTTCTTCAGATCACACAAGCAATAAGAGGAAGGCTAGGACTGGGACCAGATGTAGTCTATACTGTACAGTACATAGGATTTGGAGCCAGAGAACATATTTTAAAATCTCAGTTCTGCTTCCTATTCCTATGGCTCTGGGTGAATTGTTTTAACTCTGATGTTTCTCAATTTATTCTTAGTAAAAATAACAGTTCCCCAAAAAACAAACAAACATACACATTCTCCCTCATATATTCGTGACTCTGGGAGAGTCATTAAAAATCTCTGGACTTAAGTTTCTTTCTCTACAAAATGATGGGGCTGGATTCAATGTCTCGGAGGCTTTTTCCTGCTCAAAAATCTGTGATCTACCCCAGTCTTATAAGAAGGATTCCAATTTTTTAAGCCCTTTCAATTGTTTCCTTCAGATTCACTATTAAAGGTTCTCTATCTCTGATAAACCAAATTTCTCTCATTATTATGTCCTGGATGCTGCACGTTCTTTCTCTTAAACTTTCAAAATTTGCTTGCCATAATTTTGGGTTTATGGAGGACTTTACCTGGCTTATTTTTCTCCTTCTTAATGCCTGTGCTAAGGTGTTATGATCACTTACCCCTCTGATTCCCATCAATTCTTTTTCAACAGATATTTTCTCCTTATTGGTCACAATCAGTGCAAGAATAATAGTTATACTAGTTCATCTTTTAAAGGATGAAGCCATCATGTTGACAAGTTAAATGCTTCTCAGATGTTCTACTTCCAGGAGAGAGAGGGAGAGAGGGAGAAAGGGAGAGAAGGAGAGGGAGAGGAGAGGGAGAAGAGGAAGAGGGAGACAGAGAGGGAGAGGGATGGAGGCCTCAGTAGATTTCTGAATAGTTGATGTTCGCCATCATTTAAAAAATCGTTTTTGGGAGCCAAGAGGGCAGAGTAGAAACAGCACTTCCAAGGAGCCCTCTGCAACACCACTTCAAAATCATGTAAAAGGGGACTGTGAACAACTTCTGGAGCTCCAGCACCCAGAGTGTCACACCCAGAGTGACACAGAGAAGCTAAACTCCCTCTGAGGACAGCCCAGCAGACCTGCAGGGAGTGGCCAGCACAGCACTCTGGGAGCCGAACCCAGGCCCTCATGAGCCGTAGTATTAGCCCCAGGGCAGCCCGGCCAGCAGCCAGCTGGAGGGACCCCAGAACACCAGCAGCTGTGGTGATGCCAGAATTATCAACAAAGACATGCCTAGGACAAAGTGAGAGGGTAGTGCCCTATGGACTTTGGGACTGGTATTTGGGGAATGCAACTGCTTCTTCCCCTGGGGGCGAGAAGTGGCTGAGGAGACACTGCACAGACACCATTTTGCAGTTTCAGTTGCAGCTTCAGCTCCTGGTCTGCAAACTGTAGGAGGATCTGGTGATCAGTATTGGGGGGTAATCACTCTTGCTTTAACCTCCCTGGATCTGGATTGCAGTCTGGGGTGGAGGTCTTGGGGTGGGTATCCAGCTTGCCAGAGCATGTGGAGGCTTCACAGAGGCCACCCAACTAATACCTCCAGAAGTTGGGAAGACCCCAACATTTGGGAAGGAAGCTCCCCTGTCTGGTGGCAGAGTCCTACTGTGGTAACAAGTCCAAAAGTCAAGTAATTAAGTGGCAACATGCCTAGGCAAAGGAAACAAAATAAACAGAAAAATGCAACATTAGACTCATATTTTGGGGGCAAAGAAGATTGAAGCATGGAACAGAAGGAGGACTGTGAGGTCAGAAATCATCCTCCAAAAGCCCCAAATGAAAATATGAGTGGGTTACAGGCCATAGAGGATCTTAAGAAGGATTCTAAAAACCAAATAAGAGAAGTGGAGGAAAAATTGGCAAGAGAAATGAGAAGGATGAAGGAAAAGTATGAAATGAGAGTCAACAGCCTGACTGAGGAAAATAACACCTTAAAAATAGACTAACTCAAATGGCAAAGGAGGCTCAAAAGGGCAATGAGGAGAAGAATGCCTTAAAAATCTGAATTTGCTAGATGGAAAAAGAATCTCAAAAGCTCACTGAGGAGATTCATTCCTCCAGAGTTAGACTGGAGCAAATGGAAGCTAGTGACTTTCTGAGAAATCAAGATGCTATTAAACAGATCCAAACAAATGAAAGAATAGAAGGCAATGTGAAATATCTCATGGGAAAAACCACTGACCTAGAAAATAGATCCAGGAGAGATGATTTAAAAATTATTGGACTACCTGAAAGCCATGATCAAAGAAAGAACCTAGAAATCATCCTTCAAGAAATTCTCAAGGAAAAGTGCCCTGATGTTTTAGACCCAGAGGGCAAAATAGAGGTTGAAAGAATCCACAGATCACCTTCTGATAAAGGTCCCCAAAAGAAAACTCCTAGGAATATTATACCTAGGTTCCAGAATTCCCAGATCAAGGAGAAAACACTACAAGCAGCCAAGAAGAAACAATTTCAATATTGTGGAAACCCAATAAGATTAGCACAGGACATGGCAGCTTCTACACTGAGGGACTAAAGGGCATGGAATATGATATTCCAGAGGGAAAAAGAGCTGGGATTAAAACCAAGAATCACCTACCCAGCAAAACTGAGTATTTTGTTTCAGGGGAAAATATGGTCATTCAGTGGAATAGCAGACTTAAAAGCATTCTTGAGGAAAAAAGCAGAGTTGAATAGAAAACTTGACATTCAGACACAAGAAGCAAGAGATGCTTTAGAAGGTAATCAGGGAAAAGAAATCAAAAGGAACTTATCAAAGTTGAATTATTTACATTCCTACATGGAAAAACAGTAACTGTGACTGATGAAACCTTTCTCAGTATGAAAATAATTGAAGAAGGGCATATGGGCATATGAATACATATGTGAATGTGTGTATATGTGTTTACAGGTATACATGGATAGAGGGCACAGGTTGAATTTGGTGGGAAGGGATGATACTTAAGGGGTGAAGTTAAGAGGTGAGAGAGGAAAGTGGCAAGAGGAGATGGGGAGAGATAGGGTAGGGTAAACTATGTAATGTAGAAGAAGCAAGGGGAAGTGGTTGCAGGGGAGGGGAAGAACAGGAAGGTAAAAAGGCAAAGCCATATTCTCATTGAATTTGGCTCAGGAAGAGAATGACATACATACTAAATGGGATATCTCACCCTGCAGGAGAATAGGGGGAAGGGGGATGAGAGTGGGGAGGATGGAGGGGAAGGCATTCTGGAGGGAGGGGAGGTTGGAATTATCCACTTTTGAAGAGGGACAAGATCAAAGTAGGGAATGGATCAGGTTGGGGGTGGGATGGGTGGGAGGGAAATATAGTCAGTCTTTTACAATATATCTACTATGGTAATGTTTTGCATAGCTATACATGTACAACACATACTGAATTGCTTATCTTTCCAAAGGGAGTGGGTGACAAGGGAGGAAGGGAATGGATCTGAAATTCAAAGTTTTAAAATTAAATGTTTCAAATATATATAAATACTCTTATCAATACCATTTTGCATGTAATTGGGAGATAAGATGTTCAGGCATTGGGGCACAGAGATTCACCTTGCCCTAATGACAAAGTTGAAGGGGGTATGGGAGAAGATATGGGAGAGAGCAGATTGGATGAGGGGATATCTTGTGGGACTGCTATTCTGGGGTGGTGGGTAGGGGAAAAATTGTAACTCAAGGTCTGGCGGAAATGAATGGTATAAACCAGAATTTAATAAAACATTTGTTAAAAAATCGTTTTCCCATGCCAGGTGTGTGATCTACTTCCCAGTCTTATCTACTTCACCTGTCTGTCCAGATAGTCTGGGTAATAATTCCTGTAGTAGTAGAATAATCAGGTGGTAAATATATATATATATATATATATATATATATATATATATATATATATATATATATATATATATATATATATATATATCCACCTCCATCAGAAAGATGACCAGTGCTATTTTACTGGCTACCTTGCTAATAACTTTTTTTGTGAGGCCAGAAAGTTCTGTGTAGTTACTTGCATTTCCACAATTTCTAGAAACTACAAGTTGTCCCCATACAATTAGTCAGGCTTAATGAGAGACTATCAGTGCATTTTATGGAAGTTTGTGAAATGGGGGCACTGTGAAATGTCATGTCACATTTCTTGCAACTCTGGGAAATGTCACTCAGTGAATCATCCTGGCAAATTCATTATTGCCCCCAATAAAGTCTTTGTATATTAAGAGGAAGAAAAGAGTTAGAGACTGGTTGGCCACAGGTCATAGAACAGAAAATATCCAAGAGGAATGGCAGAAGTTGAGTTTTTTCAAACACTTACAGTCTGCCTTCAGAGAAAATAATTTCTTGCTCCCTCTTGGGTGTATTTATGTTTTAAAAGAGGATACTTGAAATGGATAATATTTACCCCAAGGAAATAAATCTCAAATTGTGGAATATCTGGCAATAGAACAGATAATAAAAGGACTTTTTAGGGCTCAAATGTTGTTCAGTACTTTTAACACTCTGTTTTATGGATGAGGCCATGGATAATTCAATGCATTTTAATTAAACAAAAATTTATTAAATGCTCACTGTGCACAAGACCCTATTTCAAACCCTGTATTACAAAGATGAGAGAGAGAGAGAGAGAGAGAGAGAGAGAGAGAGAGAGAGAGAGAGAGGAGAGAGAGAGAGAGAGAGAGAGAGAGAGAGAGAGAGAGAGAGAGCGAGCACACCTAGGGATCTTACATTCTACTGGAAGTGTACAACATGTAAACAGGTAAATAAATACAAATCCTGTAAAAAACAAAATACAAGGAATGATATCAAGATGAAGAGAGTATTAACAACTAGTGAATCAGGTGAGGCTTCCTGAAGGAGATGACAACTGAATTGTATGAAGAAAATTAGGGATTCCATAAAGCAGATACGAAACAAGAGTATGTTGTAGGCATGGGGTGGGGATGGGGCATCTTCCCAACTAAGTGATACAATGGATGGAGTACTATTCCTATCCACATTCAAATTCATCTTCAGACATTTACTAGCTCTGAGACTTTGGACAAGTCACTTAACATCTTTTTGCCTCAGTTTATATAAAATTGGGTTAGTACAACCTCCCAGTGTTGTTGTGAGGATCAAATGAGATAATATTTATAAAATGTTTAGCACAATTACTGGCACACAGTGGGTGCTTATATAAATGCTATTATTATTAACTTTTAGTTTTATAATGACTAGTATTTATATAGGATTTTAAGGTTTACAAAGCATGTTAAATATATTAATATATTTGATCTCCACAACAACCCTATAAGGTATTTTAGATTCTAGCTATTTTAATCCTATCTCATAGATAAGAAGACTGAGGCAAAGAGAGATTATATGACTTGCCTAAGGTCAAACAAATAGTAAGTGTCTGAAGCAAGATTTGACCTCAGGTCTTCCCGATTCCAACTCCCATATTCACTGCCACACTGTGGAACCTAGATGCCCATTTACAATAGTGATGTTCAATGGACAATGGGACAACAGAAATTCCCTTCTTGTAGTGTTAGAATTTTGCCTATTCATATCCTATTATGTGTTTTATCTTCCTCAAAATCTACTTATTAGAGCTTATTCCTAGAGAGACACATTTTTTTTTCCTTTTTTAGGGGCCCTTGCCCAACCTTGCCAGATTGATTGGTTTAGTACCCATGGCTATGACTTGGACCCTGATTTATGGCTGTTGATTGACTTATACCAATGGACATATCCAGTATTTTATCCCAAAGGATAATCATTTCATTTGAATGTTACCTATTCCTGGATGTCATTATTGCATGGTATGTATTTGTTTGGTTTTGAAGTTTTGATATTGTTAATCCTAATCCTCATGAGGCTAATAGAGACGTCACCTAAACAAACGACTCATAATTTCATGATACTTAGAGCAAGAAAGAACTTAAAGGGGCACGCAGTACAACCTCTTCATTTTACAAATGAGGAAAGTAAGACTCAAAGAGATTTTCCTCAGATCTTATAAGCAGTATATAATACAGCCAAGATTCAAATCCAAGACCTCTATATCCAAATCCAATGCTCTTTTATCTTGTATCACACTGATTATGAAATTCTGAGCTTTGAGACACTCTTTTTCTCTTTTCAAGAGAGAACATCTTTGGGAAGAAGACAGCAGCCTTAGAGTTTTGGGTTACTGTGCAAGCTATAAATGACCATAACACAATTTGGTGGTGAGAAGCATCCTAGGGATGAAAGTCTCCAATTTTCTAGGGAACAGAGAAAATAACTCACCAACTACATCGTGCATTCACAGCCAAAACAACTCTGAATAATTATAATAGATACATCCCCAGATTTTATTTTATTTTTCAAAGGGAATTATATATCATACATATATACATATATGCACAAATTTTCACATGGATTGAAATTTTAGGTGCATTAAAGACTGTTTGTATTCATTGAGCATAAAAGGCCAAAGAAAATTCCGGTTTCTCTCAAGGTGGATATGATGGTATCAGACTGTTTTCCTAACTCGTATTTCACACTGACCTGATTCTCTTGAACTAGATGGAAGGGACAGGGTAAGTAAGTTGACCTTTGATGTCTTATGACTTACTTCTTTCAGGTGCCATGGTGTTGTTTTTTTGAGCTTTGCAAAATACCATGGTCAAAGTCAAGGGGCAGCTATAAAATCTATCCATTTGAATTAAAGAGTTACAATAGCCAAAGAGCAAAGCAGACTGAGTTTCACAGGCTAAACTCAATCATTCTGTCTGTACTATCTTTGCACTGGACGTGCTTATGGAAGATCCATTTAATATGACCTTATGATATTAGTCATTGATGACACTCCTGGCTAGAGACTGATAAAGAGTCTTTTAGAAAAGAATTGTGCTAATGGAAAATGGCAAAAGTCAGCATGATATAAAAAATGACACTTCCTATTTTTATCGCCTTCTTTCTTCCTATGATCTTAGCCTGGCATTCAAGGCCTTTTAAAATCTGGAGCTTTCTCAGGGTGACCTTTCCAGGTTATTTTCTCTCCTCTTTCCCTTCAGGTACACTATGTTCCAACCAACATAGTTATTCATCATTACTTTAAAATGCTCTGGATTTCCTACCTTTTTTTCTTTCTTTGTTTGTTTAGGTTAATACTGTTTATTATATTATTATATTATATTATTATATTATTATTATAGAATTATATTATACCTCACTTCTGTAGCAAACAAGGGTGGTGGTGAACTGGATGGTCTATAAGTACCCTTCTGGATCCAAATGTTACAATCCTGTGAAATAAAATCAATGTCCTCTCTCTCTCTCTCTCTCTCTCTCTCTCTCTCTCTCTCTCTCTCTCTCTCCTATTAGGTAATAGGGAACTCGGTAAATGCAAAATGATTATGTAATAGGGATTTGAGAACTGACTGTCACACAGAGGTTTGTAGTTCACAAGGGCAGTCTTGGGAACCATTTGGGACTATGGTCATCTTTCAGCTGGAAGGCAGACTTAGGTCATACCTGGAAGTTCTTAAAGAGACACAGATAGTCTATGAAAGGACAGACTCAGAGGAAGGAATGAAGACAAAAAGAGATGAACAACATCAGTAGCTGTGGAGAAAATCCTGAGCCCTGCCAAGCACTTAACTGGAAAAAAGAAGTTAAGAGGAAATGAAACTGTCATAGAGAAAAGGAAAATGAAGCAGTCATTGGGCCCTTCAGGTTTGTCTGAACAACAGACTAAGGCTAATGCTTTAAGTTATGAGGACCTTTTCCAGGACTGAAGAAAGTTAATTCTGAAAAGACTATTTTTTTAGTTCCTTTTCATGTTTCTGTCCAGTAAAATACACAATAAAATACCCAGTTTTTCCATCTCAATATATCATGAGAACTCATTTTTCTCTTAAACATAAGGAGTCAAGAGTTAGCTAGAGATAAATTTAAAAAAAACTAACAGAGCAGAAAATATAGCTTATGTCTAAAACTTGGGAATTTTCTTAATTAGGGGTTTTAAACTGATATGATTGTATTAATCATTTTCTTTCTGTTATAAATACCATAACATAAAAGAACTCAATGAGTCTTAGGGCCACTATATTACCCTTATGTCACCCCCTCCCTGACAAAAAAGTCTTTTAACAAATGTTTGTTGTTCAGTCATTTTCCAGTTATATCTGACTCTTTATGATTCTGGGGTTTTCTTGGCAAAGATATTGGGTTGTTTTGCCATTTTATATAATAATTAAATCTCCAGATAGAAAGGGAATGGGAAGAAGACAGTGACTAAGGAAAAGATCGAACCTTAAACAATGTCCTCTGCCCAAGAGGGGAAAAAAACACACACAAAAAAATAAAACAGGATAGGAAAGGCATTGGAACAATTCCACTCTGCTTCTATCCAGTAGAAAGAGGGTAACAAGTGGACAGCTCTGTGACTTCCAAAGTGACACAATTCTTCCTAGGCTCCTGACTTACAGAGAGGTAGGGAACTGACTCTAAGACTGTTGTTCCTTAGGTCTTAGGACCCTCCATCTTTTGCCTCCATCTGTCCTCCTACAAACTCTATGCATCCCTAGAAGTACTCCTGGGCATGACTCAGGTCTGCCTGTTGGCTCAAAGAGGAACATAGTCCCAGAAGGCCCTCAGGGATGAGAAAGTTTGCCTCTACTACATCTAGTATATTGACCAATTCTTAAACCTCTGTTATACCTTTCTTCAAAGTATTTAGCTTCTTTCATTATGAGTTCTATAAATATTCCTGTCCACAGTGATCTTTCCTTTTTCCTTACAAAGAGGTTTGGTGATGAATGAAAAGCCTTTGGGCAAATGTCCTTTTCAGTTTGACATTGGGCAGGAAGGGGGGGGGGGTGCTAAACTTCTATGCTTCCATCTTCCCACTGTGGAGGTGATACAAGGACTGAAGTAGGATGGCAGGCTGGGAATCTGGCATACTGGGTACATTAATAATTGCCTAGTTTGATTTATTTCTACTACTACAAAAATGTATATAGCAGTGTGTACATCTGTATAAACATACAGAGATGGGCTGCTAAATGTTTAACAACCTGCTCTCCAAAAAAAATGTGAGACACATTTTTGCATTTAATCAGAATTAGTGATATTATTTCCATCATTTTCTTACATCTAAACAGTTAACAAAAAATAAATCAAGCACAGATTTTCAAATTTGCTGATTTCTGAGATGCAAATTTTCATGCTGGAAATTTAAAAACTGGCTCTTGAAAGTCTATATGAACTGGCTCCAACACACCCCTAGATAAGTGTATGCAAAGGCATATGTGTGTATATACACAAAAACACACCCATGTAGGCATGGCGATAGAGAGGAAGACAGACAGACAGACAGACAGACAGACAGACAGACAGATAGATAGATAGATAGATAGATAGATAGATAGATAGATGTGGATATATTATGTCTTTGTCAGGACTTTAAGGAAAATAGTGCCAAATAAAGGTACAAAAGGAGGAAGAGTTAATAGGATGGAAGCTAGGACATTTATCTGATTGGTAGAAGCACTAATACATACCCTAGACATAGATGAATGATGACATCACCTACAAAGAACAAAGGGATGAGTCACTGCCAGCCACTTTATGACCAAGAGTGTTATAGAAGCAACTTTGAAATTATCCCCAGACAGTCTTCTGGTATTGGACACACTTATAGAAGAAAGGACTGAGCCCTTCTTTGAAAGCATGTCTAGGTTCCTGGCTACTGAAAAGAACCAGACACAGAAATGTATTCTCTATAATCAATCAATAAACATTTATTAACCACCTACTATGTGTCAAGCACTATTCAAAGTGATATCATATGAGTAAGAGGAATATTGGGTACATTGATAATTGCCTAGTTTGATTTATTATTTATTTTTAACATAACAAATGTTTCAAAATCCCACATGATTTTGGTTATATAGGTATATTTTATAGAGAAAATGACAAAAAAGCCACTATAAACTCAGTAATACTTTCTGAGAAGTTGTATTCTCATTATTCAACCCTATATACATTTAAAAATAATCATCTATATTATTCATGAAACATTTATTCAGTTTATAGAAGTAATACTCACTTATTATACTGAGTCACACTGCATATTTTTAGAAAGCTAAATAAAGATAAAAATGACAATTCTCGGTGTACATATAGATTTGTGCATGTTTTGTAATAAATCTAAGCCCCTCCAGTTGTCTGTGCTACAAAGACTGATAATCACCAGACTAGATACCCCCTTAGACCTCTTCCATCTTTAGCCTATGCTCCATTTTATTAAAATCTCTCTCCCAGGTTTATCTATTCCCTAAGCTCTGAAAGCTCTAACATTCTATTCCCTAGGTTCTAAGGTCTCTTCTAGCTATAACATTCTGTGTTTTAAGGGTTCTTTCATTTCTGACCTTCCCTTAACCTGCATCAGTCTCAATATCTTCACCTCCTAAAGAAGAAATTTGGACAATATAATCTACAATTCTCTTCCAGTTTTAAAGTCAAGGCAGACCCTACTGGGGATAAAAAGGTTTTTTTGCAAAAAAAAAATTTATGAATATTTTCTTCATCAGTTAGCAATGGAATGCCAGTGCATAAAAATCTTTATAATTTTTTTTAAACAAATGCTTTATTAACTTCTGTTTTACATCATTCATTTCTGGCAGATTTTGAGTTACAATCATTTTCCCCCCCGTTATTCCCCTACCCAACCTCCCAGAATAGCAGTCCCACAAGATATCGCTTCCTCCAATCTGCTCTCTCCCATACCTTCTCCCATACCCCCTTCGACTTTTCCATTAGAGGAAGGTGAATCTTTGTGTCCCAATGCCTTCACATCTTATCTCCTAATTATAAGCAAAAGAGTATTAATAATAGTATTTATATATATTTGAGACATTTAATGTTAAGACCTTGAATTTCAGATCCATTTCCTTCCTCCCTTGTCACCCATTCCCTCTGGGGAGATAAGTAATTCAGTATATGTTGTACATGTCTAGCTATGCAAAACATTATCATAGTAGATATATTGTACAAGGCTACTTATAATTCCCTCCCACTCATCCCACCCCCCACCTGGTCCATTCCCTACATGAGCCTGTCCCTCTTCTATAGTGGGTACTTCCAACCTCCCCCCCCCACCAAGGATGCCCCCCCCATCAATCATCCCTCCTCTCATCCCCCTTCCCCCTATTCTGCTGCAGGTTGAGATATCCCATTTAGTATGTATGTCATTCTCTCCCTGAACCAAATTCAATGAGAATGTGGATTTGCCTTTTTCCCTTCCTATTCTCCCCCTCCCTTGCAACCACTTCCCCTTGCTTCTTCTACATGAGATAGTTTACCCTACCCTGTCTTTCCCCATCTCCTCTTACCACTTTCCTCTCTCACCTCATAATTTCATCCCTTGAGTATTCTCCCTTCCCAACAAATTCAACCTATGCCCTCTATCCATATACACAGACATTCACATATGTATTCATATGACCACACACCCTTCTTCCATTATTTTCATAGTGAGAAAGATATCATCACTCACAGTTATTGTTTTTCCATATAGGAATGTAAATAGTTCAACTTTGATAAGTTCCTTTTGATTTCTTTTCCCTGATTATCTTCTCAAGCATCTCTTGCTTCTTGTGTCTGGATGTCAAATTTTCTATTCAATTCTGGTTTTTTCCTCAAGAATGCTTGAAAATCCCCTATTCCACTGAATGACCATATTTTCCCCTGAAACAAAATACTCAGTTTTGCTGGGTAGGTGATCCTTGGGTTCATTTTCAGTTCTTTTGCCCTCTGGAATATCATATTCCATGCCCTTCAATCCCTCAGTGTAGAAGCTGCCAGGTCCTGGGCTATTCTGATTGTGTTTCCACAGTATTGAAATTGTTTCTTCCTGGCTGCTTGGAGTATTTTCTCCTTGATCTGGGGATTCTGGAACCTGGCTATAATATTCCTGGGAGTTTTCTTTTTGGGATCTTTTTCAGGAGGTGATTGGTGGATTCCTTCAACCTCTATTTTGCCCTCTGGATCTAAAACATCAGGGCAATTTTCAGTGAGAATTTCTTGAAGGGTGATTTCTAGGTTCTTTCTTTGATCATGGCTTTCAGGTAGTCCAATAATTTTTAAATTGTCTCTCCTGGATCTATTTTCCAGGTCAGTGGTTTTCCCATGAGATATTTCACATTGCCTTCTATTCTTTCATTTGTTTGGATCTGCTTAACAGCATCTTGATTTCTCATAAAGTCATTAGCTTCCATTTGCTCCAGTCTAACTCTGAAGGAATGAATCTCCTCAGTGAACTTTTGAGATTCTTTTTCTATTTGGCAAATTCGACTTTTTAAGGCATTCTTCTCCTCATTGCCCTTTTGGGCCTCTTTTGCCATTTGAGTTAGTCTATTTTTTAAGGTGTTGTTTTCCTCTGTCAGGCTGTTGACCCTCATTTCATACTTTTCCAGCATCCTTCTCATTTCTCTTCCCAATTTTTCCTCCACTTCTCTTATTAGATTTTTAAAGTCCTTCTTAAGGTCCTCTGTGGCCTGCAACCCACTCATGTTTTCCCCTGGGGATTTTGGAGCAGGACTTCTGACCTCACAGTCCTTTTCCCGCTCTATGCCCCCAAAATAGGAGTCTAGGGTTGCATTTTTCTGTTTCCTTTGCCTTGGCATGTTGCCACTTAATTGCTTGACTTTTGGGCTTGTTGCCACACTATGACTTTAAGGCCAGATAGAGGAATTTTTGTCCCGAACATGTGGGGGGCAACTTCCATTTCTGGCAAGCTGTAAACCCACCCATGACTTCCACCCTAGATCACAATCCAGATCCAGGGAGGTTAAAGCAAGAGCGATTATCCCCCAAGACTGATCGCTGGATCTCCCTACAATTAATTGCAGGCCAGGAGCTGGAGCTGCCTCTGAAACCTACAAAATGGCATGTCTCCTCAGTGGCTTCTAGCCCCCAGGGGAGGGAGCTGAGGCATTCCCCCAAATACAGGTCCCAAAGTCCATAGGACACTAACCTCTTTGTCCTAGGCATATCTATGTTGATAATTCTGGAGTCGCCACAGCTGCTGGTGTTCTGGGGTTCCTCCAGCCAGCTGCTGGCCCTGCAGCCCTGGGGCTAAAACCTCGGCTCAAGCGGATATGTGCTCTGCTCGGCTCCACTTCCTGTGCTCCGCACATTGCGTGCTGCGGGCTTCCAGACTGCTGCACTAGTCCTTCCTGCAGGGCTGCTGGGCTGTCCTCAGTGGGAGGTTAGCTTCTCTGTGTCGTTCTGTGGGTGCTGGGGCTCCAGAAGTTGTTCAGAGTCCCCTTCTACATAGTTTGGCGGGAATCTGGGGGCAGAGTGGCTTGGATGAGCTGTTTCTACTCAGCCATCTTGGCTCCGCCCCTATAAATTTTTTTACAACACAAAGATTGCTTCACACAGATGACCAATCCTTTCCTGAATTTAAGCACAATTAGGCATAAAGTTCTGTGTGTGTATGTGTATGTGTGTGAATTTTCACTGAACTTGATAGTTTGACAAAATTTTTAATTGAAACTAAAAATAAATCCATAGTCCTCTTTCTCATATCTCTCTGTGGTATTCTCATTGAATACCTCCTCTATCAGACCAGTGAATATGGGGATTGTGTGAAGGCTATTTTATCATTGATTTTTTATTAGAAGTAATAACTCTTGTTTGAACAGAAACTCTGCAGGGGGTCATGAGCTTCTAGTATCTACTGGGTAATTAAGACCAAGGTTATGAAAGTCTGAATTTGCCTACTCCTTCTTTGTAATCCTAGTGATGACCATCCATTACTGACCCAGTGAAGAGTGATTTTGTAGCTTTTCCCCCCTTTTTATTTTATGTTTTTGTCAATTTTAATTTCAGCAATTTGCAGTCAACAGTAATCAAAGCTTAGTTTACATAAAGTGAAATATTTATTCTACTTAGTGTTTCACTAAGAACTAAAGCCATTTGATGAATGAGGATGAAAACAACATTACCAAAGTAGCTGGTGTAAAGCAGAGGGGAAAAAAAAAGGAAAAGGAAGGAAGGAAGGAAGGAAGGAAGGAAGGAAGGGAGGAAGGAAGGAAGGAAGGAAGATGGCACAATGAATAGAGCACTGGCCCTGGAGTCAGGAGGACCTGAGTACAAATCTGGCCTCAGCTACTTAATACTTACTAGCTATGTGACCTTGGGCAAGTCACTTAACCCCAATTGCCCCGCCTTCCCCCCTCCAAAAAGAAAAAAAAAAGAGAAAAAGAAAAACATATATAGATATACCCATGGTTACATAAATATACCTATTATTATAGAATTATTATAATTCATATTAGGGCATATAATTAATGATAATTTGCTATTATTTTCACTTTATAGCTTGCATGTATGTAGCTGTTTGTATCCTAATTTCTTCATGAGTTCTTTGATGGCTGGAACCAGATTTTTGGCTTCCTTTGTATCCTCAGTACTCATCACAGTACCTGGTACAATTAATCAATGAATAATTATTAAGCATTTATTGTATGCTAGACATTGTGCTAAGTGCTAGGGATAAAAAAAATACAAAAGACAGTCCTTGCCCATAAAAATTTCATAATCTAATGGTGGAAACAATATAGAAAACATTCAATAAATGCTTATTGACTGACTCACTACCTTTCCTCTAATCCTTCCTGACTCTCAATGTCTTGACTAAGGAGAAACTTGAATTTGAAGCATACATTTAAATTTATTAGTTCACCCACATTGAATTGGGATAACATGTGTTGTTAATGGTAGACCTACAATGTATCCAGTGTGACCTTTCTGCTCTTCCTCCATATCCAACCTCAGACACTTGATGCTTACTAGCTGTGTGACCCTGGGCAAGTCATTTAACCCTAATTGCTTCACCAAAAAAAAAAAAAAAACAATAAACACAACTTCTACTCAGCTACTTATTACCTTCAGGACCCTGGTAGAATACTTCACCTCTCTAGTTCTCTGATGTCCATTCCAGATATGAAACTAAGACTCTTTGAACCTAAGTCAGTTAAACTTTGTGGGTCATCTATAAAATAAGAGAATTGGTTTAGATCTGAGGTTCTCAATGTGTACCATGTGGATCGCTATCTATCATGTGGATACATTTCAAGGTATTCTGTGAACTTAGATAAAAAAATTGCACACAGATTTTCACTTACCTTAGGTTCCCTTTGAATATCTATGTATTTTATTTTATGCTTTAAAAAACAGGGTTTTGATAGGGGATACATAGATTTCACTAGGATGCTAAAATTGTTCATGTAGCAAAAACCAAAACAAAACAGAGAAAAGGTTAAAGATCCCTAGTATAAATGGTTTCTAATGTTCTTTTTGCTTCTAATATTCCATATCCCAACGTTCTCTGTTCTTAGATCCTTTGAAGCTCTAATGTTATGTATTTCAAATGTGTCCTTCTAAAGGTCTTTCCAGATATGACATTCTGTGTTACAAGGCCACTTCTACCTGTGACATTCTTTGATTCTATGAATTCATGGAAACTAGAATTAAGTTATAAAATTAAAGCTAGACACTGGAACTAGCTGTTGCCTGTACAATGAAGCTGCCTGTTTTCGATGAGGGAAACAAGCTGCAAGAGTCTGATTTATTATTAATGGTGATAATTAATAATATTATTTATAAAGAGCCTTCTCCTGCAGCACAGCAGATTAAAAAATCATGAAATAAATATGAAAAAAGGATAAAATATTAAAAGGCTTAAGGAGGTAACTCAATATCTCCCACAAGGGGAGCAATACTGAGCCAGGAAGGGACAAAGTCTGAAAGGTGAATGGTCAGCAGCATAGGCTCTTCCTTCAACTGAGCTACTGGGCAACTGAGGGAGAGTGAGAATAATTTTTTTTTTTCTTTTATCATAGGAACATAAAGCGATAGGGCTGTAAAAGAAACATCCTAAAACACACATTGTATTTCATCCTCTGCTCCAGATATACTGGCTGCTCAATATATCTTCCATAATGTAATCTAGCCTCACCTCTGTTTTGGAATATTAATACACAATAGGATTTGTCCTTAAGCCAAATAAATTTTGAGTCCAAAAACTAGGATGCCCTTGACTCCTTGCAGTTTAAAGAAGCAAAGTATTTACACCAACTCTTCTCTCTCTCTCTCTCTCTCTCTCTCTCTCTCTCTCTCTCTCTCAAATGGAGAAAACTGAGAATCAGAGTGGACAAGGGACTTACCTAGCATCACATTGTCTAATGTCAGGAATTGTATCATGGCCTGGATGATGTTAGATATTTCATCAATTCAGAATGACCCTAAGCATAAGAAAATGGAGTAAATTTTGAACAATGAACCTGGAAATAGAAGGCACAGACTTTAATCCTAGTTCTGTTATTTAATGACCATGTTAATTTCAGCCTCTTTCTTCGTCTGCAAAATGGGGATAATAGCCCTTGTACATCACAATATTGTGGTATAGGAGATGCTTTATAAACTTTAATATATTTATAGAAACTTGAGCTCATGTTATCGTCCTTATTATTGTCTGCATATTCCAAATACTGCATATTCCAAAAAAAAAAAACACACAGGAATAGAAGGGATGGAACAAATGATTAAAAGGAGACATCCCCACCAAATATGCCAGCTACTTCTGCTTTTTAAAATCATACCCTTCCATTCAAAGCTAACTCAAAAGACTCTTCCTCTTTAACTCCTACTCTGACACACACACACGTAACTTCAAAGTTAGAAATGCATTTTCCTTGGACCTCCCATAACACTTGGAACATAGGTTGATTTCAATTGCACATCTATTTGGTTATATATTACATTACCCTCCTGAGCTGGAAGGACGAAGCATATGTCTTATTCATCTCTGTATTAACCTAATGCAGTTCTCTGTACTTATTAGACATTTTTCACTTCTTTCTTAAGGATTTATAATCAAATCAACATTATCTTTGTTACTGTGAAGGGCATGGTAATCTATGCTTCTGCAAAGAATCCCTGTGTTTCTTATCTTGAGGTGGCCTAGGCAAAAGTTTTCTTCTCTGACTACAACTATTTGCACCTTCATACACACCCATGTTATCCCTGTCCCTATCATATATGCCTACCCCACTCTTTCCAAACCTTCTTTTTCTTTGGGTGCTGGTCCCTCTCTCATGTATATCCCTTTACAAGGTAATACCATGATAAGTATTTGCAGTGAAAGACAACGTGGTACCTAATGGTAGTGGGCTGGCCTGAGCTAGTTAACTGCCTTTGGAATATAGGACCACTTAACTCTTCAGTGCCCAAGACTATTCTGTAAAGCAATGTTCCAGGCAAATTGCTGGTCTGAATTTCTATGAGAGAAGTTCTTCACATAGATAATTTCAAAGAGTACCAGTCTTGCCTCTCTCTCTTTTCCCCAAAATGTATTCACTGCCTACAGGAAAAGAAAAAGAAAAAATTAATAAATAAATAGTCATATGCATATACAATGCGAAAGCAACTTACCACTGATTTCATTTAGTTTATTGCTATTGCTGTTTTTAATAGAGGATTAATGTTTGGCTTGTATACTTAAAATTAAGGAAAAGGAATAAAACATTTGATTCAATAAATACCGGAAACAATAAGAAAAAGAAACCTCTTGGAAATGAGTTCCTATGTATCTTAACAATGAGGATCAGGTTGGTAAATAAAAACCTAAAACTTAAATCCCTACTGAGAATGTCTGTAACTTATAAGCCTAAGGAGTACATTGAAACATAAGTGAATTTCTTAGGGTTACACCACTAGTTTAGGGTTGAAAAACCAAGTGGAATAAAGATTTAACAACTCAAAGTGCTGTTCTTTCCTCTCTACCACACTGTTGCATGTATGCACACTTTGGAATCATCTGCCTGACATGGGAGACATTGGCACAGGACCGCCCAGCATGGTGTGTCCACATCAAAGAAAAAACTATGTGCTATGAGCAAAGCAGAATTTCAGTAGCTCAAAAGAAAGATGAGATATACAAACTTAGAGACATTTCCCCACCAAATGTTCATATGGGCTATTTGTGCCTGATCTGTAATAGAGAGTTCTGAGCTTGTATTGGTCTAATCAGTCACAGTTGGACAAACTGTGCCTTGATTCTGGCATGGTGATGTCATTTTGGTCCTCTTCAAGAAAGAAGGACAATGGTCAACCAACACGGAGTACAAGTCATGACAATGGTCCTAGAGACTTTATTGTGGGTTCTATGGTTAAGGGAATAAACATTTATATCACACCTACTATGTTCCAGGCTCTGTGCTCAGTACTTTAAATATTATCTCAGTTGATCTATAGGAACCAAGAAGCTAGAATCAGGAAGGCACCAAGTGGTGAGAAGAAAGTGGATTTCCTTTCTGACTTGAAATTCAAGTTCATAAATCATCTCTATATAGAATACATACACAAACATAAATATGTATATGTATGCATTGAGTACATGCTTTATGCATTTGTGGATATATACATATACATCATATATATGCACATGTATTTATGTATACAATACACATACATGCATATTATATGTATATATATATCTATATTTCAGGGTTCAAAGAATAATGGATATACGTAGAATTATACTCCTATTACTAGCCACTCTAGGTCCTGAGCCCCCACTGATGTAATTACTATCTACAAAAAAAATTAGTCATAATAATACCATTAACTCAAATATAGAACATTTATTGAATGATAAACAGAAGCAATAATGATAGCAATTACTAAATACAAGACAAGAGAAATAATATTCATATTCTAATTGTGAATTAATAAAAATAGGTCATATTCTTCCACCAATGAACACAGTATCTGTGTGTGTGTGTGTGTGTGTGTGTGTGTGAGAGAGAGAGAGAGGGAGGGAGGGAGGGGGAGAGAGAGAGAGAAAGAGAGAGAGAGAGAGAGAGAGAGAGAGAGAGAGAGAGAGAGAGAGAGAGAGAGAGAGAGAGAGAGCTCACATAAGCTTAAAGAAATCTAGTAGGGAGGCACAAAAGTGGGTAAATGCTTTTTTTTTTTCCCTGGGTCAATCTTTAATTCTAGCCTTCAGGCTTTGATGACCTTGATCTTCTGTACCAAACTAAGGGCAAGTAACAAAGAATATGTGGAATGCTAATTTAAAAATTTTGTTAGAAGTGTTGAGACTAAGGATAAGTTGATACTGAGAAAAAAAACTAAGGATAATAAAATACATTTTTTATAATATATATAAAAGGGGAATCAAAAAGGGGCAGAATTTGTGTTGGCAGTGAATGGCAGTTGATAACTGATACCAAGGCAAAGACAGAGTAATTTAATTTGTCTTTTGTTTCAGTTTTTCTCCCAAAGACAATGGCATCTGCACTGGAAAAGACAGGACCAGAATCATTAACAGGGAACTAATAAGAAATATAAGTAAGGAGAAGGCAAGAGAGTATTGAGTTACATTTGAAGAATAAATCATTTCTTTTATTAAAAGCATCTTTGGATAATGATAGAACTGGTAGATGCAATCGATGAGCCACAACCACTGATATTTTAAAAACTGTAGAGAGTGAGAGAATTACCATGGGCTATAGAGGAACAAATATTCCCATTTTCAAAAACATGGAAGAGAACGAAATCTGCAAAGTATAGGGCAGCAAGCTTGATTTTAGATCCTGGGGAATTCTAGAAGAGTTCATTAGAAGAATGATTAGTGCATGTCTAAAAACAAGTAGCAATGAGTCAACATGGTTTCATTTGGAACAGATCATGTCAAAATAAACTTAGTTTTCTTTTTCACCAGGTTTGCTACATTGCTATAATAAGGAGATAGATTAATTATAGTTTGCCTTGATTTCAACAGACATTTTTTAGAATATTTAATATGATCTTAGATTTAGTTATAGAAGGGACCTTCAAAATCACATAGTTGAATCTCAGAATTTTATAGAAGAGTATATATATATTATATGTGTGTATGTAAATATGTATGTGTGTATGTATATATGAATATGTATATACACACTCAAACACATATGTAACACAGCAGAATAAGGATTCTAACTGAATGTCTTCTGGGGAAAAATATACAGATGTGATTAGATGAAAATAAAATTAGAAGCATTTCAAGCTGGTATGAATGGCCATACTCAAAAAGTACTTTTTAGTTTTCCATAATAAGTCTCTGGTGGAGTTCACCAGAGAATTATGTTTGACCTTGTGCTATTTAACAATTTTTAATCAATGACTTTTATAAAAGTATAACTGGAATGCCTATCAAATTGACAGATGCCAGAAAACTAGGAGGAACTGCTAACAAAATGGATGACAGAGTAAATATTCAAAAAAGATCTTGACAGGTTAGGACACTGGGCTGAATTCAGTAAGATGTTCTATATTGATAAATGTCTTATACTTTGATTCTTAAAATGACTTTATAAATCCTCTATAAGTGATCCATGAGCATGTAATGGATTGTCAGAAAAACAAACAAACAAACATCTATGTTCTGATTTATGGGAATACAAGATCCATTTGAGTCAACAAAATTGGCAGCCAAAATAAAAAAAAGGAATGAAATATTGGACCTAATTAAGAGAAGCATAAATTCTGGGAGTAGGAAGTTCTTCTCTATTGTGCTCTGATGAGAATACAGCTAGAATAACATTTTCAGTTTTGTACATATTAGTTTAGTACACATAATAACTAATTGGAAAGAATCCAGAGAAGGAAAATTAGGATGGTGAAAGGCTTCCAATCTAAATCATATGAAAATCAATTGATAGTGCAGATGTTTAATACAAAGAAGAGCTGGCTTAGTGGTGACATTCTTGCTTTATTCAAGTTTCTAAATAATATATGTGGAAGAAGGACTTTAAAAATATTCTGCTTTACATCAGAGGGTAGAACTACTTATATAAGAGATCAGCTTAGTCAGACAGTTCTAACATTAAGAGAAATCAGGGAAGCAGAGGCAAGATGGTGGAGTAAAAGCAGGGACTTGCTTGTACTTGGTCTCCAAACACCTCCAAAACTGATAAAAAGGACTCTAAACAAATTCTAGAGCTGCAGAATCCAGAAAATGACAGAGTGAAAGACATCTCCAGTCCAATAGCCTGGAAGACTGAAGGAAGTATATTGCATTGTGCTAGGAATGGAATGCAGCATGGGCTGCAATGGTTGTGTAGAGACTGGAGCAGGGCAAAGGGGAATAAATTGCTGGCAGCTGTGGTGATTTTCAGACTCTTCAACCCACAAACATCAACAGTAGATTGAAAGTCAGTTGGGGCACTCTGTGGGACCTGGGTGAAATAGAAGCATGCAGTCTGGCCCCAGACCCAGGGAGGCAGAGGTGGAAGTGGAGGTGGTGGTGAAGGTGACAGAGGTGGCAGGAGCAGCAGCAGCAGCGACTGCTTCCAGTGCTCTGGGTCCACACACAGGGGGGATTCAGTGACTGATACAAAACCTGCGACAGTAGCCTGGGACAGTACACCCACCCCCACCCCCACTGGAAGCCTAGCCCTACCTTTACAGGGAGTTAGAAAATCAAGTATTTGCCTGGGAAAACAAATAAAACATGTGAAAAAGTCAGACTATGGCATCTTATTTTATTGACAAAGAAGAACAAAATATACAACCAGAAGACAACAAAGTCAAAGCTCCTACATCAAAAGACTCCAAGAAAAAGAGGAATTGTTCACAGACCATGGAAGAACACAAAAAGGATTTTGAAAATCAATTAAGAGAAGTAGAGGAAAAATTGGGAAGAGAAACAACAATGATGAAAGAAAATCATGAAAAATGAGTCAACAGCCTCCTAAAGGAGACCCAAAAATGCTGAAGAAAATAATACCTTAAAAATTAGGCTAACCCGAATGACAAAAGAGGTCCAAAAAGCCAATGAGGAGAAGAATGCCTTTAAAAGCATATTTGGACAAATGGAAAAGGAGGTCCAAAAGCTCACTGAAGAATTTTTTTTCAAAATTAGAATGCAGCAAATGGAAACTAAGGACTTTATGATAAAACAATAAATTATAAAACAGAACCAAAAGAACGAAAAAATAGAAGACCATGTGAAATATCTCATTGAAAAAACTACTGACCTGAAAAATAGATCCAGGAGAGATAATTAAAGCCATGATCAAAAAGGAAGCAAGATATCATCTTTCAAGAAATTATCAAAGAAAACTGCCCTGATATTCTAGAACCAGAGGGGAAAATAAAAATTGAAAGAATATACCAGTTGCCTCTTGAAAGATACCCAAAAAGGAAAACTCCTATGAATAATGTAGCCAAATTCCAGAGTTCCCTGGTCAAGGAGAAAATATTGAAAGGAGCCTGAAAGAAACAATCTGAATGCTATGGAAACACAAACAGTATAACACAAGACCTAGCACCTTCTACATCAAGGAATCAAAGGGCTTGGAATATGATCTTCTAGACATTAGAAAAGCTGGGCTTGGGGGGCGGAGTCAAGATGGCAGAGTAGAAACAACATTTCCAATGTGCTCTGCCCCACACAAATTTCAAATAATGTGAAAGGGGGCTCCGAACAACTTCTGGAGCCACAGCACCCACAGAACTACACAGAGAAGCTAACCTCCTGCTGAGGACAGCCCAGCAGCACTGCAGGGAGCAGGCAGCACAGCGCTCTGAGAGCAGGCAGCACAGCATGCTGGGAACCAACAGCACAGCATGCAGAGCCAAACCCAGGTCTGGGAGTTTAGCCCCAGGGCAGCCAGGCCTTCAGCTCGTGGGAGGGACCCCAGAACACCAGCAATTGTGGCGATTCCAGAATTATCAGCACAGATATGCCTAGGACAAAGTGAGAGGTTAGTGCCCTATGGACTTTGGGACCAGTATTTGGGGAATGTGTGGCTTCCTCCCCTGGGGGCAAAAAGCTGCTGAAGAAACAGCTGCACAGAAGCCATTTTGCAGTGTCAGTAGTGGCTCTAGCTCCTGGTCTGAGAACTGTAGGGAGATCCAGCAATCAGTCTGGGGGTTTATCACTCTTGCTTTAAACTGCCTGGATCTGGATTGTGGTCTGTGGGGGAAGTTTGGGGTGGGTATCCAATTTGCCAGAATGGGTGGAGGCTTTACAGAGGCCACCCAACTGGCAGAAGTTGTGAAGACCCCACGTTTGGGTGGAAGCTCCCCTGTCTGGTGGCAGAGTCCTACTGTGGCAACAAGCCCCAAAATCAAGTAATTAAGTGGCAACATGCCTAGGCAAATGAAACAAAATAAACAGAAAAGTTCAACATTGGACTCCTATTTTAGGGGCAAAGAGGCTCAAAGCATGGAGGAGGACTGTGAGGTCAGAGCTCCTGCACCAAAAGCCCCAAATGAAAATACAAGCTGGCTACAGGCCATGGAGGACCTTAAGAAGCAGATAAGAGAAGTGGGGGAAAATTTGGGAAGAGAAATGAAAAAGATGCAAGAAAAGTATGAAATGACAGTCAACAGCCTGACTGAGGAAAATAACACCTTAAAAAATAGACTAACTCAAATGGCAAAAGAGGCTCAGAAAGGCAATGAGGAGAAAAATGCCTTAAAAAGTCGAATTTGCCAGATGGAAAAAGAATCTCAAAGGGAAAGCTAGGATTAAAACAAAAAATTACCTACCCAAAAAACCTGAGTATAATACTTCAGGGAAAAATGGGTATTCAATGAAATATAGAATTTTCAAGCATTCTTGATGAAAAGATCAGAGCTGAATAGAAAATTTGACTTTTAAATACAAGACTCAAGAGAAGCAGGAAAAGGCAAACAGGAAAGAGAAATCATAAGGAATTTATCAACGTTGAACTGTTTACATTCCTACATGGAAAGGTGACACTTGTAACTCATGAGACCCTTCTCAGCATTAGGATAGTTTAAGGATATAGGAATATAGATAGATAGATAGATAGATAGATAGATAGATAGATAGATAGATAGATAGATAGATATAGATAGATAGAGATACAGATATAGATATAGATAGATAGATAGATAGATAGATAGATAGATAGATAGATAGATAGATGGATAGATGGATAGATGGATGGATGGACAGACAAATAGGTAGGTAGCTAGCTAGCTAGCTAGGTAGAAGGCACAGCGTAAGTTGAATATAAAGGGATGATATCTAAAAATAAAATTAAGGAGTGAGGGGAATATATTGGAGGAGAGAGAAAGGGAGCTATAGAATGGGGTAAATTATCTCACATAAAAGAGGAAAGAAAAAGGTTTCAAAATGGAGAGAAAGATTGGGGAGGTGAGAGAGAATGAGTGAACCTTACTTATCTCATCAGTTTGACTTAAGGAGGGAATAATGCACACTCAATTGGGTATATTATCCTACAGGCTAGTAAGAGGGGAAGGATATGGGAGAGGTGATAGAAGGGAGGTCATTTGTGGGGGAAGGAGTAGTCAGAAGTAAACAATTTTTGAAAAGGGACGGGGTCAAAGAAGAAAATAGAATAAGTGCGGGGCAGGATAGGATAGGGAAAATTAGTCTTTCACAACATGACTATTATGGAAGCTTTTTGCATGATGACAAATGTATAACCTATATTGAATTGCTTGCCTTCTCAATGAGGGTGGGTGGTGAGGGAAGAAGGGAGAGGATTTATAACTCAATGTTTTAAATACAAATTTTAAAAAATTGTTTTTGTTTGCAACTTGGGAAATAAGATATATGGGTACTGGGGTAGAGAAATCTATCTTTCCCTACAAGAAAATAAGGGGGAAAGGGACAAGAGTAGGCACATGACAGAAGGGAGGACAGACTGGGGGAAGGGATAATCAGAAGGCATACATACCATCTTGGGATGGGGAGAGGGGAGTGACGGGGAGAAAATTTGGAACTCCAAATCTTGTGGAAGTGAATGTTTAAAACTAAAAATAACTTAATTGATTAATTAAAAAGAAATCAAGAAAAAAACTTCTTGAGTATCAGAACAAGATTACAGAATGGCAAATAGGAAATTAATGATATTGAGATGTGTACTTGTCTAGAAGTTAGAAGGTATCATGAAAATGGTGTACAGAGAAGAAGGAGAAGGAAAGATGGAAGATGGAAACAGGTATTAGATGGTTTTTGACTGTATAATGTATGATGGAGAGTGAACATGTTGTTTTCCTAAGGATGTGGATAAGTATACTCCACCCAAATGCATAGGTCTACTTATTTACCTTGGCTCATGGCTGTTAGCAGCCATAGCATGATAACCTTTATGCTACCACTTTCCCCTCCAAGGATACACACTAATGGATCTTAGACCCAAGTCTCCAAACAAGACTCCCGGAGCTCCTCCCTGGTATCGTGTGAGCTCAGTTCACACGCATAAAGAAGAATCTAGTAACATTCAGAAGACTCCTCTTCATGATGCAATCAGCTGCCATTTGGACACCGTTCCAGGTGTTCACAAAAAGTTGAAATGTCTCATTTCTGAAAAGCAGCATTAATTAGGTTTCTAGTCTCTTCACAGATGGGCTGATTTGAGGTGTTTCTCATAGCTGCATATTTCCACAATTCTACCCTCCCCACTATGGTCCATCATAGAAATTTCCTTATGTTCTCTTTTCATGCTCACTACTTTGTAAACAGAATGCCTGGAATTCTGGATGAAATCTGTTTCAGATCCTTATCTCCTTTCTTTGCCAAGAAAGGCAAAAGGACTCAATAGCTATTGGAGAAGTCTAGTTGCAACCACCAGGACTACAGGGTAATTTAAGAAGTATAGGCCAGCTTGGGAGATATACACATAAAATGAAACTCTGGTCAGTAGGAATGTGAGCTAACAATGCCAGAAAAGGACCCTTTAGGCACTAGAGTCACAGAGCTTAAATTGAAAGGGTTGAGTTATTTTAATCAGAAGAGATGGTCTATCACCTTTCTCTTTTTGCCTCTCATATTCCAGCCTAAGGTCATATTGTCTTTTTGGATTATCATGCCATTCAACTGCATTATCTAGTGTTTGTGGACAACTAAAATTCTACTGTTTTTCCCATGAAGAAGGGACCATAAACACTTAAAAATGTATTGATAAAACATCGTGTTTAGTCATATGTGTTCTATCTTGTACTTGTGCAATTGATTATTTTTACACCTAGTGTGTAGGACTTGGTTCATATTCATCAAATTACTACTTATGAGATTGGGCTAATTATTCTATTTTGTCATGATCTCCTTATATTCAGATTCTGTCATACAAAATATCCCGGTCCCCCATATTCTATCACCTGATAGTGATTAACTCTAGAAGACCAAATTGAGAGCAATTGGTAGTTGTCCAAAGACCATTGGAAGTTTCCAGATATTGACGGAACTTCTTTGAGAAGGGTGAGTATCCCAACCACCTATAAAGGTCTTCAAAAATAGTTTATAAAACTTGTAAGAATAGAAGAAAGTTGGGAGGCTAGGTGGCGCAGTGAATAGAGCACCAGCCCTGCAGTCAGGAGGACCTGACTTCAAATCTGGCCTCAGACACTTAACACAAAAACTAGCTGTGTGACCTTGGGCAAGTCACTTAACCCCAACTGCCCTCCAAAAGCAAAAAAAAAAAAAAAAAAAAGAGGAATAGAAGAAATTCTATGATATGCATAGATGATAATTGATATCTCTGACAATTCTGAATTTCCATAATTGTAATACTCATTATGTTTTAAGTGTGTTTTTGGTCCTCCTGGAGTATTTGGGGCCTCCACTTAAATTGGAGTAATATGTGATATGAATAATAATAATCCTAACAATAGTAGGATGGTTTGAAAACCAGTAATTGACCCCAACAGTACGATACGCTGAGAAATTTGAAAACTTTCATGGTGACCAATACCACCAACTTTCACGGTTATTATGAGGATAAAATAAGAAAATATCTGTAAAGTATTTTGCAAATCTTAAAATGCTAACTATTGTACTTACCTAAGGTATGATAATTAATGAATGATAGAAATGTGAGTTTTGCTATGATCCCTAACTCCTATAATGTTCCTCATTCTGCCATGAAATTGACTGCGATTTCCACACAAAGACCAAGTCACTGGGGCAGGGGAGGGGGATCTTGGCAAAACATTTGGTAAAAAACAGAAAATAAGCACAAATACTTAACATTTCTTCAAAAAATACAATCTATCCAAAGATCTTGTTCTCATAGTAAATATTCTTTCAAAAGTTAGAATCATTGTACATTTTTTTACTTTTAATTTTTAATTTTATTTTTTTTTTTTTTTTGCTTTTTGGAGGAGGGAAAGTGGGGCAATTGGGATGACTTGCCCAAGGTCACACAGCTAAGTTTTTTGTGTTAAGTGTCTGAGGCCGGATTTGAACTTAGGTCCTCCTGACTCCAGGGCCAGTGCTCTATTCACTGCACCACCTATCCACCCCCATTGTTCTTTTTAAGAAAGCCCTAGACAGATTATTTAGGGGAAAAATCAAGGTAAAACAGGAGATTGGTCAAACCTGCCATTTGATGCCAATGTATTGATTGTCCCCCTCTTATCTCTGCTTAACATTATTGAGACAAACTTGTAGCTCTCTTCACATATCCCTCAGAGGAGACAAAGAAAGCAGAGATTACCATGTCTGAGGAACCTAAAGGAGCCGGTTGTTGAAACAGCAAAGAATTCCAAGCCAAATTCTTTGCTGCTGAATGTAGCAAAACAAAATATTGAATTAGATTATGGTTTCATCAAGGTTGGTGAGGTATTATGACTTATGCACCTTATTCAGTATCACAAAGTTCATGGATGATGTGAGATAAGAAAAGCAATGAAAATACATGCTAAAATATCTCATATTTACACAGTAGTTTTCTTTTCAGGATTGCTTTTGGTCCCTCAAGGGATCATGGGCTTTTATAACTAAAGAGGACTGTACATGGAACATAAAATGTGAAAGTTTAAAGAGACCTTGAAAATCAGCCAATTCAATCTCTTCATTTTCCATAAGTGAAAAAAAAATGTGACCCACAAAGAAGAATGCTTTTTTTTAACAAATGCTTTATTAATTTCTGGTTTACATCATTCATTTCCACCAGATTTTGAGTTAAAATTTTTTCCCCATTTTTCCCCTACCCACCACCCCAGAACAGCAGTCCCACAGAATATCCCCTCATCCAATCTGCTCTCTCCCATATCTTCTCCCATGTCCCCTTCGACTTTACCATGAGGGCGAGGTGAGTCTCTGTGCCCCAATGCTTGCACATCTTATCTCCCAATTACATGTAAAATAGTATTAATAATAGTGTTTATATATATTTGAAACATTTAATTTTAAAACCTCGAATTTCAGATCCATTCCCTTCCTCCCTTGTCACCCATTCCCTCTGGGAAGATAAGCAATTCAGTATGTGTTGTACATGTCTAGCTAAGCAAAACATTACCATAGTAGATATATTGTAAAAGGCTGCTTATAATTCCCTCCCACCCATCCCACTTCCCACATGGTCCATTCCCTACTTTGATCCTGTCCCTCTTCCATAGTGGGTACTTCCAACCTCCCCTCCCCCAAGAATGCCTTCCCCTCCATCAACCCCCCCCCATCCCCCTTACCCCACCCTCCATCAGGGTGAGATATCCCATTTAGTATGTATGACATTCTCTCCCTGAGCCAAATTCAATGAGAATATGGTTTTGCCTTTTTGCCTTCCTGTTCTTCCCCTCCCCTGAAGCCACTTCCCCTTGCTTCTTCTACATTACATAGTTTACCCTACCCTGTCTTTCCCCATCTCCTCTTGCCACTTTCCTCTCTCACCTCATAACTTCACCCCTTAAGTATCACCCCTTCCCACCAAATTCGACCTGTGCCCTCTATCCATGTATAACTGCAAACATATATACACACATTCACATATGTATTCATATGCCCATATACCCTTCTTCCATTATTTTCATACTGAGAAAGGTTGCATCAGTCACAGTTATTGTTTTCCCATGTAGGAAAATAAATAGTTCAACTTTGATAAGTTCCTTTTGATTTCTTTTCCCTGATTACCTTCTCATGCATCATTTGCTGTCTGGATGTCAAATTTTCTATTCAACTCTGGTTTTTTCCATAAGAATGCTTGAAAGTCCTCTATTCCACTGAATGGCCATATTTTCCCCTGAAACAAAATACTCAGTTTTGCTTGGTAGGTGACACTTGGCTTCAATCCCAGCTCTTTGCCCTCTGGAATATATTCCATGGCCTTCCATCCCTCAGTGTAGAAGCTGCCAGGTCCTGTGCTATTCTGATTGTGTTTCCACAATATTGAAATTGTTTCCTCCTGGCTGCTTGTAGTATTTTCTCCTTGATCTGGGAATTCTGGAACCTGGCTATAATATTCCTGGGAGTTTTCTTTTTGGGATCTTTTTTAGGAGGTGATCTGTGGATTCTTTCAACCTCTATTTTGCCCTCTGGCTCTAAGACATCAGAGCGATTTTCCTTGACAATTTCTTGAAGGGTGATTTCTAGGTTCTTTCTTTGATCATGGCTTTCAGGTAGTCCAATAATTTTTAAATTATCTCTCCTGGATCTATTTTCCAGGTCAGTGGTTTTTCCCATGAGATATTTCACATTGCCTTCTATTCTTTCATTTGTTTGGATCTGTTTAACAGCAGCTTCATTTCTCATAAAGTCATTAGCTTCCATTTCCTCCAGTCTAACTCTGAAGGAATGTGTCTTTTCAGTGGGCTTTTGAGATTCTTTTTCCATCTGGAAAATTTGGCTTTTTAAGTCATTCTTCTCCTCATTGCCCTTTTGGGCCTCCTTTGCCATTTGAGTTAGTCTATTTTTAAGGTGTTATTTTCCTCAGTCAGGCTGTTGACTCTCATTTCCTACTTTTCCTGCATCCTTCTTATTTCTCTTCCCAATTTTTCCTCCACTTCTCTTATCTTCGTCTTAAGGTCTTCTGTGGCCTGTAACCATATGTTCTTTTGGGGCTTTTGGAGCAGGATTTCTGACCTCACAGTCCTCCTCCTGTTCCCTGCTTCGATCCTCTTTGCCCCCAAAATAGGAGTCTAATGTTGCATTTTTCTATTTATTTTGTTTCCTTTGCCTAGGCATGTTGCCACTTAATTACTTGACTTTTGGGCTTGTTGCCACAGTAGGACTCTGCCACCAGACGGGGGAGCTTCAGTCCCAAAGCTGGGGTCTTCACAACTTCCGGTTGTGGCAAGTTGGATGCCCACCCCAGACCTCCCCCCAGATCACAATCCAGATCCAATCAGGTTAAAGCAAGAGTGATTAACCTCTTAGACTGATAGCTGGATCTCCCTACAATTCGAAGGCCAGGAGCTGATGCTGCCACTGAAGCTGCAAAATGGCAAGTTTGCCGCCACTTCTCAGTGGCTTCTAGCCTCCAGGGGAGGAAGCAGATGCGTTCCCCAAATACTGGTCCCAAAGTCCATAGGGTACTAACCTCTTACTCTGTTTTAGGTATGTCTGTGTTGATGATTCTGGAATCGCCACAGCTGCTGGTGTTCTGGGGTCCCTCCAGCCAGCTGTTGGCCTGACTGCCCTGGGGCTAAAACTGCAGCTCATGTGGACCTGTGCTCTGCTCTCCCCCATGCTGGGCTGTTGATTCCCACAGTGCTGCAGTGGCCCTCCCTGCAGGGCTGCTGGGCTGTCCTCAGTGGGAGGTTAGCTTCTCTATGTCATTCTGTGGGTCCTGGGGCTCCAGAAGTTGTTCAGAGTCCCCTTTTACATGGTTTGGAAGTGGTCTGGTGGGAGAGCACCTTGGAAATGCTGTTTCTACTCCGCCATCTTGGCTCTCCCCCCCCCCCCCCCAAGGAGAATGCTTTGATTGCCCAATGGATAGAACCCTCTAATTGGAAGTGGGAAGACCTGAGTTCAAATATGACCTCAGATACTTGCTAGCTTGTATGACACTGGGCAAGTCAATTCCCCTTAGCTTGCCACAGTTTTCTTATCTGTAAAATGGTGTTGATGATATCACCAACCTCCCTCCAGGGTTGTTGTGAATATTAGATATGATAATGTCTGTAAAATATTTCACAAACTTTAAAGTACTCTATAAATGGTAATTATTATGCTTCTCATTTGCCATGGAATTTTCTAGTTTCTATAGCCCAGGATAGAAATCATATGGATTAGAATGTTTGTATACCATCAAGAATGGTTACCAGTTGGGGCAGCTAGGTGGCATAGTTAATAGAGTACCTGGAGTCAGGAGGACTGGAATTCAAATCCAGCCTTGGATACATAACACTTACCAGCCATGTGACCTTGAGCAAGTAACTTAACCCCAATTGCCTTTACTTACCCCCTCCAAAAAGCAAAACATTTTTTTTTAAAAAGAAAAAATTGTTGCCATTTCATTTGCTAACTGCTCCAGGGCCAATATTAAAGAGCCTAATCAAAGTCATGTGATCCTTTTATCCCCTGTTGGTAACCTTTTCTTGTGAATTAAGGTAAAGTTAGTTACCATAGATGTGAGGGAACCTATGAATCATGTGAACACTATGAATTATGCCTGTTTGGAGGAGTGTGTTAGGGGTGCGTAGGGTGACTCAGCATATGTTTTAGCGGCATAGAGAATAACAGATGAAAAAGCTTTCTTTATCCATGCATATCAACCCTTGTTCTGCAACTTAGAGTCTCAGACAGTTGGCTCAAAGAGCACTGAAAGGTTCAAGAAGCAAACTAGGGACCCAGAGCAAAGATGTATTAAAGGAAAGACTTTGACCCCAGGCTTTTCAGTCTCAGAAACTGGGTTTTACTACATTGACACTCCAGAGGCAGGTGGGATGCTGTGGCTGCACCTGAAATCGGGAAGGTCTGTGTTCAAATTCGACCTCAGATATTTCTTAGTTGTGTGACCTTGGTCAAGCCACTTTAACTCTCTTTGACTCAGTTTTGGCAACTATAAAATGGGGATAATAATAGCACCTACTTTGAAGGATAGTGTGATGATTAAACGAGATATTTGTAAAAAGTGCTTAGCACAGAATCTGGCACATAGTAGTGGGTGCTATACGCTGACTTATTCCCTTTCCCTCTTGGTTTAGAAGCATATATCTATTTCATCCAGTATTAAAATATGAAAAAGAATATGAGAGCTGAGAAGTCATGATAGCAATAACCTGTATTTATTATATGACACAGTATGGATGACAGGGGACATTCCTCATAGCTAATATTCAGCCTACAGGTGAGGAAACTGAAGGTCAGACTAGCTCTTTATCCCAGTTCAGACACTGACTTGCTACCTCTGGGCTACCTGGCTTCCAACCTCTGTCCCATAACTCCCCATAGCAGAGCCAGGATTCCAACCCAGGTCCTGTATGTATGTGTGTGTGTGTGTGTGTGTGTGCATACGTGCACATGTGTGTCTGGAGAGAAACACACACACACACACACACACACACACACACACACACACACACACACACACACTGGACCTCTGACCACCTGAATGGAGAAACCCCTTTGACTGATATAGGTTGATGACTTCTCTACCACATACATTTATAGAGAATAGTCTAGAACACTGAAAGACTAGGCAATTTATCCAAGGTTGCACAGAGATGATGTGTTAAGAGGAAGGTATTAAACCCAAGTCTTCCTGATTTTGAGGCCAGCTCTCTAGGAGCTATACATGATCCCTTTCATTCTTTCTGTCTCTTTGTCTCTCTGTCTCTGTCTCTCTGTCTCTCTCTCTCTCTGTCCCTCTATCCCTCTGTTTCTCTTTCTCTTGTTCTCTCTCTCTCTCTCTTTCACACACACACACACACACACACACACACACACAAATAAACACTACATAACATTATCACGTGTTTAATTTTTTGACACTTCATTCTAAGGACACTAGGACCTGTCCATCCATCTGGTATCTGAATCTTACTTTCTGCCCCTATAAAAGCAAGAGTTTTAGAATAAGAACTCTCTTGCTATTCTACTTGCATTCTAAGAACTTAATAGAGTGCTTGACATATAGTAAGTGCTTAATTAATACATTTAAAATCATTAATTCATTCATGCATTTAATAGGCAAAATAAAATTATACCTTATTATTTTGGTCTTTTTTTCCTGACAACACTACAAATTTCAGTCTGTAAAGTGTAAGTTATGTGAAAATTGATTTTTCAGCTAAGTCTGCCACTGATGTGGTCCCATCCACTATGTTTCTGAGGCTTGATGTATAATCAAGGTGGCCAAAGCCAGGGGCATGTATTAATAACAAAAGTTGGGAGTTGATTGGGGTGTATGATGTATGGAAAGATTGTCATGTTTATGATATTGTGGTAATAGAGTGTAATTTGGACACTTCGATTTCTAAACCAAAATATATAAAATTACATCAGGCACTTAAATGCATCATTCCACTAATATTCAGAGATGGTTTGATATGATGGAGAGATGACTGGACAAGAAGTCTGGGAACCTGAACTCTAGTTCCAACTTGGCTATACATTTTCAGAATAACCTTGAACAAGGTTTTATATTGGATGTAAAGAATTGATGAGATTTGGTAAGGAAGAGGAATTTGGAGGGGACACAACACTTGTTTTTGACTAATTGAAGGACTATCAGGTAGAATTGAGTTTAGTGTCATGCTATTTCTGTTGGTAGCAGAACAAAAAACAATGGGTGAAAATGATAAAGAGGTGGATTTAGAGTAAACGTGAGGAAAAAAAAAGAAAATAAAGCTTACTAATGATTAGAGACAACCAAGAGTGGAATAGGTTGTCCTGAAAGTCATGGGTTCTAGTTTTTTTGAGACTTTTAAGAAAAAGCTCAATAACCACTTGTCAGGGATGCTGTTGTGGTAATGCTTGGTCATGTATGACCTGGTGCAGCAGCAAGCACCCCAATATCCCTAGGGTGACTGCCAACACAGGTTCTTAGATCTGCTTTTCAAAAGGAAAGCAACTCAAAATGGGTTAACAAGCTTACTTTAATCAAACAAACACACATTACCTAGTTCAGGGGAAAAAGGTCAGCACCCCAAACTTCAGAGTTACAGAACTTACAGATCAAACAGACAGGCTTCCAAACTGTCCAACCATTATATCAATACCAAATCACAGTTACCAGAGAGGGAAGCATCAACATCTGAGTTTTCAAAGCCGGGGGGCTCTCAACAACGGCTTCCCAGAGTCTCATCTGGTCAAATCACACAACACTTCTCAAAGTGAGCCCCAAAGCAAAGCCTCTCATCAGAGTTTATATAGCCTTCTCCTAGCTCAGAGATTGTAACAACCTCCTTGACCCACTGCCCAATCACAAAGTATCAAGGTGTGGGCTTCCCTGAAAAACAAGCCTCTTCCCACCACAGGCTCCAGGTGCACTTAAGCTAGGGGCAGGGAAGATCTTTAAATTTGCATTTCCATTACATTCGGCCCCAAGATCTTTCTTGCCCATAGCATACACAACTTACATTTGAATTAGCACTAAAACATCTCTTAGGTCACATTTTCCAGATACATAAGAAAATCACAATATAATCTCAAAATACTATTGTATTTTATATATGTATTTTATATAGTTCAAGTCTTCCACTCATGGGGCAAATGTTAACTCAGTCACTTATCCGTAAAATCAAAAAATAGTCACTCTTAAGTTAACTCAATCAGTTACATCAGTTTTCAAAGTACAAGTCTTCCACTCATGGGGCAAAGTCTTGATTAACTCAATTAGTCTCTTATCTGTAACAATATCTCAAAGTACAATTAGTCAATTATTCAGTAAAGTCTTACTAAGTATGCCCATAGCATAGACAATTTACATTTCAATTATCACTAACCATCCCTTAAGTCATATTTTCAAGGTACATCTAAAGTTACCAAAGTGGCCACTGGGCCTTAAACACAAAATACAAAGCATTATCACATCAATTCACAAAATACAAAGCATTATCACATAAAGTTCTCTTGGGAGGAGGGGGGGTGTCCTTCCCATAACACTGCTCCAGCCCCTGCTTCCAAATCCAGAGAGGGAGCTGGGCAACAAAACCAATGTGGGGTCCTTGGGGTGCATGGCACTTCACCCCACCCATCATAGTTACAAGTCCATCCTCCCCCTGGGTCCCAAACTGTGGGATGCAACAAGGAAACACATTCAGTGCCCCTGCTTTGCCACACAGTCCTTATCTTGTCCTGTGGCTGAACTCCAAACTCCTGGGTTCCTTCTCCTCCAGCAGAAGGCAGCGGCTCCAGGCTTCTCCACAGGTCTCCATGCAGGCAGCTCACCATTCCTGCTCTCAGCTCAGTGAAGTCAGCATGCAGGCCGTTCTTCTCTCCTGCTCCATGGCTCCACAGAATCACAGCTACCACAACTGGGAAACAAACAATTATCCCAGCCCCCATACTTTCCTTTTACTCAGCAGATCCCATCCTCGTCGCCATTTTGTAGCAGCAAGCTCCCCAATATCCCTAGGGTGACTGCCAACACAGGTTCTTAGATCTGCTTTTCAAAAGGAAAGCAACTCAAAATGGGTTAACAAGCTTACTTTAATCAAACAAACACACATTACCTAGTTCAGGGGGAAAAGGTCAGCACCCCAAACTTCAGAGTTACAGAACTTCAGAGTTACAGACAGGCTTCCAAACTGTCCCAACATTACATACATCAATACCAAATCACAGTTACCAGAGAGGGAAGCATCAACATCTGTGTTTTCAAAGCCGGGGGGCTCTCAACAACGGCTTCCCAGAGTCTCATCTGGTCAAATCACACAACACTTCTCAAGGTGAGCCCCAAAGCAAAGCCTCTCCTCAGGGTTTATATAGTCTTCTCCTAGCTCAGAGATTGTAACAACCTCCTTGACCCACTGCCCAATCACAAAGTATCAAGGTGTGGGCTTCCCTGAAAAACAAGCCTCTTCCCACCACAGGCTCCAGGTGCACTTAAGCTAGGGGCAGGGAAGATCTTTAAATTTGCATTTCCATTACACTTGGGCTATGAAGTTTGTGAGGTTTCTTATAATTTAGAAATGCTTTAAGAATAACTAAACCAATCTGAACTTCGTTTCCTTGTCTGGAAAAAGGAGGCAATTTCTTTTTGCCTTTTTTGTCTCACACTGTTTGTGAGGCTCACATGAGATAGTAAATTAGAAAGTGCTTAGAAAATTTTGTACATAAATCTTATGAATTACTTTCTGGATATCCTGGGACTTAAGCAGTAGTCTGATGGGTAAAATGGGATTAAAGTATAACTTGGAGATATTGCAGGTTCTGTTTCAGATAACCACAATAAAGCAAATATTGAAATAAAGCTAGTCACACATTTTTTTTTGTTTTCCCAGTGTATGTAAAAGTCATATTTACCCCATGTTATAGTCTATAATAGTGCAATGCTATTATGGCAAAAAGTGCATAGTTTAATTAAAAATACTTTATTGCAAAAAATGCTAACAAATATCTGAGTCTTCAGCAAATTATTGTCTTTTTGCTTTGGGAAGGTCACACCTCAATGTTGATGGCTGCTGGTTGATCAGGGTTCTGGTTTCTGCAAATTGGGTGACTGAAAATTTCTTAAAATAAGACAACAATGAAATTTTCTGGATCAATTAACTCTTCTTTTTTTTTAATACATAGAGGCCATTGTAGATAATTAATTGGCCTGATTTCAATATTGTTTTGTCTCAGGGAATAAGGAGGCCTAAGGAGAAAGAAAGAGATGGGGGAACAACATGTGGGTGGAGCAGTTAGAATGCACACATTTAAGATTAAGTTTGCTGCCTTCATATGGACACAGTTCATGTTGCCCCAAAACAATTATATTATTACCACCAAAAATCACTGATCACAGATCTTCATAAAATATAATAATAATGACAAAGTTTGAAATACTGTGAGAATAACTAAAATGTAAAAGAGACATGATGTGAACATATGTTGTTTGGAAAATGGCTTCAAAAGACATGCTCAATGCAAGCTTGCCACAGACTTTCAATTTGTAATATACATAATATGTACGTATATGTGTTTATATGTATGTACATGTATTCGTATCTATTTGTATATATGCATTGTATATATATATATATTGTATAGACATATGTATAGATATATTTATAATATACATGTATATGTGTGTATATACATGAATATAGACATACACATGCATATATGTATATATAAATAAAATGTGAGTGTCTCCACGAAGCACATGAAGTTCACAAAGTGAAGTGCAATAAAGTGTCATATGTGGGTATATTCATTAACCATAGTATTTGATTTAGAAATTTGTCACCATTATTGTTTCTTCCTTTTCTGTAAAGAGTCAAAATAGAATAGGAGGTAATGGGCAAAGATTAAGGAATACGGGGGGTTGGAACAAAATGAAAAACAAAGGATTTGTGATTTGCAGCTGTTGTGTTGATTTGCTGACTCTGTCACCTATGTGACCTGGAATAACTCATTTAATATCTCTATAATTCAGTTTATCTCTGCACAAAATGAAGGGGTTGATTAGATGATATCTCAGTTTCTTTCTAGTGCCAAAATCCTATGAGATATTTCCAAGGAATGTAATGGTATAAGTATAACTTAAATTGTACTTAAATTCTTTGTACTTAAATTTGTACTTAATTTTTTCACTTTTTTGATATATTGTTCCTGTTGGCTTATAGAAAATGAGTCTACATAATTTTATTTGGCCTCTAACCCTTTCCTCTTCCTCTTCCTCCTCCTCCTCCTCCTCTTCTTCCTCTTCCTCCTCTTCCCAGAAACATCACTGAAATAGGCAAATGGGATGCTAAGCTATCTAGATATGTCCTCTTGGACAAGGTTACTTGACCTTTATGAATCTCAATTTCTGAAGGTATAATTTTAGAGGATAATACTAGAAGATGTTTGATGTCCCTTCTGGATGTGGTATTCCATGTTCTTAGGCTCATTTTAGCTTGAACATTTTACAAGTTTCCAATTAGTTAGAAGAATGATATTCTATTTTTTCTGCTCTATATTTTATTTTTTAAAGATCTATCTCTAATTTCCTACTGTATGTTATAATATTATATATACTTAGATTCTTTCTAGCTTTACCATTTTATATTTTAATTTTCTAAATAGTTAAATTTCTCTATTTTAAGGTCTCTTCCAGCTCTACTGTGTGTTCTAATATTCTATATTCTAAGGTTTCTTTTAGCTCAAAGAATATTTATTTTCCAATTTCATATTCTAAAGACCTTCTTGCTCTGACATTCTTTAACAAAATATCATGTTGAGACCTATTTGCATGCCAGATTCATGCTTAGTGCTCTGCAGATGAATACAATGGAAGCTCTCTGCTCAGAACTAACACCAGGTTTTGGCCTTAACAATATTTTCACTGCCAAGTTTAAAACTCTGGAGAGAAGAGTATATAATTTCAGCACTAATATAACCTAAGAAGTAACTCAACAATGCTACTTCTTCTGCCATACCTAAAGATCATTATTTTTAGGTTTATGGAGAGAGTGACTTTGTGGTTCTTACTGAAAATGTACCCTTTGAAAGGCACAGAAAATTGTTGTATTTAAACTATTGGGATGTATCACTTTTATATATAACAAAACAAAAATAAAACTATTCTAATATACTAAGAATTGTCCCTTTGGGGCTGAAAATAGCACTATTATCAAGACAACTAAGTAAGAGGGCAGGTAGGGGAAAACTCTTTTCTTCCCTGGGTGCTGATTCTCAAGAATGAAAAGGAGAACCACTAGAAAACTAATATCTGTGCTCAGTCAGTGTGTGGCCAGGTTTTAGTATCAACTACAATCATTTGTTATCCAGGTTGTAGAGTCATATCCTTTGGATTATCCTTTGCTTCTGTCCAAATACACAGACCTGTAGATTCCCACTAAAGGTTCCTACACCTCTCCTATAACCCTCTAAGCTCAGAAATATTCATGTGAGAGACTTCTTGTGGTTAAGTTCACTGGTGGAAAATACTGTAGATGTGCATATGCTTGCAATTGTGCAAGAAAGAATGGAATCCTGTGACTGTAGGAGCCCCTATAAGAAGTCCCATAGTTCTACTTCAAGTCTTATACCTAAATACCTAAGTATTTTAACCACAACTAGGAGGATGGTAATGCTATCTTAGAGTGGAGAGTGGTATGCTTTTTCAGCATGAGAGGGGATCATAAGTGCTCCATTGTGCTAAATCTTGATTGTGCTGCTTTGGAGTTTGATGTTCAGATCTAGGAACACATGAGCAAGGGTATTTATAATGTAGACTATATTCAGAGAAAAGTAGTCGGATGAAAAAGTTTTGCGTACCTTTTCATAGAGAATTTGTTGAAAGAATGAGGAAAGTTTAGTCTAGAGAAGACTCGGGATATTATAGTAGTCTTTGAGTGTCTAAAAGATCATCATGTAACGGAGGTGGGGGTGGAGGTAGGGCTGGGTATATGTTTTTCTTGACCCTAGATGAAAGAAGTACATCAATATGTAGAAGTTATAGGGAGGCATATTCCAGTTCAATATAAAGAAAACCTTTGTAAAAATTAGAGTTTTTCAAAAGTAAAATTAATTGCCTATAGCAATGATATGATGGTTTTCATTACAGCTCATTAAAAAGAAACTCTAGAAATAGAAACATTTTGCATAAATTTCATTGAGGGGACTTCTATTCTTTCACCAATTGGACTATAAGACCTTCAAAATCTGAGTTTCTATGATCAACAGTCAACTGGTTTGCTACAGTAACTTGCCTCAGAACACTCAAGTAAAATCTCATGCCAAGAGAGTATCAACACCAGGGTTGAATCTGCCATTTCTTCAGTCTATTTGAGTAATAACCTAGTTGCTAATTACTTTTATAGGACATCAGAGTGGGTATAAATGGCACCAGTTATGTTCTGTTTATCGCCATTTCTCCATGCTAAATCTTTGGGTTTTTTTTCTTTTTTCTTAGATCCATTCAGACAACTTCACTAAATGCCAATGGATATGTTTTGGATGTAGCTTTCATTGTGATTGCTTCCCTTCTGACTCCAACAATACCATTCAATGGAAGTGTTATTGTTGGTGTCAAATATGGAAAATGTTTTGTATTCCTCATCAGATCACAGAATTTCAGTCTTGGAAGAGTCATAAGAAGTCATCTTGTCTGCCACCATCCTGAAGAAGAATCCTCTCTGCAAGAAATTTGACAAATGATCAGTGAACATTCAGTAAAAAGAAAACCACTGGATGACCTTGAATGACATTGGGAAACTACAGCCTTCCAAAGTAAATGTACTTTTGGGTAGCACAAATTGTTAGGAAGTACTGTCTACCTCTTATATTAAGCTTAAATTTTTCTCATTGTAGCTGCCATCCATTTTTCCTGACTCTCTCCTGTAGGGTCAAGGAAAAACAAGATTAACTCCTATTTTATAGACTTTTAAATATTTAAAGACAGCTATCATATCACCCTTCTCTATTCCAATATAAAAATCTCAAGTCCCTTCAATTCCTCTTTGCACATCACGAACTCAAACCCTTTATTGTCCTTACTATTCCCTTCTAGATTCCCTCTTGCTTTATTATCTAGCATTATCACTATATTATAACATACTAGCACTATTATCACTATAATGTGACATCCACAATTGAGCATACTATTCTATGTGTAGTCTGACCAGGGCAGAATAATGGTGGAGTTATGTCTCACTGAATGCATCATGGGATTGAATTAACTTTCTTGGTAAACATAGCACACTATTAATTGATATTGAAATTGTAATCCACTAAAATCATCAGATTTTTTTCAAATTTGCTGATATCTACATATTCCATTTGTTAAATTGATTTATTATACTCAAGGTTCATAGTTTTTTTTAAATTTGTTTCATTTGCATCTATTAAATTCCATCTTATTTGATTAAGTTCTATGTTCTAGACTCTCAAGATTTGGGAGGGGAGTGGGTGTGATATTCTTGATTACCATTCATGATGCTAGCTATTCTGATGGAGTTTTATGTCATCTGCATATGAGGGTGCTACAGGTAATGGACTTCAGTAAGTTTGCTGAAAGTAAAGGGCAAATAACCAAGTCAATAAAATGTTAAATTTGAGGGGGATCATTTTGTACCTTGTAAAGAACATAAAATTTCAAGGATGGTCATTCATACCTCATAAAGAATGTTAGGGCTTTATTTACTCATTTGCACAAGATCAAGACATATTGGCCTGCTTGCTGTTTCTCCCATATAGCACTCGTATTTCTCATCACTTTGTTTTTGCACTGGCTGTCTCTCATGCCTGGAATTTCATACTTCCTAATTTCAAGTTCTTAGAGTATATGCTTCCCTTTAAGACTCAAATCAAGTGCCAGCCTTTAGGAGGTCTTTCCTGTTTCTCCAAGCTGCTAGTGCCATCTCTTCTAGGGTGACCTCCTATTTACCCTAATTTATCTTATGTATTCTGATTTATATATGGTATCTCCTCCATTAGAATGTAAGCTTCTTAAGTGCAGGGATTACATTGAATTTTCTTTGCATTACTAATGTTTAGAATGGTGTTACTACATGCCGGTCATGGAGTAAATTCTTAAGAGATGATTAATGATTGATCAAATGATTGTAAAGGAAAGACAAGAAACTTAGTAACCAGGAAAGACTATGAATTTGTCCCTGGGGCAGAGATACCTCTAAAACCATTTCCCATCTACTCATTTGAATGGCTTATCAGGAGTGAATTTTGAGTTTAAACTCTAGAAATCCCAGAGTTTGGTCATTGTTGGACAAATGCCAGGTGCTTGGTTATGGTCTAGCCTGCAGAGATAATAATTTCGAAAAATTATTGAAAACTTAGCATAACAGGATGAAGTCTTCCACGGAGTGGGCCCACGCCATGCCAAGAAGACTTGACAATAGAAATACCTATACCTATTTTCCCTGACTTCTATCCGGGGAGACAGCCACTCCCAGAGCCAAGATCCTAAAAGAGCAGGATTTCAGATGCTTCTCCCAATCCTAGCGTAAGGCTCTCTGATCTTTATGAGAAAAGACAATAGTGCCCCAGCTGAGGATTGTAGCTAAGTGTGAAGATGGATGAGGTAGAAATTCCAGACACCCAGGGAGGCACAAGGCTAGGGAGTTTAGTAGAGTAAATCATTGACCAGAAGTATATTTCCTGTGAGGAACAAGCCCAGCTTAGTAGTGGAGCAATATTTCTAGCACAGGCATTTTGCCCAGCTGTACCAGAGGTATGAATGATCTTGGCTACATGTATTCTTTATTCATGTGCCTCACTAGCAGTGCACCTTAAATCTGTTTCGACTTTTTCCATGGAGGCCCTGTGCATTTGTGGGAAAGTACACTCAAGGTTTATGGGGAGAATGTTTGCAGGCACTGTTCTCACTGTCATATTAGCTACTTTTGTGTGGAGTTAATCGTGTCTAGTGGCTGATTTTTATAGAGAAGTATGCAAGAGGGGACTTGTAAATTATCATTTTCAGAATGTATCCTCACAAGGTTTCCCATAACAACCAAGGGAATATTAGTAATCTAGGGACTCAATGCTCAACTATGAGTATAAATTGAAGGAGTAAGCCAAGTAGTATTTCGTGCAAATTTGATAAGCAAATCACTTTTTCCTTTGTGATATATATATTTATATTTATATAAAACTAGATATGTATGTATGTATATAAACATGTATATATATATACATATATACATATATGTGTATACATACCAGTGGAATCATTTCCTCAGCTTAATATTAAATGATTAATAACTTGTCTTTAATTTTAGTTTCTGAACACATTACAAATACACTTAATTTTGCTTTTGACTATTCCATAATACTTTGTTTTTAAACAATGACCAATCTTTCCTAATTTTTTTTATTTTACTATAATATAGGAAAGTGGCATAAATATCATGTACTTTATCCAGTAGTCTAGTGACTACCAAAAAATACCAAAGAGTATTAAGACTTGATTATTGTTTTTAATTACCCTTTCACTGAACATACTTTTAATAAAACATTCTAGAATGTATTAAAGAATCAAAGCCAAGCTCACTGGTGTCTATTTGCAGATTTCATTATTTTCCCTTTTGAAAATTTGAATATTGCCCTTTCCAAATTCTATATTATTCCATTTATTTACCAAAATATTTCAAAGATCGCTGACAGTGAATAATTTACCAGTCATATCTACCCATTTTCTCTTCTCTCTCTCTCTCTCTCTCTCTCTCTCTCTCTCTCTCTCTCTCTCTCCTTAACCCCTTACAATCTGACTTTCAACTTTATCATTCCACCAAAACTGCTCTCTCCAAAGTTGCTAATGATCTCTGCCAAATCCAATGGCCCTTATTAATCTTCATTGTCTTTGACCTCTCTGCAGCCTTCTGACACTGTTAACTACTCTTTTTTCCTTGATAGTCTCTTCTCTCTGGGTTCCCAGGATACCCGCTCTCTCCTAATTCTCTTCCTACCTATCAGACCTCACCTTGTCTATATCCTTTGTGCCCTTCCAGATTACTCAGTTTATTCATAGGTGTCTCTCAGCATTTGGTCCTCCACCTTTTTCTCTTCTTTCTTTATGCTACTTCATTGGCAATTTCAGCACTCCTCATGGATTTAATTGCTATCTCTATGCTGATGAAAATTTTCACGTGGGCAAATTCTTCTGGAATTTTTGATGGATTTCAAGAACATTTTGTGTTTATCTGAAAGTTAAATTATTTTACAAACAAAAAGGCTAATGTGAATTCAGAAAGCGGTTTTGCCTTTCAGGTTAAAGTGATGTGGCCAATATCATGTCCCTGACAATTTGACAATGAATTGTTTAATTAAAAAAGTCAGATGCTTGTCCTTCTGATCCCAAGGAATGGCTTACTATAGGAATCCCTTGATCTTCTGCATCCTGACAATGATATGTATCCTAGACAATAGAAAAAAAGAGATATGGATTCCTGTAGGTCAACTTCTGGCACCTCATTTCATGAAAAATTTTATTCTAATAAGAGAAGCTCATTTTGAAAAAAAGATGGAGTATAGGTATTGGTTGATATGTATTATGATTAATTTTTGTGTAGTTACTGTTTGAACAGCATTTTGCCTCCCTCACAAGGGGCTGTGAGGATTACCCAAAGACTCTCTAAAGAACTAACAGTTGCTCAGTGGAAAGAATGTATGGCTGAGCCAAAGAAGAAGAAGAACCTGCATTTACAAGAAAATCTAGTATTAGCTCACATGTAACAGCAAAGTAGTAAGAAAATGTATGACGATATTACGTCAGAATCATACAGGCATAGGATATTATTAACATAGAACATTATATGATAACAGGGCAAAGATGCAGTTGTCATAAATTCTTAGTTTTCACAGAATCACATAGAATCTATAAATCAAAGAATATTCTTACAACAAATTAAATGAAATAACAAAACAAAAATTTCATTGAATAGTAGTATTTTCATAATTGTATAAGTTCATAGTTATTGATTTTCATGTTTATGGAACACAAACTCATAAATCTATAGCATCTACAAAACAGAAAAATATATGCATATACATATATTATATATGCATATATATACTTTATAGATTAATTTCAAGAAAGTAATTAAATCTTCATGAACCTAAAATTGACAATCTTTATAAATTCTGTCTTCAAGCTACTTTCTAGTTCCTTAGCTTACATAAAACTGGTCTCATCAGATTATCATCCAACCTATCAGAGAGATCCTTCTTTTCTTTGCTGGATCATCATTTATTTCTCACCACCATAGCATTTGGATATCACCAAGACTTTCTTACAAACCTCTTTCATTTCTCTTTCTAATGTCATGGGGATCATCAGACCATATTGGAACAAGTATTGTATCTATAAAGATCATTCCTAGATCTATACGGTCAGCTTCAATTTCTCATATTATGAATGGTCAACTGGGAATTTCCTCCTAGGTGTTCACCATGCACATTAAACTCAATATCTATGCAATTGAGTTATTTATTTTCACAACAAAATCCAACCTAAATTCCTCTATTTCTGTTGACATTTTGATCATCTTCTCATTCACCCACCTTTATAACCATGGAACCTTTCTTGACTCTCTATCTGCCCACCCCACAAACCCTTATATGCAAAATGCTATGTAGTCAATTACATCTCCATTAACATCTCTCAAACTGTTTTTCCCTCTTCTCTCTGTCAACATGATTGATACCTTACTTCAGATCCTCATCACTTCTGATCTACCTTATTGTAATAGCTTCCTAATTTGTCTCCCTATTTTAATTTTCTCCCAATCCAATCAATCCTCCATAAAGCTACAAATCTTCCTAAGCACAAAACTTATGGTTTCTTTTTTGCTCACAAACCTTCAGAAACAGCCTATTTATTACCTCTAGGAAAAATAAAAATATTTAGACTGAAAATCTAGGGTCTCCAAAACCTGGCTAATTTAGGATCATTCCCTGTGCATCACTTTATATTCCAGACAAATTAGACTATTCGCTATTCTTCAACATCGACATTCCATTTCTCATCACTCCACATTCATATAGATTTCCTCAATGTTTAGAATGGGCATAAACCTCATTTCCTCTTCTCAGAATCCTCTCCCTTCCCTAAGTCTCAGATTAGATATAAACTGGTTAAGGCAGTTGGAATTGGAATCCAGTGTTAAGAATTATCTTTAGTCTATCCTCCATCTAGGTTCAGGTCTAGAGTATTAGGGCTCTCATATATGTACTACTCAAGAAGGGAAGAATCAAAATTGGTCAAGGGAACAAAAGGGAGAAAAGGAAGACATGAGTTGTAAATAAAGAAAAAAAAGGAACTGGAACAAGAAAAACACCTTGTCATCAGGAAGTTTCTAAGAAAGAAAAATTAGCAAAATATATCAAATAGAATGTTGGATTGAGTCATAATACCTTGATTTGATTCCTGATTCCTTACTGCCTGTGTGACATTGCACATGGCCTTTCCCCTTCTTGGACCTCCTTTTCCTCATATATAAAATGAGTGTATTAGATTAACTATTTATTAAATTCCCTTCCCACACTAAAGCTTATGAATTTTCTATAATTAAAGCTACTCCAAGACCAAAAGGCTTCCTAACGAAGCATTAAGTTCCTCCTCAAAAGACATCATCAAGAAAAGGCTGGCTGACTGCTTGTCAGGTGTAGTAAAGAGAATGGTCCTGTTTAATTTGGGACTGTACTAGTTACCCTATGAAAACCTTATTCACCTTGAGATTTTGTGCTTCTGTGACTCTGAAAGGATTATTGTAGCATGGAAAGCATTCATGCTATGGAACTACACCACTGCTTGAGCAAAACCATCCTATTTGCAAGATGGCAGAGACAGACAGAAAGATAGATAGATAGATAGATAGGTAGATAGATAGATAGATGGATGGATGGATGGATGGATGGATGGATGGATGGATGGATGGATGGATGGATAAATGGATGTATGGACAGATAGATAGATAGATAGATAGATAGATAGATAGATAGATAGATAGATAGATAAGAATACATTAAATGCTTCCTATGTGCCAGAAACAGTGCTAATCTCTTGGAATATAAATACAAGCAAAGAGAAAGATAATCACTGTCCTCCATGAGTTTACAGACAAAACAAAGAGAACTTGGATTCTTGGAGGGGGAAGCATAAAATTCCAGAATACAGAATGGTACTGGGAGATAAATTAATATGGTAGGCTTGAGCATCTCCTCAGTGAGAGATTTTGGGTAGGAATTAATCCAGGAGGGGGCTTCTGGATCAGAAGCATCTCCAGAATGAAGAGGTAACTGGGATAGAAGTGTGAAAGGTAGAAATGAACACTTGTATACAATTGCTGTGAGAATATGATTTCTCTTCCAGTTCCCTATGGAAGGATCCAGTTCCCTCTATCCTCATCAGAACTATTATCTGCTACTGAAAAAGATAGGCACTTTAAGGGAAGAGGTTCTAAAACCTCAGTCTTGTTTTCCAGAGGATGAAAACTCTTCACCCTAGGTGTGTTTAGCATGGTATACCAGTCAACAGTAATATCACTATTAAATAACGGCAAGACATTTTATGTAGACCATCTAAGTAACCTTCATGTATCTAATAAATGAATGTTTTCTCCAGCTCTCAGTCCAGGCAGCTATTATACTGCCATTCTTCAATGAAGTGGTATTTTGGTAGTAATATTGTGTATCAGGCAGAGGCCAGCAGTCACCCACTTCTCTCTCTCTTTCTCTCTCTATCTCACTCGCTCTTTGTCACTCACTCGTTCTTTTTAAGGGCACCATATTTGGTCATCCCCGCATATGCTTATTATATTTGAACATCAGTTGCTTAGGGGAATGATCTCCACATTTTTGATGGATCTGCCATATACTAAGGATGCTCCAGAGCCCAGTGTCACCTTCCTCTCCTTGCTCTTCTCTGTGAGATAGATTGTGCTGATACCGTACAATCTAGCTAACTGAGACAAGTATTTCTATAGTACCAATCTTGATTCATTGACTAATCTCTTTCCGGACCTTTTGTGGCATTTGGTTAGTATTTGAGAGAAACAGTAGGATATATTGGAAAAAATCATTCTAGACTGCTGGTTGTAGGATTTAAATTTCAGGTCTGGTTCCACTTACTTTCTATAACCTTGCAAAAATCTCTTTACTTTGTGCTGGAGTCAGCTCAGCCATATTTATAAGAGTAAATAGTTAAATGTGCAGTGTGATCATTTCTGCTTTGGAAACTGACAATTGGTACATGCTAAACTAGGGTTGAACTTATTTATTTATTCATCCATATATTTATTTACCTATTTATTCATGTATGCATGTATGTATGTATGTGTTTGTTTTGACTTAAGAAAGTTACAGAGAAAATGTTAATAGTACAAATTAAATTTAAAAGTGAATTGCAGTTGTTTTTTTTTTTCTGGAGAGCTGGTGGTCATACATTCAGCATACTCCTAAGGACAATACAACAAACAGCAACCCTGACCTCAATTATTAGCATTATTTACCTCTTGAAATAACATTTTATTACTTTGTAATTATTTGCTTGCATGAATATACTAGATTTCTACTAGAATGAATTCTCCTTGGGTGAAGGAACATTTCATCTTTATCTTTGTATTCCCTAACAAAGTCCTTATCACAGAGACTCACCCACAGTAGCCATTTGCTTAATGCTTGTCAACTTGAATGGAATTGAAATTTGCTGAGTCTCAATATTCTTGTCTGTATAATGGAGTTAATTGACCCCAACTATTATCTATCCCATAGAATTATTGTATGAAACAATTTGGCTAATCAATACAGGCAGCATTATTTAGTCACCAGGATGCACTATATTGGCTGAAAAATAATATTACAAAATAACTAATTTAAATTGTAGAATTTATTGGCCATGAATAGGGCAAAACTAACAGTTATACAAGGCCTGAAGGCACCAGTATGAGTGGCTCATTTCCTGGCTCAATTCCAGTGACCCCCTCTTGTCTCTAGGACAAAATCCCAAGACTTTTAAAATCCTGTTCTGGCCTACTTGTCAAGGATTGTTGCATGTTACTATTCTTTAGTCAATCTGAATTTCAGGCAGATTGACCTGCTTGGTGTACCCTGTCCACAGTATCCTATCTAACTTCTCAGTTCCTTTAGACAGGCTGTCCTGGATCTGTAGAAAATAGATATTTTTTAAATCACCTCTGACCCTAATAATCCTAAACTTCCTTCAAAGGTCAATATCTGCATCCAGAGAAAGAACTGATAAATAGAAGTATGTATAGAATGATTTCATACACACACACACACACACACACACACACACACACACATCTAATGGTAAGCCTTAGGGGTAAGGGGGCAGAGGGAAGAAAAAAAATAAATTTACATGATAAATTTATTATATATTTAAAAGAAATAGCAAATTGTACATAATAGATTTACAGGTTCCTGTGCAATCATCTTTTTTTTTTTCTTTTTGGAGGGCAGTTGGGGTTAAGTGACTTGCCCAAGGTCACACAGCTAGTTTTTGTGTTAAATGTCTGAGGCCGGATTTAAACTCAGGTACTCCTCACTCCAGGGCTGGTGTTTTATTCACTGTGCCACCTAGCCACCCCCTACAATCATCTTTTTTTAAAATACTGTTATAGAAATGCTTGTTTTATACCATAAATTAAAAATAAAATAAAAATTAAAAAAATAGGTTTGCTCAGGTACCAAGTCTATTGGAAGCCTATCCTAATAAACCAAGTTGCTAGAACCTCTGTCCCTGGGTATTATTTTGTATGCATTTTTATTTAATTTTCTATGTATATGTTGTTTTCCATTTTCCCCAGTAGAATATAAGCTTTTTATGTCATACTTGGTTTTGCTTTTGTTTTTGTAATTCTAGAACTTAGCTTAGGACCTGCCACTCTGTAGAGTAGTTACTTAATAAACACTCTTGAATCAAAAGGAATTTGAAGTTCCAGTTCATGGTCATAGAACAGAACAAAGTTAATTGAATTCCCTGGAAATTTAATGTGTAGTTTTGACCTTAGAACCAGCAAGCCCTGAGTAAATGACGTTCATATACTTGGGAGAGGCTGAAAGCAGGATGCTTTCTCTCATTACTGTGACAAATTAGAGTAATAATAATGACGGATAACTTTTCTATGGTGCCTTAAGGCCTACAAAACACTTTGTATGTGTAATTTCATTTGATCCTTATAATCGCCCTCTGAGGTAGACAGGCAAAAAAGGATGACTGCTTTATTCTTCATATCAGGAAACTGGATTCAGAGAAATAAGGTAACTTGACCAATGCACTTAGCTAGTAAGTGATGGTGTGGCCTAATTGAAAAATTACTAGACAAAATCAGAAAATCTAAGTTCAAATCCTGGTTCTGACACTTCCTGGCTGTGTGACTGTGCGTAAGTGACAACCTTTCTGGGCTTCAGTATTCTCCCTCTATAAAATGGGTATGATAACACTTGTATTACCTAACTGACCCAGTGTTATGTACACAAGAGTGATATATCAACACAGGTCCTTGATCTGACCCCAAGTCCAGTGTTCTTTGTATGTCTCTGATGATACAGTTTTATGTTCTCTGGAGCAATTTATATATGAATATAACACAGGAGAAAAGGTGACTACAGAGGTATTTTAGAGAACTTTGCATATTGGAATTGTGTTTTTTGCCCAAGGATAAGAAAGATAAAGAAACTGGGAAATATTGGAGAAAATTAAATGGGAAACATCTGGGAACTGTGCCTTTCCCTGGCAGAGAAATAGGTTTTCCATTAGTAATATCTAATAGCTATTCCTACTCTAAAGAATTTGAATAGAAAATTATCCTACTATAGCATTCTAATTAATAGCAGTGATGAGGGTTGTAGGCCATAGTGTTCATCACTTTGTAATTCATTCAGTTTAAGACCATAAAGTCACCTTTTTCTTCTCTATGATTTCTAGAGAATGGAAATAGAGATTTGCTTGAACACAAAAAAATAACTACACATTTGTGCTTCCAGGACAAGCAGCATGAAATGACTCCTCAGTTGAGAAGTGGTCGCGACACTGGCCTAGTGAGGGAGAAAGAGACTTGGGGATAGACTTTGAAGTCTTTCTTGAATATGCCAACAACTCCTATACATTCATTTATTGTCACATCTGTGCAGAAGACTCCCATGTCCTCCTGAGCTTTGGTCTTATATTACCAACAACCTTCTATATATCTCCATCTACCTGATTATTCCAAAGACATCTCAGATTCAACTTGTCCAAGACAGAATTGCTATAGTTCCCCCAAGCCCATCCTTCCTCCAAACTTTCCCATTTCTGTTGATGACATTTTTTCTTGTATGCCTTATACCTAGAACAACACCTTGTTCATATTAATTGCTTAATAAATATTTGCTGAATTTAATTTTGGATGATCAAATGTATTTTGGGGAGGGAGAAGATGATTGGGGAAGTCATAGATACTTGTTACCCCACTTATCATGTTAGTTTAATCATTATAGCTATTTAGTTTCTAAACTTTGCTGTTTATGCCTTGCTGAATGACTAGAAGTGCTTTTAATTGTTTGGGGGTGAAGTCCCACTCACCCTAATTTAGTTGCAGTTCTGCCAGAAGGGGGAATTTTAGTTAGCCTTATTTAATGCCTACAGTTATCATTTTCTATGTTCTCAAGTGATCTTACCAGCTCCAACTGATTCCCCAAGTACTCCTGTGGAATACAACAAGCATTTATTAAGTATTTACTATGTCAAAGACACTGCACTAGGCACTGGGAATATATAAATGAAAATCATTTAAAACTTTCTTCTCTTCCCCCAGGCAAATTATCTTAAACTGGGAATACAGTATGTAAACAGATTAGTTAACACAGAACCATTTAAGGGCAAAGAAAACTATCTGCTAGGGTTGTGAGGGAAGGCTTCCTTATGAGTTATGGCATTGAAACTGTGAAAAAAAAAAACCCTAAGTATTCTAAAAGATGGAAATGGGAGAGTCGATTTCAGGTACAAGGGTGGGGATGCAAAGACAGTGTTTGGAGAAGAAATGGTAATTTCAGGCAACAGAACAGAGGCCATTCTGTCTGGGACCTAGAATGAAATGAAGTAATGGGAAAATAGACTGAACATGAGAGACTAGTTGATTTTTGTTTGCTTTGCTTTTGTTTGGTGTGTGTGTTGTGTGTCTATTTTTTTTTCTTTAAAGGTAATTTCTGATAGGAAAAAGACAGTTGTATGTTTTGACCCAGGGTGGGAAATATTTCTAGAACTGATCTTCTTCTGGTTTTTTTTTTCTCTCTCACTATGAAAGAACAAAATATCAGAGGGTAAAGAGGTGATTTGAGAGACAGACTTTGGGAGAAAGTGGAGTATAGAATTGCATTGAATGCTATAGGCCATGGGGTCACAAAGAGTCAGATACAATTGAACAATCTAATAAAAGCAAAAAGAGGCAGGGCAAATGTCATGATGCCCATTTTGCAGATAAGGTGACTAAGGCTCAGAGAGATAACTTGTCTAAAACATCAAGTGAGTGGCAGAAGACTGAAATGAACACCTAGTTTTTCTCTCTTAATCTAGGGTGTTTTACACTGTATTGGGTGTTTTCAGTCTGGACCACTGTGTTCTTTACCTTTGTCTTTACTGGGTTCCTGTAGCTAGCTTTCCTCTCTCAGGGGCTCCCAGATCTCATGGCCCTCATCTAGCCCCACCTTACAGACAGAACAAAATCCTCTGTATGTTTGAAGAGCTTCTTTGGTTCAGGATACTCCTACTGTTCAGGATCAGGGCTGCTCTCTCACATTTCACATTTACCCTCTCCCAACCTCTCAGAAATCTCAGATATGAATCTGGGAGGGAAAGGCTGATGTTTCTCTGTCTCTCTGTCTCTCTCTGTCTCTGTCTCTCTGTCTCTCTCTGTCTCTGTCTCTCTCTGTCTCTCTCTCTGTCTCTCTGTCTCTGTCTCTGTCTCTGTCTCTCTCTCTCTCTCTCTCTCTCTCTCTCTCTCTCTCTCTCTCTCTCACTCACTCACTCTTAATCTACCAACCAAAATGATCACAAGTCTCACAAAGGAAAAACAAAACAAGTTAAAACAACCAAAATCTTGGCTAATAACCTCTCTGTTCCCATAGTTATCCTCCTAGTACACGCTGTCATTACTGCTTATTCTCGAGTCGCCCTTCCTATATCTCTCTTTGCAGACCAAGCTACCCTGCCTATCAGTACTACAACAACCGTTCTTATGCCTGGATCTGATCATATTCCTCTTCCAGTCAGAATCCATCAGTGACTCTCTGTTGCCTATTGAATAAAGGTCAAATTCCTGTGCCTGGCAATCAAGATCTTCCACCACCTGGTGCTCTCTTGCTTTTCCAATCTTTTATCCTTTTACTCCCTTCCACCCATTCTGGGGGGAGGGGGGTGGAGCAAACTGTTCTCTCTGCTTATCTCTCCTCCCTCCTCTAAATCCAATCTCTCTTTCTCTGTTTCTCTGTCTTTCTCTATCTCTCTTTCTCTGTGTTTCTGTCTCCTCTTTCTTACTTCTATCTCCCTTTCTCTTTCTTTCTTTCTCTCTTTCTTTCTTTCTCTTTCTTTCTTTTTCTCTCTCTCTTTCTTTCTTTCTTTCTTTCTTTTTTTCTTTCTCTCTCTCTTTCTTTTTCTCTGTTTCCCCCTGCCTATTTGTCTCTGTCTCTTTTTTTGTCTGTCTTGCCATTCTTTCTCTTTCTGTCTTTCTGCATCTCTATCATTCTTTATCTCTCTGTATATGTCTCTTTCCTCCTCTTTCTCCATATCTCTCTCTCCCTACCTCACTGTCTCTGTGTTTGTATCTGTCTGTGTATCTGCAAGCAAGTCCTGTATTCTCCCTCTGTTCCTTTAATCCAAGTCCCATATCTATCAAGCATTCCTATCTCTGACATTTACTACTGTGGGACCTTGGGAATGCCATTTATCCTCTCTGGGTCTCAGTTTCCATAAGTATAAAATCAGAAAATTAGAATTATTTGCTTCTAAGGTCACTTCCAATTCTAAATCTATGATCCTACAAGAAAACAAACCAACATAATAACCATCATGCCTACCCATGTGGTTGCTATGTCTGTCAAATGAGATGGTAAAGAGAGGTGGCAGTTAGGTGGCACAGTGGATAGAGTGCCAGGACTGGACTCAGGAAGACTCATCTTTGTGAGTTCAAATCTGACTTGAGACACTAGTTGTATGACCCTGGGCAAGTCCCTTAACCCTATTTGTCTCAGCTTCCTTATCTATAAAATGATCTTGAGAAAGAAATGGCAAACCACTCCAGTATCTCTGCCAAGAAAACCCCAGATGGAGTCATGAAGTGTCAGACATGACTTAAAAATGATTCAACAAATGTAAAGAGAACTCTTTGGAACATGTAACAATAGCTCAACTTTTTCCTTTCTTATTGTGAGATAAAATAAATTTTATAAATTTGAGAAATTAATCAATGATTATACAACCTAAAACTGTAAGGGTCCTTAAAGATACCTTAAATAGAATTGAATCCAACAACCTCATTTTATAGAAGGGGGAACTGGACTCAAAGATAGGATTTCACTTGACCAAAGTCTTAACAGCTAGGCGTGGGAAGAGAGGATCTGAACCCAATGTCCATGATTCCAAATAGAGTGTCCTTTCTGCTATGCTATGTTGCTTAAACCTCTTTTATTGCCAATGACCCAAGTTTTGAGGTTACCATTGTAATAACAATTCCCAGACTTCCAAGATCACGTGAGAACATGATTTTCTATACTACCTGGGAAATGACCTGGGTGTATGTGTGTGAAGAGAGGAATTTTATCATGTATAGGGGAGAGTAGACACTCAGCAAGGGGACTTTGGCAATCATAGTGTCTAAAGAAAGGCCTTATTTATTGCTCTCCAGTCCTGGGGACTATAGTTTCCATGAAGGAAATGGCTTCATATCTGAGCGATTCAAGTCAAGAATCCCAGTGGCTAAGGGTGCCTGGTGAATATCTTAAGGACATAAGCAGAGTATTAACTTATCCTCCGCAATTGTGAGTTCTTTTCCCTAGGGGCCTCTGGGAAGAGCTTTCAGTTTGGCAGCTCATTTGTCACTTGCTTCACATAACTTTGGGTACAGAGAAATGCTACTTGGCTGCCTATTAACTTATGGGGGATGTGTTTTTAATTTTATACAGTCTTCATTTTGGTTTAGCTATGAGAGGTTGTTTCATAAAGCCCTGGGCTAGGAGTTAAGAGTGCTCTCCTTTAGTATTTGCCATTTCACTTGCTACCCAAGAACTTTGAACATGCCACCAGCCTTTCCCTTAGGCCTCAGTTCCTGGATGTATGAATTTGTGACCATGATGCCTACCCTCACATCACCCGAATTTTGGCTACCAGGAGATGAATTTCTTTGGCCAAATTAACTCCCAAATTTAAGTTAGCATCCTTGAAGGGATTATGCATTCTGAGGAAAGTGCAGATTCATGAAGAATAAAAACAATAGCTGTACAACCTAACTGATCAAGTTGTTATGAATATAAAATATTACATGAATATAGGTATGTGCATATATATGTATATACATATGTATGTGTATGAATGTACAGTTACTTGTAAAATTCTATGGAAATAAAAGATTTGAGTTCAGCTGTCACTATGTCTAAGTCTCTATTTCCTTTTCTATAAAATGGGAGACTAATATTTGTATTACTTGCCTCACAGAGTTGTTGTGAGGAAAGTACATGGCTTGCCTTAACATACTAGATAAGGGTGAATCTTTATTAATGACAATAATCATAAACAATAATATATATCATCTATGTTGTGCTATAAGGTTTGCAAAATTCTTTACATATGCCATTGTATATTTTCCTTAAAACATCGGGAAGTAGTTGCTATTATATAAGAGATGTTAAGTGTTTTGCTCAGGGTCACACAACTAAGTATGTGTCTAAGGCTAAGATTTGAACTTAGGTCTTCCAAGACTCCAACAGTTCAAACTCCTTGTCCAGAACTCTATCCATTGTATTAGTTAGCTAGAAGAGAAATGTATCATAACAAAGAACCATAGAGAACAGAGTGCTAGAAATGCTAGAAATGAAAGTGACGGGGGGGCTAGGTGGCGCAGTGAATAGAGCGCCGGCCCTGGAATCAGAAGGACCTGAGTTCAGAGCCAGCCTCCGACACTTAATCCATACAAACAAAAACCTAGCCGTGTAACCTTGGGCAAGTTACTTAACCCCAATTGCCCTAAAGGGGCGGCTAGGTGGCGCAGTGAGTAAGAGCCTCGGCCTCGGAGTTTGGATGACCCGAGATCAGATCCGGCCTCAGAAAATGAGCACCCATGCATAAATAATGACTAGCCGTGTAACCTTGAGCAAGTTACTTAACCCCAATTGCTTTAAAAAAAAATAAAAGAAAAAAAAAGAAATGGAAGTGACTTAGGATATAGAATGTTAAGGTTGAAAGGGACTTCAAACATAAAATGTTGCTTCCAGAAGGGACTTTACAACATAGAATGTTAGGACATACTGTCTTACAAGATTGATATGAGTCTATGAAGTGTTTGATTCCAGGATGGTGATGTATACCACACAGAGGCTATATTAGGACATCCTGGAAACTAATATAGACTTTTTACATTGCTCTGCTGGTTACCAAAGTTCCCCTTTAATTAGGAGGTCCCCATAGAAAAATATAGGGGTTTGATTCTCCAAAACATGACCTCACAGTGAAATGACTCAAGGCCAATATTAACTCTCTAGATTGTTTTGTCCATTTTAAGAAACTTACATAATAAATCGCATGATATACATGCATGCATTGTATGTGGTATATGTGTATACATATATATTATATATGTCCATGTATGTATGCATATTAGTAGCAACAGAGACATGAGTTTGTGACATTTAAAAGGATGTTGTTTCAATTTTCTTCAAACTAGAACAAATAAAATTCCCAAAGATAATAAGCATACCCCAGCATGAATCCATTTTCAATTATATCTATAAAACATCTCTCAGCATCATCTATTAAAGATGTAGATTTCTGAGGTAAACAACATTGTTCAATATTTTTTTCCTTGTTAAACTTGGAAAGTAAGACATTTCTGATCTGTCACTGGTAACAGGCTGGGGCATCATTGTGTCAGAGAAGAATGAATGAATTAATGCAAAACAATGGGTTACAAACCTATGTGCCAGGTCCTGTGCTGGGCACTAGGGATACAAATGTTACACAATACTGTCTTACAAAACTAAGGGAGTCCCTGCTATCAAGGGTTTTACATCATAATAGGACAGAGGTTCTTAACCTTATGGATAGATTTCAGGGAATACTTAACTTGGATGGGGAAAAATCTTTATTTTCATTAATATTTAACTGAAATTTGGCTTTATGTACATATGTAATGTGAATATACATATATGTATGTATGCATATATGTGTGTGTAGATGGATATGGTTGAGTAAGACAAGTTAGTGTTCACTCACTTTCATTCAAAAATTAAAATTTTTGTAAGAATGCAACTAGATGGATCAATAAACCTATACAGAAGGAGGAGGGTTCAACTTATTTTTTTTTTCATCAAATTGGGCATTTCCAGAAATGACCAGGACAAAGTCATTGTGCCTTTGGTTTCCCAGAAGAAGAACTGAATGTGAAGCCAAAGGCCTGGGTTCACCCATTTCTTCTGTGATTTAACAACTATGTGAAAATGGAAGAGTAGCTTTCCTTCCTCTGGTCTTAGTTGCTTCATGTAAATCTCTAAGGGACTGATGTGACATAGTAATGGAAAAGTACTAGAAAGACCTGGGTACAAACCCTTGCAAATAACTAGAAACTCTGTGACCCTGAGAAAATAACTTTTGTTCCTGAAGCCTCAATTAATTGGTTGTTTTAATTTTTATCCAAAAAATGGAAATAATAATAACACCTTTCAGGACTGTTGTGAGTTTCAAGTGAGATGATGTAAATGCATACGAAGTGCTTTGTAAAACTTCAAACTTTATATGAATGTCAGTTATCATTGTTAACATCACTAGACCCTATAATCTCCTCAGAAGTAGACAGCTGCTCTGACCCAATTGCTTTGTGTCTCACTGTCTGCCCTTTATTCTCAGACCCCACAATTTGACCCCTTAGAATGTCTGTACTTGCTTTTAATCATGGCATCTCTTTCTCTCATGTTTTCCCTTGGAACTCAGTAGCTTGATCTCTTCCTGCTCTGTGAAATCTATTGACCTGGATTGCCCTAAAATTTCATTCTCATCCCAGTGTATCTTCGGCTTCTAGATCCACATTATATTTCCAAGATCTCTCTTGGTCCATGTTTAATAATTACAATCCCACCCAACTTCCTTCACATTGTCACTAAGGAATTCCTTTAAAACACCCAGTTTCTTTACCACCCTATACTTTAGTGAGGCATATTGATTCCTCTATTCTACTGTTTGGTAATAAGAAATCCAATGGTTGACTCCAGCCTGAGAAGGGTATCTCACTAATGCTGTGGAGAAGGAAAGCTGATTCCTTCCACCCTCACCCCCAGAAATGGAGAAATTTAGAGTAACCAAACTGGGAGGGTGCATGAAATCAATAGTGAAACCATGAGCTCAGGTCAAAAGGAGCAAATATCCTCTACCTCAGACATTGGCAAATGATAGCATTTTATGTTGTTCTGGTTTCTGCATGTCAGGAAGGAAATTGATAGTCTGGATTGTGTCCATAACTACAAAGATGGTAAGAGAGCTAGAGACGATGGCATTTAAAGGAATGGTTGTTGCTTAACCTAAAGGAAAGAAGATCTTGGCAAAGGTGAGGGGAGGACATTGTATGAACGTTGTCCTCAAGCTTCTGAAGAAAAGACATTCAGATGATGACTTAAACTAGTTGTTGGTCATAGAGTACAGAACAAGGAGTTTTCCAGAGAAACATCCTTGGACTTGATATGAGGGGAAAAAAAAAAAACGAAACAAAAGCAAACATTCATATAATTAGAGTTATCTAAAAGTCAGATGAGCCCACAGGAAGAGGTAGGATGTAGCTTTTCACTAGAGTTTTCAGGCAGATGTTAAATAACCACTTATTGAAGATGTCTTGAAAGAAGCTCCTTTTTGATTATAAGTGGTGCTAACTGACCTCTGAAGTCTTTACCAAATCGAAGATTCTATGGACAACTGGAATTGCAATTTCAGACTCTGCTCATTACGAATGAATGTGAAGCCCAGAGGATCTGAGAAAAGATATAAGACATAATGCTCTTGCCATGCATGGAATGTGTTTGCACATGGTTTCCTTTTACCAGAAGGATGCCATGTGGTGACTATGATCCTTCTTGCTCCTGACATGAAGCAATTTATCAAAAGTCATTGTCTAGTCATTGGCGACTAGAGGCATTCCTGAGGTTAAAATTCTCTTAGCATTCTCTTCCCTGATGATTTAGATTCCCTTAGGAACAGAGAGTAGTAAAAATGGATGATGGTTTAGGGTGGATCAGGAGGCACAAAAGGGAGAATGGGAAGATGACATGATTTTCTACAAGAATAACTCTATGGAAATGGTATTGACATGGTCTTTGGTAAACCTTGGCCTCCTCTCTTTCCATTGTACACATAGTTTCTTTCCTCTACCAGTCCAGGTGAAAATTAGGGATTTCCAATATAGAAATAATAACAGATACAGATAATTAATCAATCATCCAATATGTATTTATTAAGCAACTGACATTTTCAGGCACTGTGCCCCAACTTGTCTTTCTGACTTTATTATACATTACTACCCTTCTCCTGTTCAAAACAGACTTCTTACTGTTCCCTGCATGAGACATTTCACCACGAATCTTCCTGACTTTTCCTGAACTGTCACTCATACATTGAATGCTTTCCCACTTCACTTCTAGCTCTTACAATCCCTGTTTCCTTCAAAATTCTGTCTGAATCTAATATTTTTTCTACCCATCATGCTTCTTTGTCCTATTTCAGCATTTGACACTATTGATTACCTCCTCCTAGATACTCTCTCTTCTCTTAGATTTTTTTTTATACTATTCTCTCTCTTTGTTCTCATCCCCTATGCCCGACTGTCTGACCCATCCTTCTTAATCTCTGTGACTGTTTGTTCAGTCATGTGATGTCCACTAATTGTCAGCATTAGATGATGCATTAGATAGATTCAGGAAGACCTGAGTTCAAATCTAGCCTCAGACATTAGCTATGTGACTAGGCAAGTCACTTAACCCATGCTTGCTTCAGTTTTTTCACCTGTAAAAATGAAGCTTATAATAGCACATACCTCCTAAGGTTGTTTTGAGGTCGAATGTGATAATAACTGTAAAGTGTTTATTAACCCAGTGCCTGGAATACATTTGGTAGGTTGTTGTCCTTTGTTCTCAAAGACAACAAAAATGGTATCACTTTGTTGGGATCAAGGTATACAGTGTGTCTGACTGTGGCTGATTAGACCAATGTAAGCTCAGAAGGCTCCACAACAGTTAGGGTACAAATAGACCATATGAATCATTTGGAGTAGAGATGTCTCTAAATTTGCACATCTCATGTTCCTTTTGAGCTACTACAATCCTGCATTGCTCATAGAGCATGGTCTCTTCTTTGATGTGGGCATGGCATGCTGGGTAGTCTTGTGCCATTTTCTCCCATGTCTCACAATCAATTCTAAAATTCATCAGAGAGACCTTGAGACAAGCATTAGATAAATGTTAACTATCAGTACTATTACTTAATTAATCCAGGGTCCTTTTTCTTTTACCTCATTGTTCTCTCCTATTCCTCCTCCTCTCCACTCATGGAACCACAACCCTAGTTATGACCCTAGTTCATCACCCTAGACCATAATCACTGCCTCAAATGTCTCCTCTCTCCAATATAACCACCAAATAAGCTGCAAAAGTAATTTTTCTAAAGTATCCATCTAAATTTATCCCTCTTTCCTTCAATCAATAAACTTTGCTTACTCCCCTCTACGTCTAGAATCAAATAGAAAATTCTCTCTTGGATATTTAAAACTTTTATTCTGTGAACCTTTCCTACATTTCCAGTCTATTTATACTTCGCTCAACTGCAATTTCTTTATTATATACTCCAGCAACTCTGACCTACTCACTGTTCCTCTCACAGTCCTTCATCTCCCATCTCCATGCTTTTGTACTAGTTGGACTCTATGGTTGAAATGTTCTTCCCCATTACCTCTGATTCTTATGTTCCCATCCTGAGTCTTGACTTTCTCCAACACTCAGACCAAATTATACCTCAAGGCCTTCCCCAGTCCCCTCTACCCCAGCTACTAGTGCCTTCCTCTCTGAGATTACTTTCTTCCTATACTACACATGTCTCATATGTTTGTATATTTTTTCTTTGTCTCCTCCATTAGAATGTGATTTTGGTTTTTCTTTCTATCTCCATCCTGGTACACCATAAGATGATAATACAGTTTTGTTGAGTTGACCCATGTAAATCTTTGTCAATGATGCTTTTCCTTATGCCAGAACTGTGAGTGCCCACCAATTCTGTTGTATTTATTTTGTAATTGCTTTGTCTAATCTTGTGTGCATAGTATCTCCTCAAATAGAATGTAATTTCCATGAGAGCAGGCATTGTTTTACTTTTGTCTTGTATTTACAACACTTAGCCCTGTACCTGCATAAAATAACAGTCCCTTAATAGATACTTATTGACTGACTGACTGGGCTATAAAATAAGAGGGTTGCACTAGGTGGCTCTTTAGGGCACTTACATTCCTATAGCTATGTCCCGAGGATCCTATGTTGTATCATCATGACCTATACCTAACACTCAGGTTCTAATAGCTCCTATGAAATTGAGAGATTTTTAAGTACATGCCCAATGACTGACCAATTTAGCGTCTGTTATCCAAGGACCAACTTAATTAAGTTCAAAGATTATTATTGCTCTTTTACTATTAACTAGAAGCTTGGCCTTAAGATGACATTATCAATATTGTCAATAATAATAATGCTAATAACTGCTATTATTATTTTGCCACAGCAACTCATGAAACCACCTACCAAGGCCCAAGGGTTCCAAGAGTGCCATTGCTGTAGGAAGAATCGACATTGATGCTACAAGTCTCTCTTTAGAAGTTTAGAAGCATTGGATTAACAACACTGCACTTCATTCAATAACCACTTATATTTTGTCTAATATATTCAAGCCATTTATCCATTTTTCTAGGATATTGAGAGATACAAGAAGGGATGCTGTGCCATATTTTATTTTAAAATAGGACATAGAAATTTAAAATACAGAAGATCCTTAAAACTTCAATTAAATGTAACTCAATGAACATTTATTAAACTTCTATTATTTGCACGTCAATATGCTAGGTATTAGGGATAAAATAAATTAATGGTCCTTTCCCACCAAAAAAATCTCTTTCCTAAAGGAGCTTACATCCATCACACTTGTAAGTCTAAAACAGAAACCAAGAATAAGAAGGAGCCTTGGATCATAGAATACCAAAATTGAAATGGACATTTATAATCTTGCAAAAGTAATTTATTATAACAATGAAGAAATCAAGGCACAAAGAAAAAAGTGACCAGTCCAAAATCCATTGTATTTATTTGTGTGGCAGAGTGGGGTAAGTTAGCTGGAGCGTGTTAGACGCATTTGTTGTTAGGTCATTTCAGCTCTGTCTGATTCTCCATGACCCCATTTGGTAAGTGGTTTGCTGTTTTCTTCTCCAGCTTATTTTACAGATGAAGAAACTGAAGCAAACACAGTTAAGTGACTTGCCCAGGGTCACACAGTTACTAAGTGTCTGAGGACAAATTTGAATTCAAGTCTTCTTAATTCCAGTCCCAGCACTCTATCCATTAACTACATGGCTTTCCAACAACCCTGTCATCTATCCACCTTATTATGTGTATAGGAGGTGTTTAACGAAGTGTTTATTAAATTTAATGCTTGCATGTATACAGCAAAATAGTACCAGGTCTGTTATGATAATTAAAATAAAACCTACTGATCTGTAACTTTGTTCCATCATAATGGTTCTTTCTTTGACAGGGGATAGACTGGAGCTTATATCTGGTACTCTCTCCAGAGAAAGAGCTTATTAAGCAAATTACTTGTACAAGCAAGATTTTGTAGGGGGAATGTTTAGCCTACTTAAGAGATAAATGGTTTTTGGAGCTATAAAGGAGCATCTGTTTATATACAAACAATGAATGAGGTGATTATAAATAAGTCATCTCTTTATTAAAGCAGTCCCAGCAGGACCTCTACTCAGCAAAGTGTTGTTGGCAGTTAGTTGGAGTTAATGGAGGTACTAGAAATGAATAAAACAGCATCTTTTTAAAAAAGTGTCTATAATTCAGGATCAGTGATGCATGACTGTATTTACAAGCCAAGAAAATGTTAACAGATTGATGATTGTTCTTTTATGCCTTTAGGGAAAGTGACATGGTACAGTAGAAAGAACACTGGACCCAGGGATCTAGGCTTGAGTTTAGGCTCTACTCTTTAATGAAGTGTACTATAGTGGAAAGAGCCCTAGGTTCTTTATATCCACCATACAGGAGTTAGAGCCCTAGTATCACTATTTAATGGAATTATAGATATATCACATCATCACAAAGAGTCTTTTTTTCCTTATCTGTGAAAAGGACACAGAAATGCTTAAATCACTTCTTTCACCTCTGTAAAAAAAGTGACCTGTCCAAAATCCATTGTATTTATTTGTGTGTGGCAGAGTGGGGTAGGTTAGCTGGAGAGTGTTAGACACATTTGTTGTTAGGAGCATACTTGACTAGTGAAAGTAAGCTATACTTGAAAAGTGCTACTATTTTTTTTTTTTTTTGCTTTTTGGAGGGCAGTTAGGGTTAGTGACTTGCCTGAGGTCACACGACTAGTTTTTGTGTTAAGTGCCTGAGACCAGATTTGAACTCAGGTCCTCCTGACTCCAGGGCCAGTGCCACATAGCCACCCCAAAAAGTGCTACTATTTAAAACAATCAATCAACATTTATTAAGCACCTACTATGTTCCAGGTGGAGTCCTAAGAGTTTGAGGATACAAAAGGAGGCAAAAGATAGCCCCTGTCCTCAAGCACCTTAAAATCTAATGGAGGTAGATAACAGTCAAACAAATATACACAATGAACTATATAGTCAGGATAAATAGCAAATAATCAACATAGGGAAGGCACTAGAATTATAGAAAATTAGGAAAGGTTTCCTATAGAAAGTCGAATTTTATAAAGTAGTAGATAGAGTTAAGAAGGAAGAGTATCCCCAAGTCATGGGGAATTGTTAGACAATGACGAAAGCTAAGAAATGGAGTGTTTTGTTTGTGGAACAGACAAGAAGCCAAGGTCACTGAATTGAAGACTATTATTGGGGAATAAAGTATAAGAAGACTGGAAAGTAAGGATGGGGCTGGGTTATAAAGGACTTCAAAGGCCAAACATTAAAATCTACATTTTCCTTAACTAACTGGAATTCTGAAGGAGTTAATTAGGGATCCTGCATGGAGTACAAGTGTGTGATCTCTTTTTCCCCATAGATAGCAGGTGCTCACAATGATGGACAGGGAGGGATGTGCTAGAATCAACTCAGAAAATCTTACAAGAGCTGATTGTTAAAATTTCAGAATGTTCATTTATTTACACCTTGGAAATTGGCTATTGCTACAAATCATCACTTTATTTTTTATTTCTAGACAAGAAAATGAATGAAAAAATGTTAATATCACAAATTACACCTTAAATATGGTGTATGTACATTTTTAAATTATCATTTTGGAGAGCTGGTCGTTAAACATTTACCAGCATATCACTGGCCTTGGACCTATCAATCAGAAGAAGATGTCTGTGAAGAATATGCATGGCAGCAATAAGAGGAAAAATATAGAATCAGCTTTCCATCCCTTGGGAAATGGCCAAGCAAACTGTGATAAACCAATGTGATGGAATATTATTGCACTGTAAGAAATGATAACTGTTAATAAGTCATGGAAGCATGAGAAGATATATTAACTGATGCAACAGGAAGAACCAAGAAAAATGACAAAATCACTATTACATTATAAATGGAATAAACAACAAAATCAAAATCAAACATTGTATAATTATAATGATGAAATTTGGCATGAAAGATGGCATAAACATGTTGTTCTCCTTGTAAGGGATGGGGGGGTTCATGGATATGGAACACTGAATACACTGTCAGAGTGGTAATTTTTCTGAACTTTTTTTTCCATTCTTTTTTTTTAATTCTTTAAATATGATAACTTCTGACAAAGGATTGGCTGGCCGAAAGATCCAGGGATTTTTGGTTCTCCCTGGTTTGGGAAGAGAAAAAAAGCTAACTCAAGATCCACCCTCAGATAAAGTGGCAGTTGTTTTCCTGGTCAGGATATACTAAGCGTTTAGAGGAAGCCAGAGGAGAGAACCAGGTTAGAAGAAGGGAGGAGTGGCAGTCATCCATGACAGCAGAACATTCCTAAGCAGTCTGTTAGTGTGATGTCTGCAGTGTCTTTGTCAAGACCATGAGACAAGATTTCTCAATGGACTGGTGGAGAGATGTGTAACTTTGTGTGTGTGTGTGTGTGTGTGTGTGTGTGTGTGTGTGTTTAATCATAGGCTTTTCAATAACAGAAAGGCTGAAAGAAAAAAAAATGAGAAGCCAGTCCCTACTTTCACACTTGCCTCACGTCTACTTCTTTTTGAAAAATTATGTTAAAGAATGCATTTGTCAGCTTTAATTTTGTTTTTCATAAACATATGTGGTTGATCTTTTCTAAATATTGCCTTCTGTCCCTTTGTTTGGAGCATGAGTTCACATTGGGAAAGTGTGAATTTTCCTGGGGAAGTGCCCAGAGCTCAACTCCAACCCATCATTATTTTGCTGTAACTAAATACAAAAGCAAGGGCATCTACAAGACGCAGGTAGGTAGGGCAGTGGAGAGAATGTTGGGCCTGCAGTGAGGAAATCCTGACTGGGTGACCCTGGGAAGATTACTTACACTCAACTATAAAATGAGAGTGATAAGATTGTTGGGAATTAAAGGAGATAATATTTATTAATCATTTATCACAGTACCTAGTACCAATAGGTATTTAAAAATACTTATTTCCTTCCTTTATAACTATATTTCTAAGTGTAGAATTACTAGGAACATGGGCCATAATTTTTTTTTAGAAATCTATCCCATAATTAATAACCTAAGAGTATTCAGATGCTCTATAAAGAATGGTTTCCTGGTTAAGAGAGGGATATGTATTTGGAAGTAAAGGTCATATTCAAAACAAAATATAGTAATAAGAATTAAAAACATTGTAGAAGATAGGGCTTTGAGAAGGAAGACTGAGTCAGATGTACAGTAAGCTTCCCGACTCTGCTTTAAAATTTAGAGTCAAAAGATCCCTTAGAGATTGTATAGTTCAAGCCCCTCTTTTGATACATAAAGAAATTGAAGCCCAGAGTATGACTTGCCCAGGGTCACACAGATAGTGCCAAGATTTGAACTCAAGGCTCAGACTTGTCATCCACCATCCATGTAGCTTCCAAAAAATGTGCTTGTTACAAACTACCTAGACTTCTCTAGCTTACAACACTTGCTCAAACAATTGGCTTTCTGTTCCTGTCTTAGCTCCTTGAATTTAGTGTTCCCAAGAAATTATGTTTCTATATCTGGTCAGATATTTAGCTCACAGTTAGCTCTAGATTTGGGATTCACATCTCTTTTCCCAGGGCAGGGTTTTCCTTCAGCCCCAGACAGGCCCTAACACACGTAGACTTTCAGTGGGGAATCTTATATGGTGATCACGTCTATATTGCAAAAGGGTGGTTAAAACAGTCTTGAAGAATTCTAGCACTTATACATACAAATATATAGTACCACTTGTTTTATGCTAGGAACTGAGGAAGGAAAGGGGAATACCCACCAATTGGAGAATAACTGAATAAGTAGTGGTATATGAATGCAAAGTTAATTATGGTGTCTTAAGAATTTACAAATATGATGGATTCATAGAAATCCGAGATGTCTTTGAACTGAGGCAGAGTAAAATGAGCAGAAACAGGCATGGTTTGCACAATATCCACAATAATGGAAAGAAATAAAAACATTGAAATAATTCAGAATTATGATCAGTTCACAAACCAATCATGACTGCAAAAGACTGATGATGAAACATGCTTCTAAGCTCTTGACATAGATGCGATGCAATGGATCAGAGCTGTAGAAGAGATGTATGTGTTTGTTTAGCTTGACTTTATTTGTTATGAGGAACATGTTTATTTGGGGGACTGAAGGAGGAGGGTTGAGTCAAGTCCAAAAGCACTTATTAAGCACCTACTCTGTGTTGTGCTAAGCATAGCAAATACAAATAAAGGAAAAATAAAAATAAACAAAACTGCTTTCAGTTCTCAATGTTCTTAGAGTCTAGATAATTATAGAGCTCCAAAAAAGAAAGGAACATCAATAACATGATTTTTAGGAGAATGAAAAAAAAAAGTAGTTCAAAAGAGGAAAGTGGCAATTTTGTTACTACATCCTGTAATCTACCTCAGCTCTCAGCTGTCCAGAGAACTCTCCCACCTCTGTTCCAGTGGGCTTTTCATAATGGCAATGCCTCCACTCATGTAGCTTCATTCTCTGATTGAGAAATTCTCCTTCAAAACCTCCATTTGAGGAAGTATCTGTGTTAGTAAATTTCTCTTCTAATCCACTCAATGCCTGACTCTCTGAATTTCTTTTCCACCTTGTCTTCTCAGAGTACCATCCCCTCCAACTTTCCAGCTCACTTTTATATGTAAACTTAAATTTTAATATAAGCTCTTCAAGGGAGCTTGTATTTGTATTCCCAGAGCACTGAACATAGTAAACACAATAAAACTTTATCTAATATAATCTTGTTAATTTAAATATATACTTTTTTCCTCAAAAGAAACTTGATTGAAAAGAAATCCTCGGTGTCCTATACCACTCTGTTTCCTCTGAATTTTGAAATGTTGGTTTTGAATGTTATATGTAATTTCATAATTTTATAAAATAAAATTCTGAATTTGGTAATTTGAGGACTCTTTATCACATGTTCACGTGGAGGAAATAGTGTCTCAAGGCATGGAATATTAAATAAAAAATTGAAAGGACAGTGCCTTTAGTGTTGAACCTGGTCAGACCTCCTTGGGATTATGGTGTTCAGTTCTGGAGGCCATGTTTCAGTATTATATTGACAAGTTGAAGCAGGTCAAGAAGAGGATGAGGGAACTGGAGACTTCACTACATGAGGATTAACTGAAGTAATTGGGAATACTTATTCTGTAGAAGAAAATAACTAGGGGCATACATGATTGTATCTGCAAGTATTGAAGGGCAATCACTTTAAGGAAGAAGAAAATTTGTTTTGCTTGGCCCCAGTGTGAAGAAATAAGATCGATGGGTGGCAATTGCAAAGAGTCCTAAGGATCCTTCCTCACAGTCACAACTCTCCCAAAATAAGAGATGTTGCTTTGAGAGACAGTTGATCTCCAACACTTCAGGTCTTTTAAGGTGGAAAAAAATAAAAAGATGACCATGTACTGGAGATGCTACAGATGAGTGGTTTTTGTTTCTTTATTTGTTCTTTTTGCGTGTGAGGTTGAGCTAGATGGCCTCAGAGGCGACCTCCAAATTTAAGATTCTAAGATTGTGTAAATGCCACAAAAAGAAGGGAAACAATATTATATTTGATTTAGAAAGAATTGTATGCATGTTTTAAATGTACATTTACTTTTACAATGAATTTCTCATCAATATGTCAAATTTAACCTACATTCCCTTTGTATTTAATACCTTCGGTTTAAGGAATATGGTCTAAAACTTGGCCTATAGGCTAAGGAAATACATTATAGTTCTAGATAATCCACAAGTTACAAGTTACATCAATAGGTCCATAAGCAATGAGTAAGCATATATGTACTGAGCACTGTATTAAGTAATGAGGATAAAAAAAGAATTTCTAACACAGTTCCTGTCCTCAAGGACTTCACACTCTATAGTCATGAACAAAATGCAAATTATTGTTTACAAGGGATAAAAATTATCTGCAACTCATTTAGGGGTTGAGAATAATGGCCCTAAGGTTTTGGGGGATTTGAAGATTCATTTGTTAGCATAATAGAGTAAGAAGATACAATGATAGAAAATGTAACATGGACTATGGCAGCCAGAAAGGACCTTAAAACATAGAATATTACAGATGGAAGGGAAATTAGAACATATCATTTTCAAATATGGAAAATAGGATGTGACAACTGAAAGGTACCTGAGAGATCATTTAAATTAATACTGTCATTGAATAGATAATAATAACAATAATTAGGATATAACCCTTTAAATGAATTATCTCAGTTATGTATTGAGACAACTTAAGGTATGTTTCAAAATGGAGAAGCAAAGAACTAAAGGAAGTGCCAAATGGCCACATAATTGTCTATATCTCCATTTCTATTTCGCTCTATCTCTATAATAAAATTTGAACCTTGGCCTCTTCTGTCTCTACATCCAGTATTCCACCCACCAAATTCACATTCTTCAATGCTTACAAAATAAATCCTTCCCATTACACCATGTTGTCATAAGAAATTATTCATTTTTTATTCATACATTCATCTATAAACTTTTTTTCAACTAACATTTCCTGAGCATTGTCTATGTCCAAAGCACTATAATAGTTTCTATGAGTTATAATGACGAATGAGAAATGATACCCGACTGTTAGCATCTCAAATTCTAGTAAGAGAGAAAACACCCCTGAATAAATGGCATCTCTCATAGAAACAGCATAGATGTTAAATTCAGACAGGAGAGCAATAATATTTGGCTGGGGTGATCACTGAAGGTTTTCTAGAGGTGATGGCCTTTGAGTTAGATCTTGTGAAAACGACCATAAGGTACATGATATCACCTCTCTGCCTGTTTCCTCTTCTTCAGAATCAATGGTCCCCAACTTTCCATCTTGCTTCTTGACTCATGATCCCATGAAGAAAGAAGTAGATCTCAGGTTTTTACCTCTTAGTTAGTGGAAAGAACCTTGTACTCAGGGTTTTGAGTCCTGTATTTATGTCCTGACCTGGCTGCTTCACTCATGAACTGTATCTGACTGTAGGTTGTTCATCCAACTCCCTAAACCTCAATTTCCTTCTCTATAAAATGGGAATAATGATATTTGCACTATCTATCTATTAAAGGTATTGTGTGGAAAGTGTTCTGTAGATTTTAAAATGTATAGGAAATGTGAGTTATTATTCCTAAGGCAAACTCCCCACCACTAGAGCAAGATCGTTAATAGAAGTCCCATGAATCACTGTTCACTGAGTCCTGCCCTTAACAGAGCCAGACCCTCATGTTTCCCAGATGTCCTATGGAGAGGGAGACTTACTAATGGCAAAAGCCAATTTCTCTGTAAGGGACATGTATTACCATCTTGGCCATCCTGAAAAGCTCTAAATCTTCCCAGATGACAGGCTACAGCTCTCTCAGTGAATGGCGTGCACAGTCTCCTATCGGGGACTAAAAAGACCTTGAGCATCAATAAAACCACACTCTCCAATGGAGGCTGAAATGCATTTTTATTCCTAAACAAACTTTAATATTTTTCATCTGGAGTTATTTCTATACTGTCAGCAAAAAAAAAAAAAGTAAGAAAGGGAAAAAAAAGTCTTTGCATGTGGTTGTGTATTTATGAGTGAGTTCTCTCTCTAAACAGATTTGTAACTAAAAACAGAAATATCTTTTTATGGGAGACAGCTGGTTGTGAGATTAAAGATACACACTGAGGGAGGGGAGTTCAAATTAACCAACATTCCTCAACATGGAATGAATTCCTGGGAACGTTTGGAGGCTTTTAGCTTGCAACCTAAAAAATATCTAATCTCCTCCACTAGTTTCCCTCTATACGTTTCAGTTGGTTATTTGGCAGTAAAAAACCTTTGAAAGCCCAGCATGGGGCCATAACTCTTCCACATCTCAAGAAATCAGAGATAACCTATAAATACTTGTGCACGCGTGAACATTTCTAATGATGCAATTCCATTTAGGAGGTTCCACACAAACATGAACCAAAGAAATAGGACTGATTTTCAGGTCTCTAGTCTCCCTCCCCGGGTAGGGAAAATGCAGCAATAACATTTTAGAATCAATATCTAAATATTTAGGGCTTGACACATGCTTCAGCTCTTAGAACCTAGTAGCTATAGGTGAGTTTTACAGACCTTTTCTGCTGGCAAGAATATGGATTGTGGGATGTTAGGGCAGAGTTTTTCAGAAAAGGTATCTTAGAATATGTTAGAACATACAACAGTAAAGGTAGACACTATGTATAGGTGATTTTGTGCAATTCTCTCATTTTTTTCCTTTTTCAGTCCTAAGAAGGGAAGCATTTTTAAAACTATTCTAGAATGAATTTTAAAAAGGAATATTTTTAATTCATTCAATTCAATTCAGTTCAGTCAGTGAGTAAATAAATATTAAATGTCTACTATGTGTCTGGCACTGTAGGATACAAAGAAAGGTAAAAATGAGTCCCTACCCTCAAGGAGCTCACAGTCTAATAAAGGTAGACAACACCCAAAAGGAAGCTGGAAAGGAGGGAAAAAGGGAAAATAACCAAAGGCACTCTACTAATATAGGATATCTTAACCTATTTTGTGTCACGAATGCTTTTGACAGTCTGGGGAAGGAAGTCAATGGAGTTCTTTGCAGAATCACATTGTTAAATGCAGAACATAAGATTTATAGAATTACAGAGAAAAGCATTTATATTACAGCTAGGTCACTAGGAAGGAGAATAATGAATCCAGTTAGGCAATTCCATATATTCAAATTCACACCATTCAAAATTGTAATTATGTAAAATATTGTCATTTGTTTCAACCCACTGAAAATTTACAGTGTAGATTCCAATGTTTTGCACCTCCCAGGGTTCATTTTTTTTATTATTTGCACTAATTGTAATCTACATATGTTTCATTATAATTAGTTTTCTTCTTAATCATGCCAGTAAATTTTTTTTTAAATGAAAGAAAATGTCCACAGAACCCAGAGCCCAGGTCAAGGATATTGTATTAGAAGTATTTGAAATGGAAGATGATTATTTAGCATAAACATATAATTTATGCTAATTAATTTCCAGGTAGATGTTCTAGGTGGGGAGTACTAATTTATGTGTCTAGATTTCAGGTCCAATGCTCCTGCCATTACCCCTCAAACAATCTCTGAACTGGCTTCATAAATGGGACAGATGCATATGATTTTTCTTGTTAGATATGTGTGGAGATGGCTAAACATTCCAGAAATAATTGTGGCAGAAAACCATTCAGGCTTTCTGCCAAATTTAAAAACAGAAATTTGCCATGTCTTCTTTTCTCTACTGTTCAAAAAATAATAAGGATAATGAAACTTACATCAATAGTTCAAATATTCTATATCATCAGTGTGGGAATTCTTTTCACTGGAACAGATAGCAACATCTTCAGTCTTGGTAGAGAGTTCATATTGTTGTTTAGTTTTTTTCAGTCATGCCTGACTTTTTGGGACCCCTTTTAAGGTTTTCTTGGCAAAGATACAAAAACGGTTTGCCATCACCTCCTCCAGTTCATTTTACAGATGAGTAAACTGATTCAAATAGGATTAAGTGAGTTGCCCAAGGTCATACAGCTAGTAAGTGTCTGAGACTGGACTTGAATTCAAGTCTGTGTGACTTCAAGTCTAGCACTCTATCCACTATACTACCTAGGAGCTCCCAGAGAATTTATATGTGTGTGGCTACAAAGGGAAGAGAGAGAGAGAGAGAGAGAGAGAGAGAGAGAGAGAGAGAGAGAGAGAGAGAGAGAGAGAAGAAAATAAAAGGAAAGAAAGAAAGAGAAGAGAAGAAAGAAAGAAGGATATGCCATCATCTAACCTTTGATAGAAGGGATGCAGTGATGGATAACTCACTTTTAAATTTTGAGTGGATTTTAGGAAGGAAGGAAGGAAGGAAGGAAGGAAGGAAGGAAGGAAGGAAAGGAAAGGAGAGAAAAAGATTAATTTTTGGCACCTAACACCTTGGGGATGTACCTCTCCATCCTTAACTAGGGTTGTCCTTAGATAACTAACACATCCTTTGTTATACCTCTTCAAAAGCTTTTTCAGTTTGATAGAATATTTCAGAGCTTGTACTTCACGCGCCATGGACCAAAGACCATGAGTACACAATCTCTAAGAATCAAGGTAATCTCTAGGAAATGAGGTATATCCAGAGACTTTAGTGGAGCAATAGTAATAAGGATGTTTGTTGTAATATAATAATAATAATAATAATATCTTAAAATAATATGATTAGAATCACAGAATTTAAGAGTTAGAAGGGGCTTCTACAACCAGGGAATGGAGTACCTAAAAATGAACCCCTTCTATAATACACTGGACATGCCATGATCTGACCTTTGCTAGAAGGGCTGCAGTGATGGATAACTCACTCTCCTGGACATTTCATTTAACTTTTGAGTGGATTTTATTCTGGGGAACTTTTCTTTTTTATGAAACTTATGTTTGCCCTTTGCTGTTTCTTTCTGTTGCTCCTAGTTCTGTTCTCTGGAGCTTAGGAGAACAACACTAAACCTTCTTCTCTCCCCTGTCCCCTCAGATACTAGAAACTCTTCTGATGTTGTTTAAGATGTCTTCTAGCTCAAAAGTTCTGATAGCATGCCCCCTAACACCTCCCCCCCCACACACACTTTTTTCTCTTCAAACTGAACATAATTGGTTTCTTTTTATCATCATGTTATAGCTGGAAAGGACCTTAGAAGCCAAGTCCACACTCTTAACTTAAACAAAAGAAAATGGAGGTTCAGAGTTTCAAACAGGTTGTAAGTGTCTGAGGTAGGATTCTATCTCAGTTCTTCCTAACTCTAAGTCTAGAAATATATAATTTCTCTAAACCAGGGGTCAGGAAACTAGAACCCAAGGTTGAAATCCTATATCGACCTCTTTTCATATGACCTTCAAGCTAAGAATGTTTCTACATTTTAAAATACCATAAAACTGTATTTTAAAATGTAAAAAAAAGCATCCTTAGCTCTTCAGGTCTTACAAAATAATCAGGTAGAAGAATTTTCTGACCCATTATCTGTAGACTGTAACCTTTTCACTGTTCCCTTGTCTATTCTTGTCCTTTGTCCTTCCGAATGTATAATGGCTTCCATTACACAGCTTGTGATAATTTACAAAGTATTTTCTGATTAGTTATCCCACCTTGTCCAACTACCTATGGGAAGAGGAGAGCAGTACAAATATTATTATTGTTCTTATTTTTATAATATTTGATGAATTTGTGCTGACATTATTTGATACAGTCCTTCCAATATGGCAGTTCCTAAACTGTCTATCCACTTTCTCTTCTGCAACTCTCATGCATGTATTCCTGAAAGTCTGCATCAGCGATATCCACCCAACAGTCTAGATGTCATCTTCTATGTCTCCAAACCTTGAAACAGGTAGTAAAGAATGAGGACTATCCATTATTTCAGTGTCCTTTACTCTTGAAAAGTTACCTTCCTTTTCTGACTATCCTTTCAACTGCCATTCTTCATAGTATTTACTTATTTGTACTATTTTTCCTGCCCAACTCTATTGTTATGATACAGCTGATACATGTCTATGCATACAAGGAAATTTAAACAGAGGTAAAGTGTTTTTTTTCCACAATCATACAGAGTTATAGAATCATAAATTTAGAGTGAGAGGATCTCTTGAGAAAGCAGTGTGCTAGTAAGTGCATAACTGGACTGTCTGGACACACACATGCATAATATACATACATATGTATGTATATGTATATATAATATGTGTGTTTATATGCAATATCTATGTAGAAATATCTACATTTCTATACATTATGTACATATTACATAAATGCATATGTATATGAACAACACCTTTTTATTTTTTTTTATTTTTAAATAAATTTTTATTTCTTGTTTGTTTCTTCACTTACATTTCTCAGTATATACAGGTATCCTTTATAACAGAATGAAAAAGAGGGGGAATGAATAAATAAACAAATTTATTTATCTAAATAAACAGAATGAATAAGGCTAATCAACATAATAAAAATTCTGACATTATATATAGTGATCTGCATCTACAGTCCCCCATCTCTGCAAAGAAGGGATAGCACACTTTGAAATTTCATTAGTAATATTAACATTTACTCATTACTTCTGTAATTCTAAGAGTCAACAAAACAATAAATCAAATCACCATTTATCTGATTTCTGAAGTGTAAATCCTCACAGTGACAATTGAACAATCTTCTCTTGTAAGCTGGTCTGAGCTGGCTCCAGAACAACCCTACGTAGAGAAAACTTTCAGTTCAGCTTCATCATTGATAGATTAGAAAACTGAGGCCCACAAACCCAAGTGGTTCAGCCAAAGTCATACAAGTAGTAAGTAGGCCATCTAATTCCAACCAAACTAGTTCTTTTTCCAACTACACAATCAACTTTTTTAAGGAAAACACAGAGTAATACCATGAAAGTGTGGAAAAACTTCATGAAATGATGAAAAATTAAGTAAAGCAAAATGAAAACAATGAATACAATAACTTTTAAAGTGTCACTCAAAAGAATAACAAATACAGGAAAGATAAAGTCATCTAAACAATTATTTAGTAATTATAATGATCAATCTTGACCCCAGAGAAGAGAAGAAACTGTAGCTCCTTCTATCCTTGGCAGAGGTGAGGGAATGTGAGACAAACGCTTCATATACTGTTTGTCTGGGTTGATGTATGGATTGGTTTTGTTTAATTTTCCCTTCTTCCTTAATTCTTTTTTTTTTTTTATAGATGATGACTTTCTGGAGAGGTGAGGGCTAGGAGGTGGGAGAGATATATTTGGACAAGAAGGTGATATGAAACCACAGATAACAACAAAAAACAATTAAATGAAATGAAAACCCAGGCAAAATTTTGTCCATGATCCACTTTCCGAGTCTCCAAATGTCAAAATATTGAAGGAGTGTGAAAGTGATTGTTTTTTATTTGGTGAACTCCATGAGGTCCCATTAGTCATGTGGAAATAGGATCAATTTTAGTTCTGAGTGACTATGGACAGGATGAGGGTAAAATCTGCCACATAATTTCTGGGAAGTGAATTTAAAATTTCATTAAAAATACAGAAACAAAATTGTGGTCATAATAACGGTTGGTCTTATTAAGGACTGGGTCTAATAAACATGCAGTGATGTAGTGGAAAGAGAGCTGGACTAGGTCAGGGCAAAGGGTTTCAGGTTTTCCTTCTTCACTAACTAGCTGTGTGGTCTAGGATCTCTGGGGCTGTTACTGAATCTTTAAAATATAGGCTTTGGGCTAGATGTTCTTAAAAAACCTTTTCTATTGGTAAAATGCTTGTTTCTGTTGCTCTGTTGAATAAGTTGGGGAGATTCACCTTCCATTCCTTGCCTCCATGACAAGACTCCACTCACTTAGAAGATATTGGAATATTTTCCCCCAGTAACTATAACACATGAATTCCTTTGCCACCTCAATTAATCCCCATAAAATGTTAATTACTTATGGAGAGAAATAAAACAATAAATTTCTATCAGTTATTTGTGCCTTAGTATGAATGAGTTTTCCTGGGAGTGGTTTCTCAGGACCAGAAGAGACCTTAGAGTACAGGAGGTCAGAACTGATAGGTACTAACAGTGAAGAATAGAGCAGATCATATAGAATATTAGGTCCAGAAATAACCTTAGCAGTCATCTCTTCATTCCTTTCATTTGGCGTATAGAGAAACAGAAAATCTTGGAAATTAAGTGAATTACCTACGGGAGTAGTAGAATCAAGATTAAATTGTACTCCCTATTGCATATTTTAAGTGAGTGAATTTTTTCTAACAATCTCTTGGATAAAAAAGGGTGAAATTTTTATTTTGCTAATATTGTAGCATTTTGAAGCACACAATTTGTGGGTGAAATGGAGGCCATAATGTGAGTCTTTAACCAAACTTGGGGTTGCAGTAATAACCCATTCTCGACAAGGCCTTGTTTGACTTAAATCTGGACAATACCAACAGTATCTTCTAATTGAAATGGAGAAGTTCTGGACTATGGCAGTCAGGGTTGGGTGGGGATGTGTGGGCAACAGTTTGAATAGTCCTTCCAAACCACAACTATGCTTTTGGAAGCACCAGAGTATAAGAATTATGCTGTACCAGCAGATATCTTTTTTTTTTTCTTTTTTGGATTCAAAAGAAGGAATTATCCATTTTCACTAACTCTTGCTCTCCCTCGGTATAGATATTTTTAAAGAGTAAAAATATCTCTGCTAACCATTTTAGAGGTGCTGTGATAATTAAACGTAGTGATGGTGTGTAACAAAAAGTAGTAGAATAATCTATCTATCTATCTATCTATCTATCTATCTATCTATCTATCTATCTATCCATTACATGGAGTTTTTCTCTCATTTTCCTTCTCTTCTAAAAAAAGTTTTGGGGAGAGATGTATGAGAAATACAATGAATGTTTGGGTTTATTATTATTATTATTACCTAGACTTGGAGTTAGAAGTATTGAGTCATTAGAGTTAGAAGTATTGAATTTCCCATTCCCAAATATCTCCTAAACCCGAGATTCAACAGCTGACACTGGAAACTATTCCCCACAGAATGAGATTTTTATTAGAGATAGGGGATATAACTCCTTGGGGAAAGTGGAATAGAATAAAGTCTCTAGGAAAATGATTACATGTGAAAGGAAATTGGCCTGAATTCATTCCATCTGGGTTGTTTCAGTTACAGAGTAGTTCTTCATCCTAGCATAAAGTACCAGGCATATCTCTAGGACTAGGATAATAATCTTCCCCATATTTTTTATTTATTATCTTATTTTTCCCTAGTTACATGTAAAAACAATTTTAAACATTTGTTTTTAAACTTTGTTTCAAATTTTCTCCTTTCCTCCCTCCCTAGCCCTCCCCATTGAGAAGTCAAGTATTTTGATATAGGTTATACATGTATAGTCATGCAAAACATATACATAATAGTCATGTTTTGAAAGAAAACATACACAAGGTAAAAAAACTCAAGAACAATAAATAAGGTTAAAAAAGTATGCTTAGGGGGCAGCTAGGTGGCACAGTGAATAGAGCACCAGTCCAGGAGTCAGTAAAACCTGAGTTCAAATCCGGCCTCAGACACTTAACAAAAAAACTAGCCATGTGACATTGGGCAAGTCACTTAACCCCAATTGCCCTCCAAAAAGCAAGCCAAAATTATGCTTCAATCTGTATTCAGACACGATCAGTTCTTTTTTTTTTTTCTGGGAATGGATAGAATTTTTCTATCATAAGCCCTTCAGAGATGACTTGGATTGTATTATTGCTGAGAATAACTAAAACCTTCATGGCTGATTGTCTTACAATATTTCTGTTACTTTGTATATAGTACATTTCACTTTACATTAGCCCATGAAAGTGTTTCTGGGTTTTTCTGAGAGCATCCTGCTCATCATTTCTTATAGCATAATGGAATTCTATCATCATTATATACCACAATTTTTTCAACCATTCCCCAATTGATAGGTATCCCCTCAATTCCTAATTCTTTGTCCCCAGAAAAGAATTTCTGTAAATATTTTTCTACACATAGGTATTTTCCTTTTTTTTTAAATCTCTTTTGCTATACAAGCCTAGTAGTGTTATTGCTAGGTCAAAGGGTATGCATGGCTTTATAGCCCTTTGGGCATAGTTCCAAATTGCTCTACAGAAGGGCTGAATAACTTTGCCAAAAGTGCATTAATGACTCATTTTTCCAACCTTTCTTCCACCATTTGTCATTTACCTTTTCTTTCCTCTTAGTTGATCTATTTGGTATGAGGAAGTTCCTCAAAATTGTTTTAATTTGCATTTCTTAAATCAATATTAAGTTAAAGTACTTTCTCCCATGTGACTATAGATAATTTCTAAATTTTAAGGAATTATTTTCTTTAGTGAGCTTTTTGATTTCATTTTCCATTTGGCCAACTTTGATTTTTAAGGTATACTTTTCCTTATTGGCTTTTTGGACCTCTTTTACCATTTGGCCTACTCTGTTTTTTTAATGCTATTTTCTCCAATTTTGTGTGTGTGTGTGTGTGTGTGTGTGTGTCTCCTTTACTAAGCTGTTGACTTGTTTTTTCCTTATTTTCTTGCATTACTCTCATTTTTCTCCCCAATTTTTCCTCTACTTCTCTTACTTGATTTTCAAAAAAAAATTTTTGAGTTCTTCCATGTCCTGAGAGCTTTGGCTTTGTTCTCTTATTTAGAATATATATTTGTCCTTGTTACTATCATAACTTTCAAGAGTCAGAGGTTTTTGCCTTTCTGTTTTTTTCCCATTTTTTTGCTCATATTCCCAGTTTATTGATTGACTTTTAGCCCTTTGATAAAGTAGGGTTCTGCTTTTAAGATGGAGAGCACATTGTCTGAGCTTTCAAGGGTTTTATGCAGGTGTTGTTAGAGGTATGTCTAGTGATATGTAAGTTTTCAGTTCTTCCAAGTTTGTATGATCTATAGAAAGGTGTTTACTCCTCTCCTGGCCTGTGCTCCACTCCAGGAGTGACCACAGGCATTCTTTTCTTCCCTGGAGCTGTGAAGAGGCTTACTCCTCTGTTGCTGCTGCAAGCTCTTCTAAGCTAGCACTCCTCTCACCCTGGGACTGCCATCTAGGATTGTGACCCAGATCTGACTATGTGCAAAACAACAGAGTCCTTCCTCAGTGGTAGCATAAAGACCCTTGTAATCTCTTTCTGACTAGGCATTTGTAGAGCCAAGCACCAGCCCTCCAGAGGTCTGCTGCTGTGAATAGCTTTAAGGTTCTGATCCCATAATATAGTGAACTCTCTATTTATTCATCAGTAAACTAAGGCAAAACATTCACAGAAACCAAGGTACAGCATTCACAATGTTATAACATAACAACTTATCACTAAGTGGCCAAATAGTTTTCACCAAAGTGGCCATTTAGTTTTAAGCAAAAGATATCATTCAGTAAGTCTTTAACTCAATCATCCTTAAAGAGCAAGTCTCCTTAAGGGACACAAAGTAAAAAGGTCAAAATTCTCCACCCCTAGGTCACATTATCTTAATCTCTGAGTCAAAAAGTCTCTTCTTGGTTGGAGTTTAGTTTCCAAAAATCCTTAACTCAGTTATGCTTAAGAAGTACAAGGTATAGAGCAAAGTTCTCCTACCCCTAGGCCACAGTAAATCATGATTTTCTCAGCATTAAGTACTCAAGGAGAGGTCTTTTCATCTTGACTCAACAGGCTGGCTCTCAAAGTCCATGGTTCCTCTTTCATGGTCCCATCTTTTGCCAGAATTTACCCAACTGTCACCTGGATTCAAAGGTATGCAGCTCTCAGGTCCTCATCCAGCTTCTTGTCTAGGACCTCATCCAGATACTTGTCCAGCTGCTTGTCCAGCTCCTCATCCAGTTCCCATTCCATATTGAAGCTCACAGTGTCCTGCGTACCTCAAGTCTTTCATGGTTTCTGTTTCTGGGACAAAGCTTAACAAAGACAAAACAGAATCCATACACATTGCCAGCACCATCATCAATTCACTTTCTGCCTGTGAAATCAAAACAGACTCACAAAGTCTGAGAACTCAACTCAAATTATCAGTATAGTCCCAGGACCTCTGAAACCCTCCTCTGGAACTTCTGTAAACAAACAAGAAAATACTCTTTCAGGGTTTTCCAGGATGATCCCAGGGCTTCTGCACAAAGTATCACAAACACAAAACAACACAGATCAGACAAATAGAGTGCCAGGGTACCGCAAGTTTTCTCCTTCTCAACTCTGCCACTACAAATGTTCCCTTCTCGGTTCTGCTGTTTCAAAGCTTGGGCTTTTCCTCATATATGGTCATTAATTCCTCCCTGTTCCACCCACCTCTTATGTCCTTCCTGTTCCTGTCTTTGGCAAGTCCCTCCCACTGTGGGTTTCACAAAGATTCCCAACATACATATCTATGTTTGTATATGCATTTTCATATATATGAAGGGTGCATATGCATCATAAAAGCATCAATAAGTTTCTTGAAACCTTTAGTTGACTAGGTATCTTGGATACTGATGGAAAAGCTCCTGAATATGCACATAAAAGCAATAAAATTTCAAACACACATGTTTTAAGTTCAGCAAACTATTTTTCTAATAATAACCCCAGGTTGTGCTTTTCTGTGACAATGAAAATTATGACAAAAGCTTGAATTTTTAACCCTGTCATTCATATGCATATGTGCATATGTATATGTGTGTGGTAGTGTGCACATGTATATGTATATATATATATATACACACATATTTGTACATAAATTTTGTTAAATATTTCCAATTACATGTAAAAATTATCAATCATTAAAAATTGAATTGCAAATTATCTTTCTTACTCCCACCACTTCCCCCCATGCTTGAGAAGGCAAACAATTTAGTATTATTCATGTGAAGTCATTCAAAATATATTTCCATATTAGACATTTTGCAAAGAAAATACAAACAAAGAAACAAAAACTCACAAAAGTAAAGTAAAAGAAGTATACTTTAACTGCATTCCCACACCCCCTGCCCCTTCTCTCCTGTAGAGTGAGACACCCTATTTCATGTGTATGTCATTCTATCCCTGAGTAAAACTCAATGAGTAGAAGGCTGACTCATTCCCTTATGCCTTCCTGTTCTTCCCCTCCACTGTACCCATTTTCCCTTGTTTCTTCTATATGGGATAGTTTGCCCCTTCTGTCTCTCCCCATCTCCTCCCATTTTATTTCTCTCTCACCTCTTGATTTCACATTTTAAGTATCATCACTTCCTATTAAATTGGTCCTATGTCCCCTATCCCTGCACACCTGTAAACATATATCTATAAAATTCACATATGTATTCTTACACCTATATACCCTCAGATAAAGAGTATATATATATATATATATATATATATATATATATATATATATTTCTATTCCCTTCAACTATTTTCATACTGAGAAAAGTTTCCTCAGTTACAATTAATCATTTTTCCACATAGGAATGTAAATAGCACAACTTTGATAAGTTCCTTATGGTTTCTTTTCCCTGTTTATCTTCTCAAGTATCTCTTGCTTCTTGTATCTGAATGTCAAATTTTCTATTTAACTCTGTTTTTTTTTTTTTTCATCAAGAATCCTTGAAAGGGGGCAGCTAGGTGGCACAGTGAGTAAGAGTGCCGGCCTCGGAGTTGGGATGACCCGAGATCGAATCTGGCCTCAGAAAATGAGCACCCACACATAAATAATGACTAGCTGTGTAACCTTGAGCAAGTTACTTAACCCCAATTGCTTAAAAATAAAAAAAAAAATGAATCCTCGAAAGTCCTCTAATCCACTGAATGACCATATTTTCTCCTGAAACATGATACTCATTTTGGCTGGGTAGGTGATTTTTGGTTTTAATTCCAGGTCCTTTGACCTGTGAAATATTATATTCCAGGCCCTTCTATCCCTCAGTGTAGAAGTTACCAGATCCTGTGTTATTCTGATTGTGTTTCCACAATATTGAAATTGTTTCTTCCTGGATGCTTTAATATTCTCTCCTTAATCTGGGAATTCAGGAACCTGGCTATAATATTCCTAGGAGTTTTCTTTTTGGGATCTTTTTCAGGAGGTGATTGGTGGATTCTTTCAACCTCTATTTTGCTTTCTAGTTCTAAAACACCAGGGCAGTTTTCCTTGAGAATTTCTTGAAGGATGATTTCTAGGTTCTTTGTTTGATCATGGCTTTCAGGAAATCCAATAATTTTTAAATTATCACTCCTGGATCTATTTTCCAGGTCAGTGGCTTTTCCCATGATATATTTCACATTGCCTTCTATTCTTTCATTTGTTTGGATCTATTTTACAGCATCTTGATTTCTCACAAAGTCACTAGCTTCCCTTTGGTCCATTCTAAATCTGAAGGAAAGATGTTCCTCAGTGAGCCTTTGAGATGCTTTTTTCCATCTGGCAAATTTGGGTTTTTAACGCATTCTTCTCCTCATTGCCTTTTTGAGCCTCTTTTGCCATTTGAGTTAGTCTATTTTTAAGGTGTTATTTTCCTCAGTCAGGCTATTGACTCTCATTTCATAATTTTCTTGCATCATTTTCATTTCTCTTCCCAACTTTTCCTCCACTTCTCTTATCTGCTTCTTAAGGTCCTCTATGGCCTGTAACCAGCTTGTATTTTCACTTGAAGCTTTTGGTTCAGGAGCTCTGACCTCCCAGTCCTCCTCCTGTTCCCTGCTTCCATCTTCTTCGCCCCCCAAATAGGAGTCTAATGTCGAATTTTTCTGTTTATTTTGTTTCCTTTGCCTAGGCATTTTGCCACTCAATTACTTGACTTTTGGACTTGTTGTCACCATAGTACTCTGCCACCAGACGGGGAGCTTCCAACCCAAACACTGGGGTTTTCTCAGCTGCTGGAGGTATTAGTTGGGTGCCCTCCCTGAAGCCCCCATACTCTCTGGCAAGCTGGCAACACACCCCAAGACCCTCTACCCCAGACTGCAATCCAGATCCAAGCAGGTTAAATCAAGAGCAATTACCCCCTAAACTGGTGGCAAGGTCCCCCTCCAGTTCACAAACCAGGAGCTGAAGCTGCAATGTTGTGCAGGCTGTGCCAAAGTGTCTCAGTGTCTTCTCACCCTGGGGGCAACAGCCAAAGCTCTCCCCACTAGTCCCAAAGACCACAGTGCACTGACTTCTCACTTTGTCCTTAGCCTCTATGTGTTGATAATTCTGGAAACACCACAAATGCTGGTGTTCTGGAGTCCCTCTAGCTGGCTGCTGGTCAGGCTGCCCTGGGGCTAAAACCTCTGGTTCACAGGCAGCTGGGGTTGGCTCCACTGTGCTGGCCAATTCCTGCCAGGCTGCCAGGCTGTCCTCAGTGGGAGGTTAGCTTCTCTGTGTCATTTTGTGGGTTCTGTAGCTCCACATTTTGTTCAGAGTCTCCTTTTACATGGATTGGTGAAAGTGGGAGCTGGAGCCACCAGGGACTCCTGTTTCTACTTCAACATCTTGACTCCACCTTCTTTTCTCTTTATTTTAGATAGATGCTACTTATCATTTTAAGGAAGACTCTATTGATTCCAGCACTTTCTAGTGTTTTTTATCGGAAATTATTTTTTATTTTGTCAAATACTTTTTCTGCATGTATTGAGATAAGTATATGATTGTTATTGTTTTTATTATTGATGTGTTCCCTTCTCCTGAGAGTTGCCCTAATATTGAACCAGCCTTATCCCTGGTAGAAATCCCACCTGGTAATAATGCTTGATCTTTGCTGTAATTTATTGCTGTAATCTCCTTGGTGGTGTTTTATTTATTTTAATTAATATTCACTAATAAAATTTGTCTATAATTTTATTTCTTTGTTTTTACTCTCCCTGATTTAGGTATCAAAAACATATTTGAGTGATATAAGAGAATTGGTACAAATCCTGGATCTATTTTTTTCAAATAGTTTATATGATATTAGAATTAATTATTTTTTAAAGGTTTGGTACAATTTACATGTTAATCCCTCTGGTCCTGGACATTTTATTTTTTTATTTTATTTTATTTTATTTTTTTTACAGAAATCATTGATGGCTTTTTCAATTCCCTTTTCTCAGAAAGGTTTATTTAAGTAATCTATTTCATCTTCTGCTCCTATGGTCAGTTTATATTTTTGGAAATATTGATCCATTTCACTTACATTGTGATTTTTACTGGAATATAATTAGGTAAAATAACTCCTAATAATTCTTTTAATTTCATCTGGTCGGGGCAGCTAGGTGGCGCAGTGAGTAGAGTGTTTGCCCTGGAGTCAGAAGGACCTGAGTTCGGATCCAACCTCAGACATTTAATGTACACACAAACAAAAAACCTAGCCGTGTGACCTTGGGCAAGTTACTTAACCCCAAGTGCCCTCCAAAAAGCAAAAAATAAAAAATAAATTCATCTGGTGCTTAATTTTCTATTTCATTTTTGATACTGGCAATTTGCTTTTCCATTCTTTCTTTTTATTGCTTATTTTTATTTAATTTTATTTATTTATTTATTTATTTTATTGCTTATTTACCATGAAACCAACTACTAGTTTTATTTATTATTTCATTGTTTTTATTTTTGTTTTGCATATAATTTTATTAATCTCACCTTTTATTTTCAGGATTTCTACTTTAGTGTTTGATTAGGAATGTAAAATTTGTTCTTTTTTTCCTATTCTATGCCCAATTCATTGATTTCATCCCTCTCTTTTTTATTTCTGCATTTATAGATATAAATTTTCCCTTAAGTATTGCTTTACCTGCATCCCACAATTTTTTGGAATGGTGTCTCATTGTTGTCATCCTTTTTAATGAAATTATTGATTCTGTTATTTGTTCTTTAATTCATTCATTCTTTAGGATTAAATTATTTAGTTTCCAATTAAATTTTAAACTATACTTCTTCAACCTTTTATTGAACGTTATTTTTATTAAATTATGACCTAAAAATGATGAATTTAATATTTCTGCTTTTCTACCTTTAGTTGTGAGGTTTTTTTATGCCCTAAGACATGGTCAATTTTTGTGAAGGTGTCATATACAGCTGAGAAAAAGGTGTACTCCTTTTTTTTTTTTTGGAGGGGGGAGTCAGGGCAATTAGGGTTAAGTGACTTGCCCGAGGTCACAGGGCTAGTAAGTGTTAAATGTCTGGATTTGAACTCAGGTCCTCCTGACTCCAGGGTTGCTGCTCTATTCACTGTACCACCTAGCTGCCTCCAGTGAACTCGTTTCTATTCCTATTCAATGTTCTCCAGAGTTGTATCTTATCAAATATTTTTAATATTCTATTTATCTCCTTAACTTCTTTCTTATTCATAGTATGAAAGATTCATCTAGCTCTGAAAAGGAAAGTTGAGGTCCCTTCCAGCATAGTTTTATTAACTACTTCCCCCTGCAATTCATTTGATTTTTTTATTTAGGCATTTGGATGCTATGCCGTTTGGTACATATATGTTTAATGTTGATATTACTTTATTGTCAGTGGCACCTTTTAGCAATATTTGTTTTCCCTGCTTCTTCCTTTTAATTAAATGTATTTTTGCTTTTGTTTTGTCTGAGATCATTTTCTAACCCTGCCTTTTTTTTTCACTTTCAGCTTGAAGCATAATAAATTTGCTTTCAACCCCTTAATATAAAACTCCATGTGTGTTTCTTGCCCCACTCATTATAATTTTTCCAAGGTCATTCAGAGTCTCCCCTTAGCCTTCTGAAGTAAACTTCAAAACAGTTTACTTGACCCAAAGCTGATACTGGGGGAAGAAGTTAGGAAAGGCAAGAGCATTGGGAGTGGGCAAAAGGTATATGGTACAAAAACTTATGTCCAGCTTCAAAGATCCAGTAGTAGACCCTAACTATGTGGGAAATACTCTATCTACACTCGGAGATAGGATAGACATGAATGGAATTCAGTAACTCTAACTCAGCTAGAAGTAACAAGTGAGACCTTCCACGTGAGAGGAAAAATCTGGAAATGTTACAGTTTCCTGAATGACTCTTATGTACCCATGCACCACTTGGAGTGGTGGGGTTGTTCTAATGAGGAGAGGGGGGTGAAAGGTTGCTGTGAAACTTACTTATGTGAAGAAACTGGTAGGATGAAGTGTATCCCAAGTTGCTCCTGGAAACAAGGCAAGACAATACAACAAGCATATAAGAGTTTAATATTATGGGCTAGGCATTGTGCTAAGGGCAAAGAAAAAGAAAATCAGCCCCTGCCTCTGAGAAATGTATATTCTAATGGAGGAAGATGATACATAAAAGGAGAAAAGGTAATTATAAAGTGGTGAGAGGGAGTAGAGAAATCAAGGTGTCCAGGAGAAGGTACAGTGTTGAAGTCTGGAAGTTCAGAAGCACAGCCAGGAGAGGAATGACCATTGGTTAGTCTGGGTCAAATGGAGATCCCAGGAAGAGCTTGTCAATGGAAGAAAGAGGATGGCATAGCAGAGGGATGTTCTAGGCTGAGGAAACCCCCCAGTGCTGAGTAACTATGAGACTTCAAAAGCTCCATTGGCTGCTTGGTGAAGTAAGTGTGAGGAGTCATGCTGAGTAAGTCTTCCAGTTGCCCTGGTTATGACACAACTGAAGCCTAAATCTTCCCTCATCTAAAAGTGCATATTTTAAAAATATTTCTTGCAAATGAGACCTTAAGCTCTTCTATTCTGGTGTGGGATTCTGGAAGATATTTTATTTATTTGTGTGGGAGAGTACACTGCAAATAATTCTATTTTTCTTGATTTTTCCAAATTATTTGCTTTTATATTCTGTCACAATTAAGTAATCTGCTTTTTGATTTATGGTAACTTATGAGTCATAAAGAAGGCAGAAGATAGGGGTTTGAACTCAGTAAATTACCTCCACATTAAACTCAAAATATGTAATAGTATCAAGGCAAAAAGAATACATATGTTACTTGAAGATGCGATGACTGAAGTTGAAGGATGAAATAAAGGAATATAACTGTCAGGAATAAGATGAGAAACCCAACTCCTGATTCAAAAATTTAACATCTGTCAGTATCCTTTTTTTTCCTTCAAAGTCCAGATATATTTCCTCTTTGAAGCATTCCCTATTTTACTCAACTAAAAGTTACCTCTTCTTACTCAAATTTTTCTACACAATATTCCCTGTATCTTTACTTTGTCTGAAAGACCCTCTACTTTATATTATTCCTATCTGTTAAAATGTTACATTTAGTGGATTAGACAAATAATCGCTAATTGACTTATTATGTGTTGGACAATGAACTAAGTACTGGGGATAAAAAGAAAACACGATTCTTGAAAGCAGGGTTGTTTTTTTGTTCCTCTTCCTCTCTAGCACTTAGCCCAGGCCTTTCATACAGTCATTTTCATGATATTGTTGTATTTTTAATTGACTGGAATCAAATTTTCTCTATAAAATGCTGATTCTCCAGGGGTCCCATCCTGCCTTGTAGGATTTCCAGTTTTCCCATGTACTAACATTGAAATTTTAAACAAATAACTTCACCTCTTTTAAATTCAGATTTCCTATCTTTTAAATTGCTATAAAATTCTTGCTTGCAGATATCACAGGGTTTTTGTGAGGATGAGATAAAATATTCCATGTGAAGGTACTTAATAAATTGTAACATTCCACACAAGTGTAAGATATTATAGATCAGTCTAATGTCTCACTTTGAGGTAAGGTTTTGTAGTATGCAAATTACTTTCCCTACAAAATCCTGTGCCTCAGTTCCTCATTTGTAAAATAAACTGGAAAAGGAAAGGGCAAACTACTGATGTTTCTTTGCCGAGAAAACCCCAAACAGGGTCACAAAGAATTGGACAATACTGAAACAACTGAATAGTGGCAACCAAAAAATATCTGTGAGTTAATTTTTTTTTTATTTTATTTATTTGTCTAATCTATCTATCTATCTATCTATCTATCTATCTATCTATCTATCTATCTATCTATCTATCTATCTATCTATGCTTCTGTTTGTGTAATCTAATGAAGGACCTGAAAATCACCAAATGGAAATGTCTTCTCCAAATTCTCACAGTTAGGGATTTGGATCTAACATTTCTGAGTCTTGTCACTCCAGTCAATTCTTATTCCCCCCACATCATACTTCCTCCCTTAGTTTAACCCTCTATCAAATTTCTTAAGTATTAAAAGGGACTTAGCTTCTTCAATGCCAGACTTAGTTCCTACAAAGTAAAGCAGCTGGTTTTATTTCTACTGTGAGATTTAGGGGATAGTATCAAATTTGGGTGGAATGCTTTCTGGTCTTCCTGGCTCCATGGGGGTGTTCATATCCTCAGGCATTTGGTGTTCTGATTAGGTGGGGATGAGGAAAACCCATCTGCCTCTTTATCAAACAGGAGACATTGTGCTATAGTACAAACAGCACTTGAAGTTGCTATTCTCTGGGTGGAAGGAATATCCACTCCAATTAAATCACAGATCTTTTTAAGTACATGGTAAGATTTGTAATCTCCAAAAGGTCATATAGGGAACCATTATTTTTCTTATTATGCACCCAATAGCACATAACATCTACAGTGACAGTTCTAATCCTGTAAAAGTGATAAGAATACATCAACACTGGAAAAACCAAGTTAATGAAAAACGTCTATTTCGGGGACTATGACATGCAATCACAAAGATGCTCCATTGAGGCATTCTGTATCTTGGACAAGTCCTCCCAGTGGGCAATGAACTGGGTCCAGAATTGAGTAAGAGAAAGAGATCAGCCTATATTGCATTTGGGAAATTGAGCAGTATTTTCAATGAGTTTAACTGCTCCCTGACTCCAAAGCCTATTTTAACAATAATTTCTAAGGGTCTATAAATCATGAAACACCAACATCCACAAAGAACCAAAATTGTAGCTGATCTCCCCCCGCAAAAAAAAAAAAAACAATGGAGAGACACACTTTGGGTTTAAGTGGTGTATTGCACATTATATTTATATATTTATATATATATATATTTATATATATATATTTACATATATATATAAATATATATATATATATATATAATAACTTGTCTGAGAGAAGGGCTGTAAAAGCCATGAATAGTATAAATGGAGAAGCAAGTGGCAGCAATAGTAGAAATTCAGCAACAGTAGAAAATAATATTTGGAAAGCCTATAGGCTGCACTGACATACACTAAATGCTAAAAGACCCAGGAAAATGAAAGCACATTGGGTGGGTTTAGAGAAGGCAATGGATAAGCATCATATATCAGGAAGAAGCCGGGGAAGGTTGGAATGTGAGCCAGTGGCCAGAATGCCCACATGAAAGAGAACACTGATCCTCTACTCCCTCAGAATCATATCTTTTAGTGACCATTTCAGAGTGGGACTGGTACCTCCATTCAGTGGATGGCATGACATGACTATAGAGGCCTGCTATTTTACAAGTATTGTCTGAGCCGTGTGATCCTCAGGAGGTGGTCTTGTATTAATGAAGCCATCATTCTATTAGCAGTTGGTTTGACAAGGCTTGGTGGATGGTTTCTGCTCTGAAGTGTAATGAGTTAATCTCCACTTTAACTAGAGAATCAGACACCCAACCCCCACAGCAGCTGGAAGCCCAAGCTTCTAACTTCCAGCAAGTTTGTGCTTTAGACTAGACACGCGGAATAAATTTCCTCTCACAGGATCCCTAGAAGTGAGAGCTTGAATGAACTTTAGATAGCATTCCGTCTAACTCCCTTCCTCTTGAGGTCAATTTGAAACCTAAGGCGCGATAGCGACCTGTCTAAAGTTCCTTCACTGCAGGTACTGGATATTGACCCTTATGTTCTGATGTCAAGTCTAGCCAGCGTGTTAGAATAGAAAGAGCACTAAAGTTGGACTCAGACAAATCTGGGTTTGAATCTTTCCTCAGATTCTTGCTGGCTGTGTGAGCCAGGGAAAGTTATCAGGCCACTCTGGGCTTCAGTTTCTTCATAAAGAAAACGGGGGTGGGGAATGTAGTTGATGTCTTACAAGCTTCTCTTCAGGTATAAATGTAAGAAAATATCATTCTAACACAACATAATTATTTCCTCCCCCAAATTCCCTGCTCATTTTGTGTCTTCCAGTCTTCTAGAGTTATCTTGAGTCTCTGGGAATGTGTAGTGTTTATTTAGAGGGATATGGGGAGATGAAAGAGCTGAGGCCAATTTGTACTTTATAGAGTCATAAAGAATTCCAACCTGAGCCTTGGGCTTTGCTTAACTAGAGATTTTTTCCTAGGATTTTAGCTTTTCCTCATACCTACTCTATGTGACCTTTCCTTTGGCCCCAAGGGTTTTCTGTCTCACTATTTTTAATCTATTTGCTGATCTTCAATTCCTGGATCAAGTTCCAAGTGTCCTGTAGTTGCTGAGATCTGTTGCTCCTTGATGCTAATTGCTGTCTTTTTTTCACTTTGTTATTAATGCCCTCCCTAGACACCTGCAGAAGCATCCACTCCTTTTTTTGCCTCTTATCCCTTCTGTCACAGACTCTAAACCATAAGATGGTATTTCCTAGGATTGGTTTATAAGAGGAAAGAAAACATACAAAGATAGAAATAATATTCCGTAAGAAATAATACACCATAAGAAGGCAATAGAATGGCAAATAAAACATAATTATCCAGGCCTGGGAGGGTTGTTCCTAAGATATTTAAAATTACCCAGGCCTGGTATAACCAGAGTGATTCTGGGATCCCACACCAAGCTGCTTGGCTCCCTCATGGTCTCAGAATAAAGTAGTGGCTTTCCTTGTCTAACAGCCTCCATAAATTGGAATTAAATCATGTAGGCTCTCTGTCTCAAGCTCATTTGTCCCTTCTGCAATCCTAAACTCACTCTTTTCTAATAAAGAAGGCATTTGATTATGGGTAGAATTTCAGGAGAGTGGGTCAGACACATCACTATATAATTTGTTGACTAGTGAGGAATCTTATTTTCTTCCCTCCAAAAAAGAAAGGAATGAGTGTTTTATACACTGTTACATGCCACCAAAGAGTTTTGAATAATCCCCAACATGGACTTCCACCAGCTCATTCACCAAATCAAAAAAGACAAATCTTATTTCATGAAGGGTTACAGGCTTCACATTTGCCTTGTTATATATAGGGATGATGTGACTCTGGAGCCATCCTCTGACATTTTTTGAGCCCGTCAATTGATCCTGAAAGCACAGATATTTGTTCTGTGGGCTTTGCAGCTGTCTCCCCAAATCCCCCCAAGGCCAGCTGGATTATGTCTTGTTTCCTTGATCAGCTCCCTAGAGGCCCTAATGGATGTGTCTACATTTCTTCCTTCTAACTGAGTCATACTGGCCAGAACTCCTTGTGAAACAGGGTCTTTTGCCTCCTGCCCCGACTTAACATCATGGCTGGAGGGAAAGACATAAAAAAGGGAGAGGCTGCATGTAGGAGGGAGAGAAAGGAGAGTGGCTATTTTGATAGAAGAGTGTTCAGAAGCAGTTTCCTTTGCCCTAGTCAGACTGCATATAAAATATCATGTTCATTGCTGTGCTCTACATTTTTTTTTGAGGGTAATTGGGATTAAGTAACTTGCCCAAGGTCACACGGCTAGGTCTTTTATTTGTGTGTTCGTTAAGTGTCTGAGGCCGGATCCGAACTCAGGTCCTTCTGACTCCAGGGCCAACACTCTACTCACTGCGCCACCTAGCCTCCCCAGTGCTCTACATTTTCAAAGGGACACTGGAATTCAAGGGGACAGAATAATGGACAAGGTATTGCAAAGTCCCTTAGATCAACTCATTACTGTCAGGTACCTGTTTTATAGATGATGAAACTGAGGATCAGAGGGGGTTAAGAGACTGCTTAACTCAAAGAGTTAAGAAGAGGTTAAGAAAGAAAAGGAAGTGCAAGCATTAATTGTAAATGCCATTTTTGAGGAGCTTTGCTATAAAAGGAAAGAGAGGTATGGAATGACAGCTACTGGGAAGACATGGGTCAAGTCAAGGCTTTTGCTGCATGGGGGAGATATGGATATATAATAGTGTCAGAGACAGAATTTGAACCAAGGTATGCCTGACTCCATGACCAACACTCTGTCCATTGGATCATCCCCTCCCAACCTCTCATGGCTTTCCCTCCTGCCCCTCCTCCCCCCGACTTCAACTGAGAAAACTGCCTCTTGTTTTGCTTGGAAAAAATGGAACTATTGTTTGGAAACCCTCCTTTTCTCTCCATCTCCAATCACCTTGATGTCATCTGTCACTATCTCCTACTTTATTCTGTTTCACATAAAGAGGTGGTCCTTCTCCTTACCATAGCAAACCCCTCTATTTTCACAAGCAATCCCATTCCATCCCTCATCCTATAGATTGCCCCCTTTATCAGCCCCTCTTTCACTTATCTTCAGTCTCCTGTATATAGATTACTTTCCTATTGCCCACGTGTTCATGTCTCCCACATCCTGATGTTTTCATTTCTTTTCCTCTCCTTCTCTTCCTAACTCTTTGCCATCTGACTTCTAGACTCATTATCCAACTGAAACTACCCCCTCCAAAGTTACTAATGAGGCATGTTAATTGCCAAATCCAATGGCCTTTTCTTAATCCTCATCTATTTCTCCGTACCTGTGACATGGTTGATCGCCCTCTTCTTGATTCTCTCCTGTCAAAAAGGTTCTGTAACACTATTCTCCCCTTGTTCTCTTCCTACATACTTCACTGCTCCATTTTGGTCTCCTTGGTGATATCTGCACCAAGGTCATGGCCACAAGTTGTAAGTTTCCTCTTATGATCTATCCTAGGCCTTCTCTATATTATTTCACTTCATGATTTCATCAGCTTCCATCGATTCAATTATCACCTCTCCACCAATTATTCTCAGATTGATTTGCTGTACCTAATTTCTCTCCTGACCTCAAGTCTTGCCTCTCTAAGTAATTATTGGACATCTTGAACTAGAATGTCCCATAATCATCTTAAACTCAGCACATTCTTTACTCCTAAATTCTGTTTAATAATTTCACTATTACTGTTCAGGGTACCATTATTTTCCCAATCCCTCAGGCTTGGAACCTAGGTAGCACCTTAGACTCTTCATTCTCTCTCTCTCTCTCTCTCTCTCTCTCTCTCTCTCTCCCCTCTCTCTCTTTCTCTCCTCTCTCTCTCTCTCCTCTATTAAATCTATTGCTATGTCCTGTCAAGTCTACCTTCATACTACCTCTCCTATATGGTCTTTTTTCAGTGACACTGAATCCCCCTGGCATAGATCCTCTTCTCTTCTCATGGCTGTACTATTTAAACAGCTGTTGGCTGGTCCCTGTCTCAAGTCTCTGCCTATTTCAGTCAATCTTCCATTCAGTTGTTGAATTGATCTTCCTAAAGCATAAGTCAGACCATGTCACCCCTAATCAAGAAATTCCAGTGGCTTCCTATAGCCTCCAGTATAAAATATAAAATTCTTCATTTGGCATTCAAAGCTCTTCCAAATCTTCTCCCCTCTTATATTTTTAATCTTCTTATACCTTAATAACATCCAGGTATTTTGAAATCTAGTAAACAGGCCTCCCTGATGTTCCTCCAAGATATTTCATTTCTTAACTTTTGGTATTTTCATTATCTGTCCCTCATACTTCCTTCAAGGTTCATCTAAAGGAGTCTCACTTTCTACAAGAAGCATTTCTAAAACCTCCTAAACTTCAGTGCCTTCCTTTTGAGACAACCCACATTTTTTAAACATGAAAGCAAAAAATGCACACACCAGTAAACATATATACATGGGTGTTACATGTTATCTCTTCAATTAGGCCATGAGATCCTTGAAAGATCCTTGTGTTTTTATGTTTCCTTAGTACCTAGCATAGTACTTGGCACATAGTAGGTACTCACTAAATATTATTGAATATCTACCTGTCTAGTTAAACAAGTTTGTCCTGTCTAACCTGGAGAAGAGAATATTTGGTGGAGGGGAGAGAATTATTGCTGACCAGTGACAAATATCTGAAAGATTGTAATATGGGATACAAATAAAATACATATTCTGTTCTGCCTCAGAGCGCTAAACTAGGAAGTACAAACTGAGAACTAGAAGTGATCTTAGAAGCTATGTAGTTCAACCTTCCTATGTTACAAATGAGGAAACTGAGACCAAGGAAGCTTAAGTGATTTGCACAAGATTTTACAAGTAATAAACAGGCAGGTTTTAAGCCAGAGCTAAGAATCTTTCTATAGTTATCTATCTAGAGATAGATAGATAAATATACATATATACATACACAAGTATACAAATATACACATACACACATGCACATATATGTGTGTTGTGTACATATACACATATCTATACACATATATGTATATGTGTATATAGTTATATTATGTATGCATATAGATGGTGTGTGTACACACACACAGTTTAAGGAAAACTTCCTACTAATAGCTATCCAGCTTTCCAGACATCCAGCAACAAAATGGGCTGCCTCATGCAGTTGTAAGTTCTATGACAAAAGGTATAAAACAGAAGGTAAATGACCATCAACTTAGGTTGTTTGTTTGTTTTGTAGAAAAGATTAATTTGGGTGGAGCCAAAATGGCAGAATAAAAGCACAGAATTGCTGGGATTCTCCCCTAAACCTCTCCAAATACCTGTAAAAATGACTCTAAACAAATTCTGGAGCAACAGTACCCTCAAAATGAGAGAGTGAAACAAATTTCCACCCCAAGACAACTGGAAGGTCAACAGGGAGGGTCTATTGCAACAGTCTGGGAAAGGATCACAGTACAACATGGGCCACATCAGTGCAAAAGGGGCCAGGAGCAGGCCTCAGGGCACTAAATCACAGACAGCCATGGCAGTTTCCAGATTTCTCAACCCATGGATGCCAAAGCCAACTTTGGCATCAGTACAAAGGTCTGTCAGACTTGGGTGAGAGAGGAATATAGTCTGGCCCCAGCCCCAGGGTAATGGTGGCAGTGTCAGGAGGGACTACGTCTAGAGCTTCTGGCCCACAGACAGTATGGGGATCGAGTGGCTGATCAGAGGGAGATTTTAGGGATCCCTTTACTGACACTAAGGCAGGACTTTCTTGCTGTGTTGGTGCTTGGATCTGGGTTACAGTCCTGGGTGGCAGTCGTAGGACAAGGAGAAGCAATGGCATGGCAAAGCTTAGTGGTGGAGGTGGAGAGGGAATCCTCCTTAGAGTTACAAGAAAGAAGAGTGCTTATGACCATTTCTATTTTCTCCTCTGGTTCTAGAATATCAGAGCAGTTTCCCTTGATAAATTCTTGAAAAGAACCTACATGTCATATTTCATTTTTTTCAAGAATTTACCAAGGAAAACTGCTCTGATATTCTAGAACCAGAGGAGAAAATAGAAATGGAAAGAAATCACCAATAATCTCCTGAAAGAGATCCCAAAAGGAAAATTCCTAGGAATACTATGGTCAAATTCCAGAGCTCCTGGTCAAAGGGAAAATATTGCAAGGAACCAGAAAGAAACAATTCAAATATTGCTGGAACACAATCAGGATAGCACAAGATTCAGCAACTTCTACACTGAGGGATCAGAGGACCTGAAATATGATTATCTGGAGGTCAAAGGAGATAGGATTAAAACCAAGAATCACCTACTCAGCAAAACTGAGTACAATACTTTGGGGGGAGGGATGGATATTCAGTGAAATAGAGGACTTTCAATTATTCTTGATAAAAAGACAGAATCAAGAGAAACATGAAAGGTAAACAGGAAAGAGAAATCATAAGGGATATATTAAAGTTGAACTGTTTTCATTCTTACGTGGAAAGATAATTTTTGTAACTCATGAAACCTGTCTCAATATGAGGGTAATTAGAGGGAATATATATATATATATATATATATATATATATGTATGTATATATGTGTGTGTATATGTATATGTGTATACATACATGAATAAAAATTAAGGGGTGAGAGAGGATTGATCTTGGATGGGAAAAAGGGAGAGGTAGAATGGAGTTTTTACAATGGAGGGGAGGAGGAGGCAGGTGAGAGGGAATGAATGAACCTTATTCTCATCAGATTTGGCTTAAGGAGAGAATAACATATACACTCATTTGGGTATGGAAATCTATCTTAACTACAGGAAAGTAGTTGGGGAAGGGAATAAGTGCAGGGAGGAGAATAATAGATGGGAGGGCAAAAGGGAGGAGGGGGTAATCAGAAGCAAACAGTTTTGAGAAGGGACAGGGTCAAAGGAAAGAACAGAATAAATGAGGGCAGGGTAGGATGGAAGGAAATAAATTTAACCTTTCACAACATGACTATTATGGACGTGTTTTGCATGACTACACAAGTATAACCAATGTCAAATTGTTAACCTTCTTAATGAGGGCTGATGGGGAGGGAGGGTGAAAATTTGAAACACAAAGTTTTAAAAATGAATGTTAAAAATTGTTTTTATGGGGCGGCTAGGTGGCGCAGTGAATAGAGTGCCGGTCCTGGAGTCAGAAGGACCTGAGTTCGAATCCGGCCTCAGACACTTAACCCACACAAACAAAAACCTAGCCGTGTGACCTTGGGCAAGTTACTTAAGCCCAACTGCCCTAAAGGGGCGGCTAGGTGGCGCAGTGAGTAAGAGTGCCGGCCTCGGAGTTGGGATGACCCGAGATCAAATCTGGCCTCAGAAAATGAGCACCCACACATAAATAATGACTAGCCGTGTAACCTTGAGCAAGTTACTTAACCCCAATTGCTTTAAAAAAATTGTTTTTACATGCAACTGGAAAATAAGATATACAAGTAATGGGTTATAGAAATCTATCTTGCCCTATAGGAAAATAAAAGGGAAGCAGATAAGGGGAGGGAGAGTGATATAAGGAAGGGCAGATTGGGGAAAGGCTAATCAGAATGCACATGATCTTGAGGTAGGGCAAGAGGAGAGATGGGTAGAAAATTTGGAACTCAAAATCTTGTGGAAGTGAATGTTGAAAACTAAAATTAAGTATATTTAAAGGAAAAAAAAGATTCATTTATGTGGTATAAAGTTAAACTCTATGGGCTATAATCTCCTCACTTAAAGCCCAGATATTCTATTTAGAACATTATCTTCATTCTCATCAAACATTCATTTGAACGTCCACACTTCTGGTCTGAATAAGTGAGAGTATCATAGATTTCAGAGCTAGAAAGGACTTGAAAGAATAGGACTATAAGTTTAGAATGAGAAGGGCCCTCAGATACCATTTCCTCCAACACCATCAAATACAGGGAGAAAATCAAGACCCAGAGCCAATAAATGTTTTGACTTAGATTCTCTAGATACTTAACTATAAATCTGGAGTTCAAAGCAAAAATTTTAGGTCCAAATTCAAGACTCTTTACACTGATACAATGAATTCTCTGTAGCCCCTGTAAGAGAATATACTGAACTTAGAAACAAACATACCATATGCTTGCAATGTTTTGCTGACAGGACATGTGAAATGAATTTATGACAAGGTTTCCATTATGTAACATCAAAACTAATAAATCCTCAGTTTCAATGTGTATGTGTATGCTTACTTTTTTTAAAGAAAACTATTTTAAGTCTCCATCTGTGAGCCTTGACATCTCTTGTTTCCCCAGTTTACAGAAAAATGCATTTGTTATACTATAAAAATAGTTTATTCAAACACTTAAAAAAAAAAGAAAGACCATCTATTATAGTTTCTTACTGGTATTCAGGAACCTTAGGTCTAATCCAGGCTGTGTGTGACCAAAAGTTCAGCAATCCTTCTCACAACTGGATCTTAGTTTTCTTTTTTATTTATTCTTATTTATTTTATTAAGTATTTCCCAATTATATGTAAAAAATAACACATATTTTTTAAAATCTTGAGTTCTAAATTCCTTCCCTCCCCTCTCCTTTAGAGACAAGTAATTTGACTTTGATTATACACATGAGGTTATGCAAAACATACTTCCATGTTATCCACTTTGTAAAAGAAAACATAAACAAAATAAGACAATACAAATAAAGTTAGTTAAAATGAAAGTACAGTTCAATCTATATTCACAATTCATTCATTCTCTGGAAGTAGATAGCATGTTTTATCATGGATCCTTTGGAATCATCTTGGATCATTGTCTTGATCAGCATAACTAAGTCTTTCACAGTTGACCATACTTAAAATGTGGTTGTTAACTGTGTACAAAGTTCTCCTAGTTTTGCCCAATTCACTTTGCATGAGTTGATATTAGACTTTCAAGGTTTTTCTAAAACTATCGTGCTCATCATTTCTTACAGGACAATAACATTCCATCACAATCACATATCACAGCTTGTTCAGCCATTCCTCAATTGATGGACATCCTATCAATTTCCTATTCTTTGTCACTACAAAAAGAGCTGCTATAAAATTTCTGTACAAATAAATACTTTTTTTCCTTTTTTATGATACCTTCAGGACATCTAGTAGTGGTATTGCTGGGTCAAAAGATATGAAGTGCAGGGCGGCTAGGTGGCGTAGTGAGTAGAGTGTCGGCCCTGGAGTCAGAAGGACCTGAGTTCGGATCTGGCCTCAGACACTTAACATTCACAAACAAAAACCTAGCTGTGTAACCTTGGGAAAGTTACTTAACCCCAGTTGCCCTCCAAAAAGCAAAAAAAAAAAAAAAATGAAGTACTTTATAGAAATTTGGGAGTAATTCCAAATTGTGCTTCAAAATAATTCTACCAAGAGTACATCAGTGTCCCAAGTTCTCCACATCTTCTCCACTATTTTTCATTTTTCTTTTCTGTTATTTTAGCCAAACTTATAGATGTGAGGTTGCAACTTATAATTGTTTTTCATTTCTATTACTCTTATAAGTGATGAATTAGGGCATTTTTATGTGGCTTTTGATAGCTTTAATTTTTTCTTCAGAAAACTGTCTGTTTATATTCTTTCACCATTTATCAAGTAGGGACTGTCTCTTATTTTTATATATTTAGCTCAGTTCCCTACATATTTGACAACTGAGACTTTTAATGGAGAAACTTGCTCCAATTTTCCACCTAGTTTCCTGTTTTCCTTCTAATTTTAGCTGCATTACTTTTGTTTGTACACATGCCTTTTAATTTCATGTAAACAAATATATCTATTTTACTTCCTATAATTTTCTCTATCTCTTGTTTAGAGACAAACTTTTCCTTTATTCATTGATCTGACCAGAATAATTTTCCAAATTTGCCTAATTTAATTATGAAATTACCTTCATTATCTAAACCATTTATACATTTCACCTTTATCTTGGTATATAGAGTGAGGTCAAACATCTAGCACCTGAAGAGGTCTCATCTAAGGCTATAGTTCATTGTTACCCTCTTCATCTGTGTTTTTCACCACAATCCAGGGCAGGGTAGAATAAAATCAGTCTCCAGGTGTTACTAGTTGTTTTCTGTTTTTTGTTTGTTTGTTTTTTTTTCCAGAGAAACTTGCTAGAATGCTAGAATGCTACCATGTCCCATACTATTTGGCAAGGCTTTTCTGAATAAATTCCTTCTCTAATACCTATAAGTTTCTAGTAATTTTTAGAGGAAACTAGGTGGCACAGTGGATAGAATATTTGACTTGGAATCAGCAAGACCTGAGTTCAATTCTAGTGTCAGTCTCTGACTAGTTGTGTAACCCTAAACAAGTCACTTATCCTTTATCTTCCTCAGTTTACTCAACTATAAATAAGACAAAAATAATCCCCACTTCTTATAGTTGTTGTGAATATCAAGATATATAATATTTGCAAAATGCTTAGTACAGTGTCTGGCACATACCAGGTATATTATAAATACCTGTTTGTTTTTTTTTATTCATTCTCCCTTCATTTATAAGAACTTGCCCCCCCCCTCTGTATGTATATGTGTATGTGTATGTGTATGTATTATGTATATGTATATGCATGGATGTATTTTTATTGGTTTGTTTTTTTCAACTTAGATTACTTGATCATTATTTTTTCTGGAGAGCAGACGAGCCTCTCAGACTATATACCTGGTGCCTTCCAACTCTTCTGACTTCAGTCCTTCCATTTTCTATTGCACCCATCTTTTGAGGGAAGAGGAAAAATAATGTTGATGGGTAATGAGTCTTCTTTCTCCTGCTGTGCAGATTTGATTCAATTTCAAGGTGTGACCTTATTGTACCCAATCTCCAGAATGGAGGGATAAGGACTTGTGATGGAGGGTTTCCAGTCTGGCCATTTGACTGTGTGTCTCCCATTTCATAGTGTACTTGCCTTACAACCCCATCTCCCCCTTCCTTTGGAAAGAGGAGTGGTATCTTCCACTTAGTGACTAACCTCCTCATACCTGGTCACTATCTTCACATTCCAGTCACTCTGAAGTCCTATAGACCATCATTCCTATCCCTGTCAATTCTCCTCACCCAAATGTTCAACATAGCTGCACCAAAATCCTTCTGCTCTGACCTTTAAAATGCTTCTTTCATAGGCAACTCACTCTTTTTCATCTTAAAAATTTTCCTTTCCCACTTCTTCCATCTATTAGCTCTTGCTACGAGTTAGTAGCCCTGATGAGACAGCCTCCCTAGCTATCCTTTGCAGTACTGGTTCTTCTCATTCTCCAGTTGAAAGTCAAGTACTATAAGAAGTAACAGTCACACATTCAAATGGTCAGATGGGAAGTCCTACTTCACAAGAGCTCATCTCTCCAAAGGCTAGGGACTAGGTAGGATGAGGGCACACCTGGAAATTGAATTAGAATCTGCACCACAACAGATCAGCCTCCCCCCCCCATTATCCCCATTCTTTCAGTTATTTTCTGTCTTTCACTATTTACTCTCTCATACACTAGAAATTACACCCATGCCCATATCTTCCTCATCATGAAAAAATCCTCACTTGATCTTTCAATCCTCAGTCTGTCATATATCTCTTTTGTCCATTGTAGCTAAATTCTTCAACAAGGCCATCTAGAATAGATGCCTTCACTTCCCCGCCCTCTCACTCTCCTATTAACCCATTCCAATTAACCTTCTGACCTTATCATTGCACTGAAACCGCTCTCTCCAACCTTATTAATGAACATTTAGTTATTAAATCCAATGGTCTTTTCTCAACTTTCATTCTCCCCCATCCCTCCACTGTCTTTGACACTGCTGATCACTTTCTCTTCCTTGATATTCTCTTTTCTCTGGGCTTTCAGGACAACACTCTTTTGCCTCTTTATGTAGCCCCTGTGCTTAGCACAGTACCTGGAACATAGTAGGCACTAAATGAATGTTTATTGATTGATTTGTGCTCTTTTTTTGTTGTTGAGAAACAACTGACTGTTCTGGTCCCTTTCCCTCCACCACCAAATTCAGAAGTCTTTTATTATTGAAGAATTAATAGGAGGGTTTCCATTATATTGGGCAGATGCTTCAAAGTATATTCATACAAGAGAATAGAAAAGAATCACTCAGATGAGAAACAGGATGGATTATGATTTGTATTATTGATGAAAATAACCATAGTGACAAAATCAAGAGTTACTTATCTCTACTGGTACATTAATCTTCCAGAAAGACTGTAAACTTCTTTAGGTGTGGACCATGTAATTTTCCCCCAGCACCTAACAGTGCTTTTAATCTAACAACTTATTTTTAAGTCAATGTATGAACACTGTGAGGCATTAGAAATATTATTAGTATTTTATGGATAAGTGAAAAGAGACATGGAAATATATTACTTATTTACTCCTACTTCTCCCCCCTTAAAACCTTATTTATAACATTTTAATCAATTAATAAATCAGTTTTGAAATCTTCATTGTTTTTGATAAGAGTAAATAGAAGTTGCGTGCACACATAATTTATTTAATTTAATTTGTTTTTAATAAATGAGAGGTAATATTGAATAACAGTTCTAAAGATGTGGGGTCAAGTCATGACTGATAAATAATAGTCAGTCAATAAGCTTTTATTAAGCAACTACTATGTGTCATGCCCTGTGCTAAGTACTAGAAATAAAAAAATGAAAGAGAAAGAGAGGAAGAGAAAGAAAGAAAGAGAGAGCTTGGGGGGAGGAAGGAAGGAAGAAAAGAAGGAAGGAAGGAAGGAAGGAAGGAAGGAAGGAAGGAAGGAAGGAAGGAAGGAAGGAAGGGAGGGAGGGAGGAATTGAGGGAGGGAAAGAAAGAGAGAGGAAAGGAAAGGAAAAGAAAGGCAAGGCAAGGCAAGGCAAGGCAAGGCAAGGCAAGGCAAGGCAAGGAAAGGCAAGGAAAGGCAAGGAAAGGCAAGGAAAGGAAAGGAAAGGAAAGGAAAGGAAAGGAAAGGAAAGGAAAGGAAAGGAAAGGAAAGGAAAGGGGAAAAAAAGACACTCTGCCCTCTAGGAGGATGAAATCTAATAAAGGACACAAAAGCAAATAGATAATGTACAAAAAGCTGTAGACTGCATAAATAGGAAATAATTAAAGGATAATAATTAGGAGGAATTTAGCAAGGCTTCATATAGTATATAGGACTTTAGCTTGGGCTTAAAGTAAGCCAGGAAAGCCAACAGACAGCTATGAGGAGGGAGAACATTTCAGGCATGGTGAAAAGGAAATCAGATATTATTGATCACTTTGATTTATTTTTAGTTTGATTACAGGATTGAGGTCCTTTCTTTAGGAAAAGGTGGATCTAAATTAAGCCTGAGTAACATAGATAGTATCTTAGGTCTGGGTTACCTGTGGATTTAATGAACAGATAGATTGTGAAGACTTTACCATTTAGTAGCAGATAATTTAGAGTTGGACACAATAAAATAATCAAAAGATTATTCTTTTAAAAAGCTAGGTTTCCCTTTCTGATAGAAAGATTGACCAGAAATTAAGTCCCCTTCACTACAAGTTGGAGAAAGGTTGACCAATGGTTAAGTTCCTCTTTCCAATCTCATTATTTAACCTCTTTTTTTTCCATGAGCCATAGACTAAACTGAGTAATGGACTCCTCTAAGGTAGATGGGGGTGACTGCTAACCGATGACCATGAGATCCTCTTTCCTAGTGCACTTTCTAGCTATAAAAGGCACCACCTAAAGGAAAGGACTTCTGGCATAGGATTAAGAAAGTCTGGAGGAGTGGGGTGGCTAGGAGGCACAGTGAGTAGAGCACAGCCCTGGAGTCAGGAAGACCTGAATTCAAATCTGGCCTCAGACACTTAACACTTACTAGCCATGTGACCTTTGGCAAGTCACTTAAACCCAATTGCCCAGCATTACCCCTGTCAAAAAGCCAAAAAGAAAAAAAAAAAGAAAGAAAGTCTGGAAGAAACTAACTAGTTAGGTGACCTGCATCATCCAATTAAATTATTTTCAAAGCAAATTTCTGTCATCTTTTTATTTCTCTTTTTTGTTATATCACTGTATATCACTGCAAATCACTCCTTACCTCTGACTTTTGACAAGTCAATGGCCTGATTTGGTATGCAAATGCTAGCTTTGAAAATTAAGTCATAGATGGCTCCATAACTTTTTCCTCAGTTTCCTTTTTATTTCAATAAATTTTGATAATGGGGGGACAGCCAGAAAAGATGCCCAGAGTTGAGATATGCATTGTCTCATTGATGGAACAGTAAAGAGGCCAGTGTCAAAGGATCCAAGGCTACATAGGGTGTAGGGTAGTAAAGTCTAAGAAGACTGGGAAGGAAAGAAGAAGGTATGTTACAAGGGACGTTGAATGCCAAGCAAAGGATTTTATATTTGATTCTGGAGCATTAGAGTTTAATGAGCAGGGGTTTAAGGTGGTTGGACCTGTACCTTAGGAGAATCACTTTGATGACTGAATGAAGAATAGATTGAAGCTGGCAGCATCCAATAATAATTGTCTAGGTTTCAGCTAATATGGACCTATATCAGAGTGATGGGAGTGTCAGAGGAGAGAAGTGACTATATTGGAGAGATGTTGCAATGGTGAAATTAACAGGCCTTGGTAAGAAATTGTATATGGAGTCTGAGAGACAGTGAGACAACCAGGATAACACCTAGGTTCTGAGCCTGAGAGACTGGGAAAATAGCATTGCTTTCTAAAGAAGGCCAGGGCATCATTTAAATCAATAATGATTTACCCTTTGGACATGTACGATCTCTACTTGACATTTAATTCAAGATGTCTGAAAGACAATTGAAGATGTAAGATTAGAGGTCAATAGAGAGTTTAGGACAGGATAAGAAGATTTGCAAATGGTCAGCATAAATATGGCCATTAAATCCATGGAAGCTGATGAGATCATCTAGTGAAGTAGTATAGAAGGAGAAGAGAAGAGGGCCCAGGGCAGAACTTTGTGGGTCACCTAATAGATGTTATGATGTGGAGAAGGGTGTATCAAAGGACACTGCGGGTGAAAAAATGATCAGATATATTGGAGGAGAACCAGGAGAGAGAGGTGTCCTGAAAACTGCACGAGAAAAGACTATTAAAAAGGACAGAGTGATCAACAATGACAAAGACTGAAGAAAGTTCAAGGAGAAGGAGGATTGAGAAAAGGCCATTTGATTGTACTATCGAGAGATTGTTGATAACTTCGAAGAAAGTACTTTCAGTCAGATGATGAAGTCAAATACCCAATTATAAGATGGTAGAGAGTGAGAGCAGAGAAAGTAGAGGTATCTAAGCATGTACTAAAGATGACACTTTCGAGAAGTTTAGACACACGAAGTTCAGGAGCTTTAGGATGAGAGACGTGTTACTGAATCTCTCACTTCCTCGTTCCACTCTCTAAATCGAGCCATTGATCTTCATCAATGCATGAAGATTCCCAAACTGATGAAATAACAGGTCAAACAAAAAAAGAGAATTCGGTTACATTTCTGGGTACCTCCACTCTAAATATATGTATTCCTAATGAATTCTCAGCAAGGAACTTAATACATTGTTATATAAAGTGTATTATAATGACAGGTATTTTTAAACTGTGTGTTTAATACATAATTCAAATTATCAAACATGTGGGTGTATAAAATGATGGCAAAGTTTTAAAAAGAACTTTTTAAATTTGTATATGTAAATTTCTGGCAAGTATCTCTATTTTTTTATTAATGTGGGGGCTTGAATAATTATTTGATAGGCATCCACACATAATAATTTCTAATCATTTCATAATTAATCTGCCCTCTATATGCAGTGCAAAAGTGTTTTCTTTATCACAACAGTTAAATTATTTCAGCTGACACTATGTTTACCCAGCATAAATTTCTCACATTAGGTTTTCTCCTGATATGGAGATCATTTCCAGAACCATAAAAGAGGACACATTTGCTTTCCATTCAGCGTGACTAAGGGAGAAAAAGACAGAATCACATAAATTGTTTTTTTAAAAATGACAGAATTAAGAGGTGCCTTAAAGATCATCTAAGACAATTATGTTTTGCTACTGAAGAAGGAACTGGCTCCCAGAGATGTAAAGGGACTTGTCCAAGGTCAAAGAGTTATTATGTAATAGATTGAGGAAAGCAATGGCAATTATTTTTACTCCATTCTAGGTTTCTTTCTCCTTTCAATATAATCCATCATTCTCTAATTCAAAAATTCAAATGAATTTGGGGTCTTAATTATTGGGTATGGCTTTCAAAGAGGCAGATAATATCTTTCAGATTCCTTAATATGGCTCCACTCTTTAACCATCATCTCCACCCTTTCAGAAATTCAGAATATAAACCTGGATCCCCTAGATGTGCCTTTTGCCTCCTTTACTGAGAACTAGGCTTCCATGTTGCTTCCTGAAATCTCCTCACTATGTCTACTTGTAGGTGCCCTCTCTCTTTCACTCTCTATCTCTCCTGTTTTCCAGAATGCTTTTACATATTGTCTTTCCCAATTAGAATGTAAGCTCCTTGAGAGCAGAGACCCTCTTATTTAAACAATCTCCAGCATTTAGTATAGTTAGCACAGTGGCATATAATAAGGAAGAAAGGAAACAAAAATTTATTAAACACCTGCCACATACTGTGCTAAATTATTTGTCAAAGGAGGGTGGGGCCAAGATGAAGGAGTAGAAGCACAAACTTGGTGCTGGCTCCCCTCCAATCTCTTCCAATACATGTAAAAATGACTCTAAACAAACTTTAGAGCTATGGAACCCAAAAAGAGACGAAGAGAAACGAAGCACCCACTGAAAGAAGCCCAGAAGGCCAACAGGAATGATCTGTTGTTCCAGGCTGAGAGCTGAGCACAGCTCCATGTGAGCCCCATGATTCCTAGTTCCAGGGCAGCAACCACCAGTGGCAGCCTAGAGTAAACTTAAAGAGAGAGAATCACCAGCATCTATGGCTGTTTCCAGAATTATCAGAACATAAATGCCAAAAATAAAGTAAAAGGTCAGTGCGGAACTTTGTGGGAAGAGGAAGACTGAGGGCATGTTCTGGCCACTGCTCCTGGGGCAAAAAACAATGAAGGTTCAGCATCTGTGCAGCCACTGTTGCCAGGCTGTGTCAGGAGCTCCTGACTTGCAGATTGTAGGGGGACCAAGTGACCATTCAGAGGGTAATCACTCTTGCTTTAACCTGCTTGGATCTGGATTTCTGTCTTGGGTGGTGGTCCTGGGGTGTGTGATCAGTGAGCCAGAGCTTGTGGTGTCTCTAGAGAGATTGCCCAACTAATAGCTCCAGCAGCTTTGAAAACTCCAGTGATTTGGGACAAAGCTCTCTCCATTCTGGAAGCAGAGTTCTACTGTGGCAAAAAGCTCAAAAGTCAAGTAATTGACTGGCAAGATGAGCAAGTCCAGGAAACATCAAAACTTAGATTCCTTTTTGGGGGACAACAAGAATCAAGGCATGGAGTGGGAGGAAGACAGCGAAGTCAGGACTCCTACATCAAAAGCATCCAAGAAAATTATAAATTGGTTACAGGCCATAAAGGAGCTCAAGAAGGATTTTGAAATTCAAGTAAGAGAAATGGAAGAAAAATTGGGAAGAAATATGAGGATCATGCAAGAAAATCATGAAAAGTGAGTCAACAGCCTGCTAAAAGAGACCCAAAAATACAATGAAGAAAATAACACCTTAAAAAATAGACTAACTCAAATGGCAAAAGAAGCTCAAAAAGCCAGTGAGGAGAAGAATGCCTTAAAAAGCTGAATTTGTCAGATGGAAAAGGAATTTCAAAAACTCATTGAAGAGAATAACTCATTCAAAATAAGACTGGAGCAATTAGAAGCTAATGACTTTATGAGTAATCAAGATACTATAAAACAGATCCAAACAAATGAAAAAATAGAAGGCAATGTGAAATATCTCATTGGGTACCTTATCCTACAGGAAAATATGGGGGTAGGGGAAAGGAGTGGGGATTACAGAGGAGAGAGCAAATTGGCAGAATGAGTAGCTAGAAGCAAACATTTTTTAAAAAAGGATAGGGTCAAAGGAGAAAATGGAATAAGTGGGGGGGCGGGATAGGATGGAGGGAAATATAATTGGTCTTTCACAATATGACAACTATGGAAATGATCTGAGTAACTGCACACGTACAATTTATATTGAATTGTTTCTCTTCCCAGTGGAGGTAGGTGAGGAGGGAAGAAGAGAAAAAATCTGGAACTCAAAGTTTTAAAAACAAATATTTAAAAACAAAATTAAAAAAAAAAAGAAATTTGCTTTCCACTGGTGATCTACTTATTCATGCAAAAGAAAGGCCATGGATATATATTTTTATTAAATAACCAAATTATTGGAGAGATACAGGATTTTTTCCCTTCCTATTTCCTCATTCTCTACTAGGTCAAGTCAGCATCTGAAAGGCATTGCTGATAATGATATTAGATTAATTTTCTCCTCAATCTTGTTCATACCCCACCCAATTAGAGAAGTCCTTTGCTTTCCACTAGGCTTTGGGTGGGGAGTAGGGAATCCTTTGTGTAGATTAACCAAGGCTGGGGGTGATCTGGGAGTAAGAGGTAATCAGTCCTGTCCCCGAGCCCCTCATTAATAGGTCCATCTTTTCCTTATAATACAGTTTCTTATTAATTGTTAACCAATTGATTGCCATCTGTCAGGAACACCCACTCTTCCAAGGGCATCAAGAATCAGCCATGATCTGTTTTTGGTTTAGGAGAGACAACCAAATAACCCTTTTATTAATTATCTGCCAGCAATAATTAACAAAATGATTAATTACTCAGAAAAAAAAGTGATGAAAGGGACAGGTCCAGTGAATCCCAGGAAACACTGTCTGACTTGATGCAAAGTGAAGGGAGCAGAGCAAGACCAGTTTCTACAGTGACAACAATTATCTGAAGGAAAACAGCCTTGAAAGACTCCAGATATCAGGTCATCGCAATGACCCCTGGAGGCTCCAGGAGACACAGGATCTCTATGGCTTGGCAAAGAGGTGATGGATCCTAGGTGTGGGATGATGTAGACATTTCAGTCACAGCCGAAAGACACAGGACTACTAATTGTGGGGGTGGGGAAGTGTTTGGTTTAGGTCTGAGTGACTGATGGGGAGTGATAGCAATGCAAAAAGGAAGAAAAGAGCGTCAGTGAAACATTTTTTAAAATATGGAGAAAAGAGCAGAAAAAATGTCAAAAGGGACAGAGACAAAGCAGGGCAGTTTGGGTTCTGTCCTGTTAAATATAACATTCACTTTAAAAACCAGACAGCATGGGGGGGCGGAGCCAAGATGGCAGAGTAGAAACAGCTCGTCCAAGCCTCTCTGCCCCCAGATTCTCCACAAACTATGTAAAAAAGGACTCTGAAAATCTTCTGGAGCCCCAGCACCCACAGAACGACACAGAGAAGCTAACCTCCCGCTGAGGACAGCCCAGCACCCTGCAGGAAGGACCAGCGCAGTGGTCTGGGAGCCGGCAGCGCGCAGAGCGCAGGAGCCGAGCCGAGCCCAGGTCCACGTGAGCCGAGGTTTTAGCCCCAGGGCGGCAGGGCCAGCAGCCGGCTGGAGGAACCCCAGAACACCAGGAACTGTGGAGACGCCAGAATTATCAACATAGACTTGCCTAGGACAAAGTAAGAGGTTAGTGTCCTATGGACTTTGGGACCTGTATTTGGGGAATGCGTCAGCTCCCTCCCCTGGGGGCTAGAAGCCGCTGAGGAGACACGCCATTTTGTAGTTTTCAGAGGCATTTCCGGCTCCCAGCCTACAAATCGTGGGGAGATCCAGCGATCAGTCTTGGGGGGTAATCGCTCTTGCTTTAACCTCCCTGGATCTGGATTGTGATCTAGGGTGGAAGTTGTGGGTGGGTTTACAGCTTGCCAGAAACGGAAGTTGCCCCCCACACGTTCGGGACGAAAATTCCTCTATCTGGCCTTAAAGCCATAGTGTGGCAACAAGCCCAAAAGTCAAGCAATTAAGTGGCAACATGCCAAGGCAAAGGAAACAGAAAAATGCAACCCTAGACTCCTATTTTGGGGGCATAGAGCGGGAAAAGGACTGTGAGGTCAGAAGTCCTGCTCCAAAAGCCCCAGGGGAAAACATGAGCGGGTTGCAGGCCATAGAGGACCTTAAGGAGGACTTTAAAAATCAAATAAGAGAAGTGGAGGAAAAATTGGAAAGAGAAATGAGAAGGATGCAGGAAAAGTATGAAATGAGGGTCAACAGCCTGACTGAGGAAAACAACACCTTAAAAAATAGACTAACTCAAATGGCAAAGGAGGCCCAAAAGGGCAATGAGGAGAAGAATGCCTTAAAAAGTCGAATTTGCCAGATGGAAAAAGAATCTCAAAAGTTCACTGAGGAGATTCATTCCTTCAGAGTTAGACTGGAGCAAATGGAAGCTAGTGACTTTATGAGAAATCAAGATGCTGTTAAGCAGATCCAAACAAACGAAAGATTAGAAGGCAATGTGAAATATCTCATGGGAAAAACCACTGACCTGGAAAATAGATCCAGGAGAGACAATTTAAAAATTATTGGACTACCTGAAAGCCATGATCAGGAAAGAACCTAGAAATCACCCTTCAAGAAATTCTCAAGGAAAACTGCCCTGATGTTTTAGATCCAGAGGGCAAAATAGAGGTTGAAAGAATCCACTGATCACCTCCTGAAAAAGATCCCGAAAAGAAAACTCCCAGAAATATTATAGCCAGGTTCCAGAATCCCCAGATCAAGGAGAAAATACTACAAGCAGCCAGGAAGAAACAATTTCAATATTGTGGAAACACAATCAGAATAGCCCAGGACCTGGCAGCTTCTACACTGAGGGATCGAAGGGCATGGAATATGATATTCCAGAGGGCAAAAGACCTGGGAATGAACCCAAGGGTCACCTACCCAGCAAAACTGAGTATTTTGTTTCAGGGGAAAATATGGTCATTCAGTGGAATAGAGGACTTTCAAGCATTATTGAGGAAAAAACCAGAGTTGAATAGAAAATTTGACATCCAGACGCAAGAAGTAAGAGATGCCTGAGAAGGTAATCAGGGAAAAGAAATCAAAAGGAACTTATCAAAGTTGAACTATTTACATTCCTATATGGAAAAGCAATATCTGTGACTGATGATATCTTTCTCACTATGAAAATAATGGAAGAAGGGTGTGTGGTCATATGAATACATATGTGAATGTGTGTGTATATGGTTACAGTTATATATGGATAGAGGGCATAGGTTGAATTTGTTGGGAAGGGAGAATACTCAAGGGATGAAATTATGAGGTGAGAGAGGAAAGTGGCAAGAGGAGATGGGGAGAGACATGGTAGGGTAAACTATCCCATGTAGGGGAAGTGGTTGCAAAGGAGGGGGAGAATAAGGAAGGCTAAAAAGGCAAAACCACATTCACATTGAATTTGGTTCAGGGAGAAAATGACATACATACTAAATGGGATATCTCAACCTGCAGCAGGATAGGGGGAAGGGGGATGAGAGGAGGGATGATGGATGGGAGGGCATCCTTGGGGGAGGGGAGGTTGGAAGTACCCACTATAGAAGAGGGACAGGATCATGTAGGGAATGGACCAGGTGGGGGGTGGGATGAGTGGGAGGGAATTATAAGCAGCCTTGAACAATATATCTACTATGATAATGTTTTGCATAGCTAGACATGTACAACATATACTGAATTACTTATCTCCCAAGAGGGAATGGGTGACAAGGGAGGAAGGAAATGGATCTGAAATTCGAGGTCTTAACATTAAATGTTTCAAATATATATAAATACTATTATTAATACTCTTTTGCCTGTAATTGGGAGATAAGATGTGCAGGCATTGGGACACAAGATTCATCTTCCTCTAATGGAAAAGTCGATGGGGGTATGGGAGAAGGTATGGGAGAGAGCAGATTGGAGGAAGCGATATCTTGTGGGACTGCTATTCTGGGAGGTTGGGTAGGGGAATAATGGGGGGAAAATGATTGTAACTCAAAATCTGGCAGAAATGAATGATGTAAAACAGAAGTTAATAAAGTATTTGTTTAAAGAAGAAAAAAAACAAAAAAAAAACCAGACAGCATGTAAGAGAATCTCACTGTTTCCTCTACAGTGTCTGCCCTCAAAGAGCTTATAGTCTATTGAGGTAGACAATGTGTATACATATAAATCTTTACAAAATATATACAAATCAAGGTAATTTGATGGGTATGTAGGTAGCCAGAGGAAATAAGAAAAGGCCCCATGTAGCAGTTGGCTTCTGGGTGAACTTAGAAGGAATCGCAAATTCTAAGATCTGTGAAGAGGGAATACACTCTAGACCATAGGGGACAGACTGTACAGAAGCACAGATCAGCCCCGGGGATTGAATGTCATGTGAGGGACAGCAGAAAGTCCAGCTGTGTGGCTCAAGAATGTGTGAAATACATCAAATGACAGGCAGAGGAGTGTGTATTTGACCCTAGCAATGTGAGGGAGATTGGAGTTTACTGTGCAGAGGAAAGGCTTATATCATAATTTACTTTAGAAATAGCATTTTGGCACATCCCTGGACACATTTAAATCCCAACTAATATCCTACCTCTTAAAAGAACCATTCCTGGGGTGCCTAGGTGGTTCAGGGAATAGAGCACTGGCCCTGGAATCAGGAGAACCTGAGTTCAAATCTGACCTCAGACACTTAACACTTACTAGCTGTATGACCTTGGGCAAGTCACTTAACCCCAACTGCTCTACCTTACCCCCTCCAAAAAGCAAAAAAAAACAAAAACAAAAAGTCCTCAACCCCTTTAAATTTCACTGCTTTCATCTTTTGTTATTATTTTTAATTTATTCCTTACATAGCCTATTTTGTATATGTTTGTGTGTTTTCTCTCCCATTCAATTGTTAAACTTGATGGCAGGAACTGTCTTCTTCCTTGTTTTGTATTCCCAAAGATTAGCCCAGTGCTTGGCACATTATAGGCAGTTAATAAAAGTTTATGGATTGATTGATCAATTATCTGTTTTATGGAGGATTGATTAGACAGTGGAAGCACTGGAAGCAGAGAATCAAATGATAACACTCTTGTAATAATTGAACCCAAAAGAAAATCTGAGAACAGCAGAATCACACATTGGTCTATCTTTCCTTTCTGAACAGACTTTCTGTTTGTGTGTATTTGCAGCATTCCAAAAGATGAGTTTTCCATGAACAGAAGTATTGGACTTTGCATCAAATATAGGTACCTCTTCATCAAACAATAATACTAACACAATGAGAGTCCTCTGTGCACTGAAAGGCCTACTATGCTAATACTTCCTTTAGAGGAGGGGGTAAGGGGAGAGTTTGTCCTAATGAAATGATGTGACTTATCCAAGGACACAAAACCGGTTTGGGTTCAGTAGAAAGAGCGTTGGAGAGGAAGAAGGAGAACAAAGAAAAGGAAGGAGGGAAAGGAGGTAGAGAAGAAGACGAAGAAGACAACGAAGAACAAGAACAAGAAGAAGCTGTACAAAATGAAAGACTTGAAATTTCATCTCATACCTACCACATTGGCAAAGATGATGAAAGGCATATGTATATGAAGCCCCTGGATATGCCAGGACACTCTGAGACAAGTGTTCCCATTGATCAATGCTCTAAGAGAAGCATTACCATAATAGGCCTTTCCAAGTGTCCAGAGGACTTTGGTGACAGAGGAACCCAGGAACCCTGGTGACAGAGGAGCCCAGGAACTCAGATGACAGAGGAGACAAGGACAATACTGAGGAAGCAGAAGACAGAGGAAGCATGACTGGGATGCTGTTACTTTGTCTGTTTGTGGTTTGTTTGAGCCTTGAATTCCTGGAAACAGAAATTGTGAAGGATTTGAGATGGACTGGACCCTGTGAACTTCAGTGTGGAGCACGACCTACCCAGAGAGCTGGACAATGAACTAGGAACTGTCTGCCATTGAACCCAGGTGACAGTCTGGTGAATACAGATAGAATCTGGGACCATGGAAGGGGATCCAGGGAATCTGAGAACAGGCCCCAAGTCAAGATGAAAAGACCTCTACCTGGGTACTAAGTAATTATGGAATTGTAGTTTACTAGTGACCTAGAGGTAGAGGTTTTATGTATGACACTTAGTAATTGATTGTTGAATAAGTGACTGATTGAGTTAATCTAGTATGCCCCATGAGTGGAAGACTTTGACTATTGTACTTTGAGATGATTGTTCTTTGTTCTAAATATTGTGACCACTTTGGAGAAAACTATGTGGCCATTTTAATGAGAAGCTGTTGTGAATATATGTTGTGATTTTCTGTGATAAATTGTAATATTGTAAATGCTGTTCCTTGATTTTCTGTGAATGTTTTGCTTTGATTTGTTATAGAATAAACAGAGTGTTCACTATACTGTGTAATTAGAACCTTAAAAGCTGCTCACAGTAGCATTCTTCAGGAAAGCTGCTTGTGCATGGCATTACATTGAATTATGTCTTTTTCGTTCATGTACAATTCTCTTTGTGAATGGTAAAATGAGAAATTTCAGTTAAAATCCAAATAAAGACTACATCCCCCTCACTCCTAGAAATAGTAGCTGAGATTGGCTTACTGTGGTTTAGAACTAAGATTGAAAAAGTCACAACTATGGCCAACCATCTGCACTTAACCAAAAGTTAGTATGATATATTGGAAAAGTCAGAAGACTTTGAAAATCATTTGAAATCAGTCTAATTCACTTATTACACATATGTCTTTGGGCAAATTACAAATTCTCAGAACTTGTTTGCTCATCTATAAAATAAAAAGGGTCAGATTAGATCAGGGGTTCTTTATAAGGAGTCTATTAATTTTGATAATTCTATTTCAATATCATTGTTTTCCTTAACGTTGGCTATTTTATTTTATGTATTTTAAAATATAGGTCTGTAGGCTTTACCAGACTGCTAAAAAGGATCTGTGAAATTGGCAAAAAGCAAAACAAACAAATAAACGACATCAACAACAACAAAAACAAAGCCTAAGAACCTCTAGAAAAGGTAATCTGTTTCATAGCCTATAATCTAAAATTCTATATGCCCAGGTGCTTCCATTTTTTTTCTTCTTTCTTACAATTTGAACATTCTATATTCTTCAAAGATTCTAAATTTTAAGGACCCTTACATCTCAGGCATTTTCTAAATCTGTGATTTGACCCTTTACTTTTTGCTGAATAGTATTTTTAAGCTTCCAAATTTCTGTCATCTCTGCTAGAAAACTGCCTTGCATGTAGCAAATTCTTAACAAATTTTTGTCTTTTTTCTTCCTAGTTCAGCTGATAAAGGCAAGCAGTACAATTTTCAAGTGCACTCATTTACAGAATGCTTTGTAAGCTACAGAGTGATCAGATTAACCATCTCATTTAATCCTCTCAGCAATCCAATTAGGTAGATGGTGCAAGTGTTGTAATGTTCATTTCACACAGGTGGGAGCAGAGGTTCAGACAAGTGGGGCTGGCCTAGGTGACATAACTGAAATGACATAGCTGAAAGTTGAGCCCAGTTTTTCAGAATCTAGCCTTCAAATCTATATCACTGCCTGCCCATCCTGGTAAGGGGGGGTGGATTATTTTGCCCGTTTATGGATGAAAACCCCAAACCCAGAAAAATAACATCATTTGCATATGTTCACATAGCAATTCAGTCATATTATGGGCCCAGAACCCAGGTCTCATGTCCTCTTGGCAGCTAGGTGGTGCTATGGATAGAGTACTGAGCCTAGAGTCATAATTCAAATCTAACCTCAGACGCTTATGAATCTGGACTAGTCACTTAACTTTTGGCTGACTCAGTTTCCTTAAATATAAAATGGACATAATAATAACACCACCTATCTATCAGGGTTTTGTGAGGAACAAATGAGGTAATATTTGTAAAGTATTTAGCACAATGCCTAGCCCACAGAAGGCATTTAATAAACTCCTTTTTTCTCTATTACTTCCTCTTTCCATTGTACCTGAATATAATGTTTCTTTCCATCATTGCTGAGGGCATTATATTAGGTAGATTTGGGGCATCACATAAATTTTGTCTTCCATCACTCTTTCCATAACCAAAGACTCCTGTTTTTTTTTTTTTAATCAATGGGTCTCAGAATAGGTTAGCTTCCATTAAATAATGAACATAGAATAAAGCTACACATTCAGCATCAAGAAGAATGAATTCTTCTATACTTATGCAAAATTAAGATAGTTTTCAAATTATCTTTCCAATACATTTCATTGTGATATTGTGCTGACATAATTAATTTAAGCTGTGTATTAATGCATTAATAAGGGCAGATACATACTTGTTCTTGCAACCTAATAATATATGAGGGCAATGAGGTTTCTTACCTCCACCTCCAACATGCCTGAAATTGATCCTCTATTTCTAGCTCTTGAAAAAAGTCTGCTAGTAAAATTTAATACCACCTAATGAAAATGTAGCATTCTCTCCCTAACAATCGATTTCCTTTCTGTTAAATATGTCATTGCTTCCCAAAGATAGGCATAATCTCCACCTTTTAGAGGCAGTGTGATATAGTAGTAATAATGGTACAATATTTGGATTTAACTCCTTGGTCTGCTTCTTGCTATTTTACATTGATAAGCCCCTTTTCTTTTAAGGCTTCACTATCATTCCCTATAGAACAGAGGGAGTTGTGGTAGATGACCCCTTAGTCCTCTGTAGGCCCAAATACAATGACCCTACATATACATACTACTAAGCATATGACAATATGACTGTCTTTCTTAAAATCCTTCAATACTTCCTTATTGCCTACAGGATAAAGTTAGATCTCCTTACCTTGGCATCCAAGGATTTCCCAGTTTGGTGCTGTCATACCTTTCCAGTTTCATCTTTTTATATGTTCCCTCTGTGTGGGACAAAACGCCCTTTTGCCCAATGAAATAAGCAGAGACATCTCTAAGTAAAGACAGGAAAGATTTATTATACAATCTTGTGAGAAGGGGACATCATCACAACCAGAAGGAGAGGTTGAAATACAGAAGAAAAAAACCTGGTTTATATACCCCAAATTCCCACCCAAACCCCCTCTCACTTTTGTCCTATCCTGTTCCCATTAATTTGGAACTGAGGCAGACAATCTTAACCATAGAAATCTGCTGATGATTCAGGTGGACTGTCAAATAATATAAAAAGCAGAAGGTACATATCTTGCAACCAGGAAACAGACAAAATATGTCATCAGTATCATAACAAATAAATATCAACTACCTTAATATAATCAAAATATAGATATGAAAGCAAAAACATTTCATAAATAATGGGAATGTTGGGAACTTTAGGTCATGGTGACCCTCCTACTGGCAACAGGAAGGTAGGAAATATCCTATGAGTCATGGGGGTTTTAGAACATGATGACCAGTCTGTAGGTCTTATGGTAATCTTTCTAAATTTGTATTTGTACAGGTCAAGGGGAAACCTCCTACATATTATCTAATTTCAGAAAAACCTTCAGCTCATGACCAGGAGAATAGGGCAAGGGTCTCAGGCTGCTAAGTCTTAAGTCTTTGGTACTTTATTACAATTCTTTTAAGATTTCTGAGATTTCTAAATGTTATCTGAGAAGTTTTCACTTGCTCCACACACATCTTACTGTTTACATTGTCCATACTCTAATCAAGGTGGGTGGATGTGTTCCATACTTTCATGAGTTTATACATATCCACCTCCAGGTCCATGGTCCTGGAGATTAATGTGTAAGACAGAAAGTTAATGAATTCCTTTGTGTTTGTTCTTAATTGTCCTTCACTTTCAAAGTGGCTCAGTGACATCATGTGGTGATATCTTGACTTGTGAAAGAACTGGACACAAGTGAGGCAGAAATCTGAAAAGTCAAGAAGTGGTCAACTTCACTTTCTTTTCTAGAGTAATAGAAGTTCAGTCAGTGGCATGACAAAAGTAAGGAGACTGGCAATGATTCAGGAGGCAGTGAATGACCTTAGTGTCTTCAGTATCTCACCAAGCTCTAAGAACTCTGCGACACCTGCTTCTGCTGCCTTCGTGGTCAGTGGAATAAATTGTTCTCATCTGCACATTTCACCTAGAAGAAGTCTTCGAATGCTTGGGTAGACACCTGCCTAACTGATGGATTTTAGACCTCTTGGTTTCCTTCAGCCTGCATTAGCCCCTCTGCCCAGACAGTTTTACTGGGATGTGACTGCTACACATGCTAGAGCTTCTTGGAGCCACAGGCAAAAGTTGGGTGAAAGCGAATCCCAAAGGTGAATGAGCTGCCTTGAAAAGGGCTTGGCAAGCCCCCACACCAGAGGTGCTTGTCCTCCCCAATCACAGTAGTGGACAATGCTTTCCTAATCTCTGTAGCTCTACATTGTAACTTCCTAATCTATCATCTAGTATTTTGAATCCCTTTCATACATTTATTCCAATTTGTATTAGAGTTTATAAATATATAATAGTCTTACTTATGAAAAATAATAATATCTAATACAGTTGGCAAAGCACTTAACATATATTTGTCCATTACAACAACCCTCTAAGGGCAGTGATACCATCATCCCCACTTGAGAGATGAAGAAACGGAGGCCAAGAGAGGCCTCAGAAACTTGTGTATGGTCACACAGCTAGTCTCAGCTTGTTTGAAGCAAGATTCAAATTCAGATCTTATTGCCTCCAAGTCCAGTACTGTTATCTAGTATACAACTTAGCTACCTCATGAATAATAGTAATAATACCTAACATTTATATAGTGCTTACTTACCTAGCATTGTGACAAGTACTTTATAATTATTATTTTATTTCACCCAGACAAGGTGGGTAGATACATTATTATACCCATTTTTCAGATGAGGAAACTGAGGCTAATAGTAGTTAGGTGACTTGCACCAAGAGTCTTGAGGCCAAATTTGAAATTCAAACGTTCCTGACTCCAGGTCCAGCACTCTATCCACTTAGCAATGAAGCTATCTAATGTATGAATGATACTAAGTGACAAAGTATTTATTAGGTATATACTATGTTCCAGAGTTTGTGCTCAGTGGTGGGGATGCAAATCAAAGTAAAGAGTTGCCCTCACCTTCAAGCAGTTTATATTCTAATGAGGAAGACCAGAACACATAAAGGGGAACCCGAAGAGAGACAGGAGTGCCAAAGGGCTTGGGAATGACTCTGATGTTATAGCAGATCCTGCTTGTACATGATATTAGACATAAGCCGTGCTGTCAGAGCCCAGGGAACCAGAGGCAGATTCCAAGGTGTTCCCAGTGAGAGTGAATTGAGGAGCATATATGTAATGGAGGCAGCAAGTTCTGTAGATGGCATGGGAGATCACCTAAATCAAGATCTTAGGATCCCAGTCTTTTTAGTGCCCCCCCAATTCATGGATCCTAGACATCATGCTGTGGTCCAACCACTGTAGAGAATAACATTACCATCTCTTTTTCCAGATGTGAGGCTTCTATCTAAACAAATTAATAAAGGTTTTTTGTTTCCTTGTTATATTATTGATTATTTATATGAGTCAATAAAAGAGTCATTTTCAGGAAAAATTCAAACAACAGATATTAAGAACCTATTGACATTAAGGCCCTATGTTCACACTGTGCTGATGTTAGGGATAGAAGAATAAAACAAAAAACAAACAAAACAAAACAGTCTCCATTCTCAAGGATCCTACTTATATTAGGTGGATGTGATATGTACATAGATAAGGATAATCCAAATTAGAAATTGGTGGGGGCAAAGGAAGGATCAATAAAGTGAAGTACTCTAGAAATATTTAAAGAAGTGGATAATAACCCTTTCTACTAAAGGGATCAGGAAAGATTTTATGGAAAAGGTATCACCTGGGTGGAGCCTTAAAAGAGTGATGGAAATGATGAGGAAATAGGTTCTAGGTACAAGGGACAAATTACACAAAGGTATAAGAATAAGCAATTGCATGCATAAGGATACCTCATACACTAGTTGGACAGGAGTACATAGTGTATATAGAGAGGTAATGTAAAGTAAGACTTGAAATATTAAGTCAGAACAGATTATGGAGAATCTTGAATAACATGCTGACTTTATTTTATCCTAGGGACAACAGGGTTTGAAAGGTTTTGAGCAGGGCAGGTGGTAAGGTCAGAACTTTGAAAACTCATTTGGGTTAAGAGAAGGAAAAATGTCTTTTCCATGGGGGATTTTCAGCAGGCTACAAACCTGAAAGGGATTCCTATAGATTTTGAAGTCCTCCAGATGCTTAGGTTTCCAGGTTTTATTGTGTAACAATCTCTGGAAAATTACAGAGCTTCCTAAAAGAGACAACCAGAATCGTTCAACAGAGTCCAGTTTTTTAACCATTGAAACAAATAAAAACTAATATTAACAAAATTGGAAACTTATATATATTTAGACAACCAATGGAGTTTATCATTGCACATATCTCGTACGGGTGTTGTGAATGGTGTGACGGGGATCAGAATTGGAGGAGGAAATCAATAAGCTAGGTTAACAACAGGGACTTACTGAATGCCTTTCATGTCTCCAAGCTTCTCCCTAAATCACAGGCCCATCTTTACAAGAATAATATTCTTCATGTAATTCCCTATGTTTAAAAGTCTGAATGTGCCTGTTTATACTCAGATGTTGCTCTCTACACACTAATGCATAGGTGTAGCTGACTGATACTGGAGGGTGAATCTAGATAAGTGAGATCACCTAGTCTTAAAAGCACATAAACTTGAGGAAGTTTTTGAGGAAGTTAAGAGCAGTGATTACAGCACTAAGATGGTTATTTCTTAGTGGAGAGGAGGCTACATGTGGAGGACTTAAAAAGAGGTGGAATTAAAAAGGAACAACTTGACAACTAATTGGAGGTGTTAGATGAGGGAAAGGGATGAGTTGAGGATTTTGAGTCTAGGTGTCTCCAAAATCTGAGCCTGGTGTTACCTTTACCAAAATTAGGATGGAGAAGAATGAAAGAGAATAAAACAATGAGCCCAAGTTTGAATATGCTGATAATTAGTGGATCTATCCAAGGGATCAGATAATTAATTTGCAATTCAGGGAAGTATTAGCACTATACATGCAGATCTGGTAATACTTGTACAGAAGTGAGGCTGGGATTATAGGTTTAGAGCTGGAAAGAAACTCAGAGGCCATTAGGCTCATCCCCTAATAGAGGATTCAAAGTTATTCTGTTAAGTAGTAGCAGAATCAGGACTCAGACATGTGTCTCTTGACTTGCAGTTGATGGAAGGGTAGACCAAAGTCAGGCCTAAGCACATTACATGGGTTGTAGCAGGCCCTGTGATGCAGACAGAATTTCAAGTCACATGAGAACAAGGGTATATCACTACAGAATATGCCCTGCCAAATAAGCAGCCAGAACACAAATGTTTCTTTGTTTCTTACATAACAGAAGGCTTTGCAATGGTGACGTTGTTGCTGGCATGCACATAAGCATATAAAAAGCACCCAGAGAGGGCACCCGTGCCTCTTTGGACCTGATGTACTCTCCATTCTGTGTGGGCTGCACCTGACATCATTCCATTGTTGTCTCCATGGAGAAAACGGGGGGCATCATGGGAAGGACCAGATGCTCAATTGAGATGATCAGCATATATCGTTGCCCTGTATTTGACAATTATACCCTTATTCTTTTGCTTTCTTATATACCTCTTGCTTATGTCAGGTCAGTCATTTGCAGCACTCTGATACCTGAGTTTAGGATGACTGCCAATAGCCTCCTAAGACAGATGGTTTTCCAAATCCACCTCACAGATCATACATACTCAGCTTTTAATAACCTTTTTGGCTCCAAATTGTTCCAATTCCTACAGTTAGGTGCACTTAGAATCAGAGAATCAAAATATTTGAGCTAGGAAGGTGTTGAGATGATCAACTCCCGATAAAATGTTGAAGTTAGAAGTAGTCTTAAAAATAAAATATTTAGGTTGGAAATGATCTCAGAAGTAGGATGTAGATTACTAAAGTAGAAAGAGATCTTAGAAACCATTTGAGCCATAAAGATATACTATTTCCCTAGTCTTCTGATACCCCCTTGCCCTCTCTGCTTTTGAGTTAAATTGGAGAACTTAACAATTTCCTTCACAGTAAAGTCATAGTTGATAATAATTAAAAATATAATAATAGTTAACATTCAAATGGTGTTTTAAGGTTTTGCAAACCACATTACAAATATTATCTCATTTTATCATTACAACAACCCTAGGGGGTAGTGTGACTATTGTCCCTATTTTACAAATGAGGAAACTGAAATTGGTTAAGTGACTTGCCCAAGGTTATACAGCTAGTATTGGAGGCTTAATTTGAACTCAGTTTCTCCTGATTCCAGGTCTAGCTCTCTATTTTGTGCCATTCTGAAAATCAAAGTGGAAAGAACAACAGATTGGTAAAAGTTCTCAGTTCAAGGATTGTCTCTGATGTTCCTTAACTGTTAGTTTGTGTGAGTTACTTCCCTTCTCTGATTCTAATTTCTTTTATCTATAAAATTAGTGGGGCAGGATGAGAAAGACCCTTAGTTCCTTGTTAGTCCTAATTGGCATCATGCTCTAATGAACTCAAACCAATAGATCTGCTAAATAATGCTGGTAGAGAAAACAGGAATGTGAGAATTGCTCCAGGCTTGGCTGGACTGATGGTTGTTCGTGTTGTTTTACTGCACATTCTAAAAATATTTGAGTGTTGCCCCTAAATCCCCAAATCATACAACTCTCATAGTCCCGGGAAATGGCAGCTTGTAAAATGTTTAAAACTTCTGGGATTGCCAGCTTTGGTATAGAAACACATTTCCATGCAAATTAATCCATTTATTTATCCAAGAAAGGTCACTGAGCCCAGAAGAGTAAAAATGACAGAGAAAGAATGGCCAGACCAACTCCAACCTCAGACTAAGTAGGGCTCTAAGGATGCTTCTCTCCATCATCTCTGCCCAGATGTTGAAGCTCCAAAGTCTTTGGTTGTTTGTTTTGTTTTGTTTGGGGGGAAGCTGATAATAAGATACAATAACAAATCACAAGGGTCCTTTTATTCTTTATTCCCTACTGTACCAGGAGGACAAGTGCTTTCTGGGCCTTGCCTTAATGAAGAAAAGACAAATCCAAGACATTTAACAATCATGCCTAGAAACTGATGGGCCAAAGGATTAATTCAAAGGATCATCCGCCTGGGAGTTAGAAGACCCAGGAATCTGGCTTGTGTTCTCTTCCCTTATGGTTGCCCTTAGTTAGTCTGGTCCAATAAAGATAAATTAACCAAATTGTTCTCAGTCCATACTGAGCCTTCTTTCTTTACTTTATTTAATTTTATAGACTCAACAAGCCTTGAAGATAGGTGCTATGATGGTTTTCATTTTACAAAAGGAGGGAGTCTGAAAGAGGTAAAGTGACTTGTCTAGGGCTACACAACTAGTTTGTGATGTTAGATTTGAGCTCAGTTCTTCCTGATTCTAGGTCCAGCTCTCTGTGGGTTTATTTTTCTTTCTTGAGTAATAAGAAACATCCCAGTTTAACCTTACATTTTGGTTTCAAACATTCTAAGTTGTGATCTTCCTTCCAGCTGACCTCCTCTGGCTATGATGCTTTGTGGTTCATTTTGAAAAGCATTCGAGTCAGAAAATCAAAACAAAAACAACATCAGCAACAAAAATGTCCCTGTTTGGAAGGTGAATATGCTTTTTGTTTTCTTTCAGAGTCAGATATCCAAAAGACAATAAATTAAGTGCAGCTCAGTTCCAGAGAGTTAACTTGAGCTGTAACAACTTGGTTTCACCCCTCAGAGGAAGTCACATAAGTTCATATGTTCTTCGTCCCATTATCCTTCTTTCTGAATTTTCCAATATGGGAGGTCTATATGACAAGGTATGTAGTAGCCTCAATATTGAAAATGGGCCCTGACAAAAATCCTTCTTGTCTCTGAGTGGATTTGCATTCCAATAAGACTCACCCACATTTCCCAAGTAGAATACTAATAAGTAGAGCCTTTATACTTTCTTTGAATATTTTAAAGCTTTGCCAAAGTGTTTGAAAATTCATTCGGCTTTTATTCGACTTTGCTTTTATTGTATAAAAATAAGGAGTCCCTGGTGGACGTTTGTAATCAACATGCTTCTGGAATTGTACCCATAGAGGAGTAAGAGACTTTTAAAAAGGATCCTGTCTAGGTGACTCTTAGAATTTTTCATTGCAGTGTGTATACACACATCTACACACGTGAACTCTTTCACACCTTTCAAATTAAACCAGCCCACTGCATGGTGAGTGTTAAGTCTAACCATTTTAAAAAGAAAGCATACATGGGGTGAATTACATAGGAGAAAAAAACAACACACTACAAAGAAAGCAATTCAGAAGGGTAGTAGAACAGAAAGTGGTAGTTAATTATGATTTATAAACTTATTAACTTGCTCAGCTTTCTAACCAACCAAGGAACAAATTTAATTTTAACTAACATTAAAGAAGCAAAGTTGCCCGGTGGAAAACACAACCAAGAAAATGTACTTAAAGACTGAGAAATCACATTTTTAGGAATGGCAAAAAAGTTACCTTTTAAATTTTGTGCTCATCTATTTAAGATGCATGTAAGTTGAACTAATTCAGAATAATAATGATTCAACATTGCTAATATGATTTTTATTGAATGAACTGAAGCTGATTCTTCAGGAGTCCTGGAATCATAGAGTTAGAAGAAAACTGAATGTTTAATACAGTCTAACTCCCTTGCTCTATCGAGGAGGAAATAGTGTTCAGAAGGGAAGTGATTTGCTCTAGGTCACATGATAATTAATTAGAGTAATTAAATCTCTAACCAGGACACCCAAATGTTATTATTAGTTGAAAATTCTATGGTAGATTATTTTTAACAAAAAGAAAATACTTTGGGACATTCAAAGAATCAAAGATTTAGACCTGGACTAGACCTTGGGGGTTGTTGAACCAAATCCTCTCATTTTACAAATGGAGAAACTGAGGCTCAAAGAGTGAAGTATTTGTCAAAGGTCATACAAATATCTAAGGCGGAATTTGAATTCAGGTTTTACTGCCTCTGGGTCCTATGTACTCCACCATCCTTGTCTTCCCGCCATTCTGGCCCCGTCTTCGAAATTCACCCCAACATCTATGCCATTTTAGTTACTCTTAAAATGAAGTGTTCCAACTGGAGATAGAACTGCAAAATATTGCCAAATTATAACTTTTTTCTTTCTGGACATAATGTCCTTTTCATCCCAGATTTCTTGGGTTCACCAACCCATATGAAAAATGCTGATTTATAATGAACTTGTAATTTACTTAACAAAACAAATAATGACTAAAAAATACTGTTAGATTTTACTTTTGATCCAGCAGCAACTTTACAGTCAACAACTGCAGAAAGCAGTGATTCACTTTAATATTTGGAGGCACAGAGCATGTAGGTTCAAATCCTAGTTCTCTTGCTTACTTCATGCGCCATATTAGGAAAGTCATTTAACCTATATTGGCCTTAATTTTCTCATAAAAAACTAAGGTCTTGGAATAGATGGCCTGTAAAGTCCCTTACAGCTCTGTTTTTCAACCTCCTATAGCATCTTTCTATTAAAAATAATCTAATACAACATTTGTTATTGATAGTACATATGCCTCATTTTTATGCTTTAACCTATTGGACCTAAAAGGAAATACGTCTCAACTTCAGTAATCTGGAATCAATATATTTGTATTTGAACTACAGTGTGTTGAATTTTACTATTGTTTGACTTTTTTTGGATCTGCTTTGTTTCATTCTGAATCAGTTCATACAAGTCTTTCTCTCTTTCTCAGAATTCTGGTATTTGTTATTCCTTATGGTGCAATAATATTCAGTTATATCCACATACCATGATGTGTTCTGCCATTCCCCAATTTTTAGGCTCATGAATTGTTTCCATGTTTTTGTCATTATAAAGATGTTTCTCTGAATATTGATCCATGGGGGATCATTCTTTCTGCCCTTGATCTCCTTAGGCTATAAAGCTAGTAGCAGAATCACAGAATCACGGAAATTTAATGACAGATGGGAATGCAACAGTCACCTAATCCAACCCACACAAGAAAAGGAAGTCCCACTTTTAATGTAATCTCCTGGAAAACCATTCTATAAACCAATAAAACTTATTGCCATTGGTGGAAACCTATTAAACTTTTGGATAGTTCTAATTCTTGAGGAGCTTTTCCAGAAATCAAGCTGGATATTCCATATATTCACCTTCTTGAAATTTCTTCCCATAGCACCTTTTCATCAAAGGGTATGAAGTGTTTAATAATATTTTAACATATTTTAAAATTATTTTCTAAGGAGGTTAGATCAATTCACAACTCAAGCAGCACTTAAGCAGTATACTTGTTTTGGCATACATTCTCCAATATTGATTATTCTTGTCTTTTAACATCTTTGTCAATCTAATGGATATAAGGTCATAACATCAGATTTATTTATTTGGATTTTTGGTGTTACTAGTGACTTGGACTAATTTAAAAATATAATTGTTGATAATTTTTCTTCTTTTGAAAACTTTTTAAAAATATATTTTGATCATAGTCCTCTGTCTTTGATCCTATATTTTTGAAATTTATTTTTGGAACCCAAGTTTAAAACATTTTATTTATCCTTTCATGCAACTTGGCTTCTTTGTAAGATATCTCTTGAACACTTAGGACTTACACCTGGACTCCCTTTTAGGGGATGGTCAGAACTTTCATCTCACTATGTGCCAAAAGTGATTGACCTTCATGATCCACGATTTTGGATATCAACTAACCATATCTCCCGCCTTTCCAGCTCTCTTATTCTCTTACCTATTTCAAAGCTATCATTTGTATATATTGCATCAAGTAGTCATATTCCACCCAATTCTCATTCTCCAGTCACCCTGTTCTAGTCAGTTTCCTTAACTTTCAGTTTTGGCCTTAAATGTATGTTATTGCTGACATTGAATTCTTTCACCCCTTGTCCTTTTGCTGGTAATTTATTCTTCAAATTCTAACCTGAAGTATCTACACCATTTTTTCATACTCAAATGGTGCTAAATACTGCTGGAGAACATCACAAAACTATGCTTACTGTGTCCACTAGAAATTTATGTTACCTATTTTCATCTAGGTTCCTATCACTATATGAAAATCTTTTATTCCTCCCTAGAATTAAAACAGTGGATCAAAGATCCAGTGCTTGAAAAAAAAAACCCAGAGTCTATTACTCCAAATTCCCCATTTACATTTGAGGAAACTGAGGCCTACAGAGGTTAAATGATTTGCCCAAGTTTAGACAAATTCATCAGAAGAAAAAGAAGGGTCTGTTCTATACCTTCTTTCTGTGTTTTGGAAACTTAAAACATTACTTCCTCCCTTCCTAGAAGCAGAAAACCTCTCCTTATATTTTGCTGAAAAAAAAGATTCCACCTGCCATAAGGCTCATATTCTCCCCAATTTTTAAATTCAATTCTCTTTAATATCTCCACAACTGATCTTTTCTCCTCCTTTGCCCCAGTCTCAACCAAAGATGTGGACTTTCTCATTGCAAAAGCAATACATATACTCATGACTTTGATACCACATCCCTTTACTCCTCTTTCTAATCTCTTTATCCACCAATTCTTTCCCTGGAGACTAAAAAATTCCCCCAATTTCCCCCATTCTTAAAAAAAAAAAAACACTTCATTTGACCAAGTTATCACCTTAACAATTGTCTCATTTTTCTCTTCCCTTGCAAAGGCAAGCTCATAGGGGGAAAAGCCATCTATATACTTCGTGCCTCCATTTCCTCACCTCCCACTCACTTCTCAAACCCTTTAAAATCTGTTTTAAATCAGCACTTAGCCTCTGTAGTTTGTTTTGCTTGTACTAATCTGAGTTCAGTTTTCTCCCTTTACTCCACCTCCCAAGTATAATGTCTCTAGGTTTATGTCTCTTTGGTTCTGTCTCTGTCTTTTGAAAATCTCTCTTCTCTCTATTTCTCTCTTTCTCTACTTCTCTGTGTTGTTTTATTTTTGTCTCTCTCTCTCTCTCTCTCTCTCTCTCTCTCTCTCATCTCTCTCTCTCTCTCTCTCTCTCTCTCTCTCTCTCTCTCTCTCTCTCTCTCTCTCCCCTCCCCTCCCCTCCCCTCCCCATATCTTTGTCTATATGTCTTCCTGTGTTTCTGTCTCTGTCTGTTTTTTTTCCACTAGCCCATTATTCTCTTTCATTTCATCATTCCTTTATCCAGATCAGATAACAGTGCCATAACATGTTCTCACTGTCTTTTCCCCCAACCTCACCCCTTTGTCTCATCTATTTCAGTATCATTAATTTATAATGCTTCCTTCAAAGAAGTGACATTTTCTTTATACCCCCATTCTTATGCATTACACTTTTTACAATTCTATAGAACCTATTCCCCAGAATATTAAGGCAGGAAACAGTTCAGCATATTGGAAATGGTTCATAACTCAAATCTGGAATCCAATCTTATTGTTTTCTCCCCCTTCACTTCTCTCTTTTGAAATAATCCCACCTCCTCTTTGAACTTATGAACTTTTCCACCTCTTCAAACCACGCTTTCCCAGATTTTTACTGTATCTTTTTTGCCTAGGACTTACTATCACAATATCTGAGGCTGTCTTGTAGAGGCTGAACTCTAGAATTGTCCAGAGCCAATCAACAAACTTTTGCAATAACCTTATCTCTTCCCCTCCCATTTTTGTGGGTTCAGTTTCTTTCCATTTGTAGATTGTTTCTTTCCTTCTGGCTATACTAATCACTTAGCTTCCCTCTCTGTTCTGTAGTTTCCTCCCAACACAGTTCCATCCTCATTCACCCATCACCAAAAAAGCAGGGAGAAAAATTGAAAGCCTTTTGTTTACTTCCCCTCTCAAGTCCTGACTAGTCATTACCTGCCCTATTTTACCCTCTCCCCCTCTCATCTGAGATTTATTCTTCTATTCTTCCACCTATAATATTGATTTAATAATGAGGAGATGGTACTTTCCCCTTGAAATATTAATTCACTTCCTCCACCTACTCTCCTCCTGATTTTTCCATTATACCTTTACTCCTCAGCTTCTTTAGCCCTTTAATGCTCTCTTTGTCTTATGATTGTCAATCAATGTACAGGATTTTTTTAAAGTAAATTAAACAATATAAATATCACCCCACCATACACACAGAAATCCATGCCCTTTTCTATCCACATGAATTAAGTGCTTCATTTCTTAGTCTTTCATTCATACCTGACATTATCTAACTTCATGTTGCTTTGTCAGTTTGTAAATCAAATACCCTGTTTATATCTTCATCCTAGTCAAGGATAAACCAAATTCCCCTGTTTTTGAGTATCCAGTTAATTTTTTATGTTGAGGTACAATTTTTCAGGATATAGCATGTTGGGGAAAGAATTTATAGTAATTCTTTGCCCTTAAGAGTATCATATTCCAATTTTCCTTTAATTTTTTGTAACCACAAAATAATACTTTGCTATTTGGATTTTTTTTCTTCATGAAATTTGAAAGTTTTTTTTTTCTTTCTGCTTGCAACATTTATTCTTTGATATTGTTATTTTAAAATTTTACTAAAGTGTTTCTTGATGAATTAAACATAGAATTTCCATATCTTGTAAGTCTATTTTTTATCTGATGTTTTCACCAGTTTCCTTTAAAAATTTTTTAAATATGACATTTATTTATTATTCATTTTTCTGGAGTAACTATAATATTTAGATGTTAACTTTGTATCTTATGTTAATCTTCAATATTGTTCATTATTATTATTTTATGTTATTTTAATTTTATTCTTTTAAAATGTTTGCTCCATTATTTTTCCTTCTGTCTCTCCATTTTTTAAAATTTGATTTCTGTTATTTTCTTTTTCAGAAAATCACCAGAAGTGGATTTTGTCCTGCCTTTTGTCAAACCTTTTCCAGTTACCACCACGATTAGATTTGCTGCTTTCATCTTTGAGGGATGCCATTTTGGTCTTTATTCCTTTAAATTCTTTTCTCATTTTATTGACTACTCTTCTAATACATTCTGAAGGTTTTGAGAACTACTCAGTTCTGGGGTTTTTAAGATTTTTTTCATATTACCTTCACCTTTCCCAGGAGGTTTTTTACTCAATTTCTTTTGTTGCAAAGTACTTTTCTTCAAATGTTTGCTTGTTTCTCTTCCTCAGTCAGCTTATTTCTATCTGACTCAATAATTCCACTGTTCCCAACCTCCCACTCCCTGCCTCCATTTTCCTTCGTGGAAAATGTACTCACCACCATCCCCTTCTATCCAGAAAGTCCTGCAATAGCATGTTCCTTCTTCAGACATTAGTTCATCATAATTTATCTCAGACTCTTAGGAATGCCTGAGGTCTATTTTGCCTCAGAGTACAGTGAAGTTCGCCTGCTATTATGAAGGATGACTTTAGTATGATCTATTTTCAACTGTGATCATTCCTATTCTTTTTGTCCCTACTCTCCTATCAGCAACAAGCTTTATTCAGTAATTAGAGTAGCCCTTCAAGCTAGGTCATGTAAGTGTTGTTGAAATAGCCACTAGGAGGCTTATGTTTTGAGAAGCCTTTTCAGTTGAATGTTTTCTTCAACCTTCTTTTACTACTCTTATTAGCTTTCTCCTTTATTCCTGTTCTATATTAATTATCTTGAATCAATATTGTGTTTCTTGTTCCCTCCACTTTCTTATCCCTGAGGCTCAACATTCTTTCACAATTCTCCATGGTCACTCTTTTTTATGCTCTGCATCTTTTTTTTTTCCATTGAACTTAACCTTTCCTCCTATGGAAAAAAAACAAAAAAACAGAAAATTGTCATAGAATTCACTCCAAAAGTAACTTTCTAAAAATAGCAATATCCACGTGAGTCGAAGAGTTCGCTCAGGCCAAAGAATCATTCGTTACAATATGATTTCAAATCCTTGCACTCTACTGAAATGACAATTTACAAATTACCAAAAGTCAATTAATCTAATGAACTATTAGGCATTTGACCTTAGCAGCATTTGAGTTGACCACCCTTTTTTGTAGATACTCTCTGCTTCTAAAGTTCTAGTAATACTAGTCTATTCAGATGCTCCTGCTGCCTGTTTGACTGTTTCTTCAATATATCATTACTGAATTCTCATGTCCTGTGTCTTCTGTGCCATGGAGTTCTATACTAGACCCTCTTTCTTTTCAATTCTCTCTGCAACTTCTCTCTTGCTGAATTTGCCATCTTACCAAGACTTAATTATCATCCCCATGCCAGTCAATTCAAAATCTACATTTCCAATCTTCATCTCTCTGTTGAGCTTTAGTTTTAAATTGCCCAACAGCTTGCCCTAGATGTCCAACAGGCACCTCACAATTAATAAGCTTAAAATTAAGGCAATTATGCATTCTTTTATTGCTACCCTTCTTCATATCTTCCCAAGTTCTATTGAGGGGTTTTATTCTATTAACCTGGTTACTATCCTGGAGTCTCTCACTTCTACAATCCATGATCTACATAACTGCCAAATTAATAGTTCTAAAGTACAAATCGGGTGATTATATTCACTTGTTCAGAAAGTTTCAGTGGCTCTCTATTAGCTCCAGAATAAAAATAAAAGTGCATTTATTTGACATTTGAAACCCTTCATAATCTTAATCCTAGCTATGTTTGGTTAGATTTCTTATAATTCTCCTTCACATGCTCTTTATTCCATCTTAAATTGCTATTCCTCAAAAGTAGCATTTCATTTCCTGATTCCATGCCTACACATCTCCCAAACTTGGAATGCTTTCCCATTTCAATTTCACCTCTACATCTTACTCTGTTCAATGATTAGCTCAATTTCCATGCCACTTCCTATATGGAGACTTCCACATGTTAATATTGTTCTTTTCTTCACCAAAAAAAAGATACTTAGTAATTATTTCAGTTACTTAAATCTTTGAAGTATAAATTCCTAACTTACACTATAACATATGAACTCACTTTACACGTTTGCATCTGTATCTGTAGGTACTTTCAAATCTGTATCTGTAGTATCTAGTGCAATTCCTAGAATTTCTGAATGAATCTAGCATTTTTGTGTCAATAATCTAGGACTTATTTCATAGAGAACTAGTACCTTGAACTCAAAGAGGCAGCAATATTTAAGCACCTATTAAATGCCAGGCACCATATTATGTTCTGGGAATAAAATACGCAAAGAATAAAGTAATATCTACTCATATGTACCTTGCCCTGTAATGAGTAAGAAAACAAGTGTACATACAAGTATTTATCAAATAAATATTAATTGAATAAATACAAGGCAGATAAAGGCAAGGTAGTTTGGCAGTAAGAGTAACAACAGCCATTGGGTACTAGCTATACACTACTTGTCTTCTCACTCCTCTTCAATTTCTTCTTGTTGCTATGTGTGTTCTATCCTACTCACTCTGGAGAAATCATTATTCTTTGAAGAGGAAAGAGAATTGAGTAGTTCATCCTTCTTATAAACTTTAATTTTCAAATTCCCATCTACCATGGGCAGTGACATTCCTACTTTGATCATTTCCTTGACCCAAGCAATAGCTAAAACAAAACAAAACCATCACCACCACCACCAACAACAACAAAAGAAAAACCTTTGAATTTTCCTTGCTATTTATTATTGTTAGATGCAGATTGTTTTTAGTTTTACTAGTACTCACACAATTCTTTTAATTAAATAAATTTTATGTTTATTTTTAGTTTACATCATTCATTTCCAAAAGATTTTAAGTTGTAAATGTTCTACCCATTTTTCCCCTACCTACCACCCCAAAACAGCAATTCCATTGAATATCCCCTCCCCCAATCTGCTCTCTCCTATATCTTCCTCCATCCCCCCTCCAACTTTCAAAAAGGGCATGGTGGATTTCTATGACCCAGTGCCTGTATATCTTATTTCCCAGATGCATGTAAAATAATAATTATAATAACAATTGTGTGTATGTGTTTAACATTTTATTTTAAAACTTTGAATTCCAGATCCTTTCCCTTCCTCCCTGATAACCCACCCTAAGTGGGAAGAAAAGCAATTGAATATAGGTTGTACATGTGTAGCTATGCAAATCATTTCCATAGTGGATATATTGTAAAAGACTGAATATATTTCCCTCCATCCTATCCCACCCCCACTTTTTCTATTCTCTACTTTGATCCTGTCCCTTTTCAAAAGTGTGTGCTTCCAACTTCCCTCCCCCAGCCCGCCCTCCCTTCCATCATCCCACCTCTCATCCCCTTCCCCTCTATCCGCTGTAGGGTGAGATACACTATTGAGTGTGTATGTCATTCCTTCCCTAAACCAGATTCAATGAGAGTAAGGTTGACTCATTCCCTTTTTGCCTTCCTGTTCTTCCCCTCCATTGTACCAGTTTTCCCTTGACTCTTTTATATGAGATTATTTACCCCATTCTGTCTCTCCCCATATCCTCTCATTATATTCCTCTTTCACCTCTCAATTTCATCTTTTAAGTATCATCCCTTTCTATTCAATTGGTTCTGTGCCGTGTCTTTACAACCTATACACATATATACACATACTCACATATGTATTCATATGCCCCTATACCCTCCTATATAGACATATATATGTATGTACATACATATATATACATACATATATATACATATGTATGTGTATATATATATATATACATACATATATATACATATGTATGTGTGTATATATATATATATATATATATATATATATATATATTCCCTTCAACTATTCTCATACTGAGAAAAGTTTTATATGTTACAATTATCATTTTTCCATGTAGCAATATAAGCAGTTCAACTTTGATAGGTTCCTTATGATTTTTTTTTCCCTGTTCACCCTCTCATGATTCTCTTGCTTCTTATATCTGAATGATAAATTTTCTATTTAACTCTGTTTTTTTTTTTTATCAAGAATGCTTGAATGTCCTCTATTTCATTGAATTTTCCATGGAGTTGATACTGAAACATGATACTCAGTTTTGCTGGGTAGGTGATTCTTGGTTTTAATCCTAGCTCCTTTGACCTCTGGAATATCATATTCCAAGCCCTTTGATCCCTCAGTGCAGAAGCTGCAAGATCTTGTGTTATCCTGATTGTGTTTCCACAATGTTCAAATTGTTTCTTCGTGGCTGCTTGTAATATTTTCTCCTTGATCTGGGTACTCTGGAACCTGGCCATGACGTTCCTATGAGTTTTCTTTTGAGGATCTTTTTCAAGAAGTGATTGGTGGATTCCTTCAACCTCTATTTTGCCCTCTGGTTCTAACACATCAGGGCAATTTTCCTTGAGAATTTCTTGAAGGATGATTTCTAGATTCTTTTTTTGGTCATGGTTTTCAGGTAGTCCCATAATTTCTAAATTACATCTCCTGGATTTATTTTCCAGGTGAGTGGTTTTTCCAATGAGATATTTCACATTGCCTTTTATTTTTTCATTTGTTTGGATCTGTTTAATATTATCTTGATCTCTCACAAAGTCATTAGCTTCCATTTGCTCCAATCTAATTCTGAAGGAATGATTCTCTTCAGTGAGCTTTTGAGATTCTTTATCCATTTGGCAAATTCTGGCTTTTTAAGGCATTCTTCTCCTCATAGGCTTTTTGAGCCTCTTTTGACATTTATATTAGTCTATTTTTTAAGGTAGTATTTTCTTCAGTCAGGTTGTTGACTCTCCTTTCATAATTTTCTTGCATCATTCTGATTTCTCTTCGCAATTTTTCTTCCACTTCTCTTATTTGGTTTTCAAATCCTTCTTATACCCTTCTTTGGCCTGCAACCAGTTTATTTGTTTCTTGGAAGCTTTTGGTGCATGAGTTCCGAATTCATTGTCTTCCTCCTGTTCCATGTTTTGATGGTTTTTGTCCCCAAAATAGAAATGTAAAGTCAGATTTCTGTGCTTGCTTTGCTTCCTTAGCTTGCTCATGTTGACACACAATTACTTGACTTTTGACTTTTTTTGCCACAGTAGAACTCTTCTACCAGAGAGGGGAGCTTTGTTCCAATCTCTGGGGTTTTCTCTGCTGCCAGAGGTACTAGTTGGCTGCCCTCTCTGAAGCCTACACATGTTCTGGCAAACTGGTCCTGCACCCCAGGACCTCCACCCTAGACAGTGATCTAGATCCAGGAAGGTTAACGCAAAAGTGATTACACCTCAGATTGGTTGCTTGGTCCCCCTACAACATGCAGGCCAAGAGCTCTGAAGCAACCACATTGGTGACTGAGCCTCACCTCAGCCAGTTGTCTGTCTAGGAGGAAAAGCCTGGACCCCACTCCTGGATTCCCGGTTCCCAAAGTTAACACTGCACTGACCTCTCACTTTGTTCTTAGCATCTATGGGTTCATAATTCTCAAAACTGGCACAGCTGCTGGTGATCTGAAATCCCTTCAGCATGTGGCTGGTTGTGGCCACCCTGAGGCTAAAAACTCTGGCTCATTGGGGGCGGGGCTCAGCTCCCGGAGTGCTGTTTTGGCCCCTTTCTACAGGCCTGTGGGGCTGTCTTCAGCAGGGGGTTAGCTTCTCTCTGTCATTTTCTGGGTTCTGTAACTCCAAGGTATGTTTAGAGTCATTTTTAACATGAATTGGAAGAGGTCCTATTTCTACTCTGCCATCTTGGCTCCACCCTCCTGAACCTCCCCTCACACAATTCTTACAGAACTGAGATACTTCCGTTTTATGCATAGTTTCAGGTCCTTATCTTTTCCTTTTACATATTTTTCCCTTTCAATATGAAGATTTTGAGTTATCTCCTTTTGTATCTATAATTAGTGATAGTTAATATAGGCAGTTACCTCTTTTTTTTTCCTCTTCAGAATAATTCTGTTCATGTCTTCACTATTTCCTCCTTCAGAATTTTGCAATTTTAAATTGGTCAAATTTATACAAAAGCAGACTGTAGACCAGGTTTGGGCGACAGGTCATAATTTACCAAACCCTGTTCTAATACACCATTCATAAGGTTCTCAGTTTAATTATCTACCTGCACAGCTTTTGTCATATGATTCTTCTGCTCAAAATCTTTCAATGATTTTCAAAAACTCCCAGTAGCTTGCATTCAATTTCCTTAATAATCTTGTGCCACCCTCCCCTCCCTAGACTCTGTGTTCAAGGCAACCTGTACTACTGAACATTCATTTTACCACCCCCTTCATGTTCTTTTTCATGTTATTACCTATACATGTAATGTCATCTACTGTCTTTCTTTTTCCCAGCACTATCTGCATAAATGTCCCCTATTTTCAAATGCTACCATGTTCAAGAAGACTTCCTTGGTTCTATTCATAATGATCTTTTCATCATCAGATTAGGCATGCCCCTCTCATGCAATAAACTTGTATCATGTATATCAGTATTATTTGTGCACATATTTGTGAACTCTGCAGTCCTTGCATTTTCCCCTACACTTGAGATAAGATTATACCTTCATCAGATGGTAAGTGAATATCTGATGAAAGAGAAGTCTTTCACCCTCACATTTACCATGTCTGATCTATATGACCATGTCAAGCATGAGGATTATTAATTCAAATTTTTCTGTTTCTGGAAGATAGTGAATGTTTAAAAAAGGCTTGTTGACTTAACATTCTGGTCCACTTCTGCTGATATATTAATTTGTACCACAGCTAGTAATAACCATATCAAGATAGGCCATCTTGCTATGAAGGAGTTTAACATATACAGGCAAAGAACAGTAGTGAATGCATGATACTTTATCCTTTGGGAATTCTAGTGATGAAAGAGTGTGCTCACGAATAAATCAATGGATTGATTTGTAGAGAGAACCTTTGACCAGAAATCCAGAGAACGACTTTCAAATTCTGAATCCAATACTAACATATTCTGTAACCTTGGGCAAATCACTTAACTTCTCTTTTAGACTCAGTTACTTCACTGGCAAAATAATCTCTAAGGTCCCATCTGGCTACACAAATATTATTTTATGTTAAAGTTATACTAACACATACATTTATAAATGCACATGCACATATTTTAACATGCAGGAATGAACAAAAATGATGCATTTTGGCGTGTTTTCAGCAATGCCTTGCATAGAATAGATGTTTTTAATTTTTTTGTTTTAAAGTAGACAACCAAGGTTAATGAAGTCCCACTCAAATCATTTTTTGAATCTTTTGTCTAGATCAGCACTACTGAATTTCTCCTTTACTTCTAACAAGTCAGCTGGTCATCTGTAGGTGGCAACAGCTTGAAAAATAGATGACTCTACATCCCAAAGCCCTGGGTCATATAAGGATTTAAGTTTAACCAGATTTACCCCAGGCTGAAAATACCTGCTCCTCCTTCATCAAAGTCTGGGCAAGCAGGAAAAATGACCTGTATTCAATTAATTTCTAAGAACTTTGGGGCAGAGGTATTGGCAGTAAAGGAGAGGGGAGTCAGAAAGGTAAGGAGGATTTTTTTAAATTATAAAATCCTATTTTCTTTCCACCTTCAATACTCTGTATCCTAACATGACTTCTAGCTCTAACATTTTGAGTTCTAAAGTATCTACAAGCTCTATAATTCTAAAATTATGCAAAATCTATGAAACTTCCAATGAACGTTTATTATGAAGATAGATGGGCAATTAGGTGGCCCAGTAGACAGATGACTAGACCTGAACTCAGGAAGATTCATCTTTATGAGTTCAAATCCGACTTCAGACACTTACTAGTTGTGTAATCCTGGGTGTGTCAACCCTGTTTGCTTCACTTTCCTCATCTGTAAAATGATCTGGAGGAGGAAATAGTAAACTACACCAGTATCTTTACCAAGAAAGGCCCAAATGGGATTGTAAAGGGTCAGGACAAAACTAAAACAACTAAATAAAAATAAAATATTTTGCTAATGAGTATATGAGATATAAACTAAAACAACTAAATAAAAATAAAATATTTTGCTAATGAGTATATGAGATATGAGCAGTAAGCTTAGAATTAGGAATAATTTACTCCATGTCCAAGCTCAGCAAATTACTAGCTGTAAGACTATGGCCAAGTCATTTAAACTCTCTTAAGTTCAATTTGCTCATCTGAAAACTGAGGGAATTGTACCTAATTGCTTCTAAGTTGTCCTCCACCATTCATGAATTTATACTCTTTAAAAATGATGTCAATGTTGGTGTGAAGTAGGTATAGTGCTATTCATTTTTATATTTATTTTAAGATAGAGGAAGAAACACTTTTTTATTATTTTTTTCTAATTAATCTTTTATTTATTCATTTTGTTTTCAACATTCATTTCCACAAGATTTTGGGTTACAAATTTTCTCCCTATCTTTCCCCTATATCTACCCCAAGATAGTGAGCCTGCTGACTCCAGCTGCTCTCTCTTGTATCCTTCCCCATGCTCCCCCTAACTTTCTAGTAGGGCAAGGTGGATTTCTATACCCCAGTGCCTGAATATCTTATTTCCCACTTGCATGTAAAAACATTTTTTAACATTTGTATTTAAAACTTTGATTTCCAGATTCTTTCCCTCCTTCCCTCCTCACCCACCCCTACTGGGAAGACAAGCAATTCAATATAGGTTGCACATATGTAATTACTCAAAACATTTCCATAGTAGTTATATTTTGAAAGACTAGCTATATTTCCCTCCATCCTATACTGTCCCCATGAATATTCTATTTTCTACTATGACCTTGTACCTTTTCAAAAGTGATTGCTTCTAACTATCCTCTTCCTCAATCTGCCTTCCCTTCTATCATTTATTTGGCTATAATATCCTGAGGAGTTTTCTTTTGGGGATCTTTTTGAAGAGGTTATCTATAAATTCTTTCAATTTCTATTTTGCCCTCTGTTTCTAGAATATCAGGGCAATTTTCCTTGAGAATTTCTTGAAAGATGGTGTGTAGGCTCCATTTTTGATCATGGCATTCAGGTAGAAAAATATTTTTAAAATTATCTCTCCTGGATCTATTTCCCAAGTCAGTGTTTTTTTCCAATGAGATATTTCACACTGACTTCTATTTTTTTTAAATCCGTGTGGCTCTGTTTTATAGTATCTTGATTTCTCATAAAGTCATTAGCTTCCATTTGTTCCAATCTAATTTTGAAGGAACTATTCTCTTTAATGAGTTTTTGAAATTCCTCTTCCATCTGGGCAATTCGGCTTTTTAAGGCATTCTTCTCATTGGATTTTTGGGACTCTTTCACCATTTGAGTTAGTCTATTTTTTAAGGTGTTTTCTTCCCCCCCCCCATTTTGGCAGGCTATTGGGGTTAAGTGACTTGTCCAAGGTAACATGGCTGTTTTGTGTGTGTGTGTGTGTGTTTGTGTGTGTGTGTGTGTGTGTGTGTGTGTGTGTGTGTGTGTGTGTTAAGTGTTTGAGGCTGTATCTGAACCCAGGTCCTACTGACTCCAGGGCCGGTGCTCTATTCACTACACCACCTAGCCACACCATTAAGATGTTATTTTCTTCAGTACTTTTTGTGTCTCCTTTGAACAGGTGGTTGACTCACTTTTTATGATTTTCTTGCATCATTCTCATTTCTCTTCCCAATTTTTCCTCCACTTCTCTTATTTGGTTTGCAAAATCTTTCTTGAGCTCCTCCATGGCCTGTAACTTATTCACATTTTTCTGGGATGCTTTTGATGCAGGAGTTTTGACTTTGTTGTCCTCCTGGTTCTATGTTTTGATCCTTTTTCTCCTGAAAAAAAAAAGTCTATGGTCTGATTGCACTTACTTTGCTTCATTACTTGACTTTTGAGCTCTTTGCCACTGTAGAACTCTGCTTCCAGAGTGGAGAGTACTGTGTCCCGAATTGCTGGGGTTATGGCAGTTGTCAGAGCAATGAGGAGGGCACCCTCTCTACAGCCACCACAAACTCTGGCACACTGTCCACACATCCCTGGACCACCACCCAAGACTGTGACCCAGATCCAAGCAGGTCAAAGCAAGAGTGATTACCCTGTGAATGATCACTTGGTCCCCCTACAATCTGTAGACCAGGAGCTCCAGAGGCAGCCCAGCAGCAGCTGCAGCCCTTGGCTCCACCTCCTTTTGCACTGCCAGCAGAGGCCAGACCATGCTCTTCTGTCACATGGTTCCAATAGAGTTCCCTACTGATCTTTTAGTTTCTCTTTGGTATTTATGGGTTGAGAAGTTGAAACCACCACTGATGCTGTTGATTCACTCTTCTGAAGTCTGCTCCTGCTGGTCTTGGATGCCCTGGGGCTGGGCCCTGATGGCTTACTTGAGGCATTTGCCTCCCAGCCCAGTGCAATAGACCCCTACTGTCGGCCTGCTAAGCTTCCTTCAGTGAGAGATTTATTTCTCTCTGTCACTTTGTGGGTTCTGCAGCTATAAATTTTGTTTAGAGTCACATTTTATAGGTATTGGAGGTGGTTTGTGTGGGAGCTCATGCAAGTTCCTGTTTCTACTCTGCCATCTTGGCTCCACCCTTATTGGGAAAACACTTTTCACTACTCCAACGAAATCTCTTTGTATAGGTGATCCAATTACTACTAGTTTTGTCTCTGGAAATGGTGTGTTAACAGACTGCTCTAATATGCCACTGACCATCTCTGTGACTACAAAGATCATAATTCCCTCCCCTGGTTATGACGCCTTTCTGTTATCTCTACTCAGGGAGTGTTGGCTTTTTAGGGGCAGGGACTCTCTCACTTTTGTATTTGTGTTCTCACAACAGATTAGAATATATAATCCTTAAGGCATTCTTCAGACTCACTGCAACTAAACTTTTTTTTTTTGTTTCATTACGTGTTATTCTTCTTTATACACATTATCTTGGGGTTATTGAATCACTGATTTCACAGGCTCATCATTAATATATTCATGGAGGGTCCCAGACCCTCCTCCCCCATTAATGAAATGCAATCTCATGCAATACCTGTCTGCTGAAATTCTCTGCTTCCAAGGCTCAGATAAGGTGCCATATTTTCCATGAAGTTTTCTCTAAATTGAAAGTGATCTTAACCTTTCTCATATTTTTCTAGAATGGCTTATCTGGATCTTCCTTTTATCCCTATCACACTCTGCTTTGCCTTATTGATTAGACAGCTTCCCTCAAAGGCAAGAAGACCAGCTTCACGTCCTGCCTCTGAATCATACTAGTTATGCGACCTTGAACAAATGACTTAATGCCTCAGCATCCTAGGCTATGCTCTAAGACATTGCAGAGAATGTGCAGACCGGCACTAGGAGTAGAAATCCCTCTCCCGGGGCTCCCTCTGACAATGAAGCCCCAGGTGTGGTCCCTATCCAGTGTTTTGTAGAATGTACACTCCTGAGGGGGCAAGAATTGTATAGATTTTTCAACTTTCATCCTCAGGAAAGGAATTGCCTGAATTGAATTTTTTAAAAATGGAGCAAAACAGGATAAATCTAATCTATCTTCCACTTGATAGTCCTTTAAATGCCAGAAGACAGCTCTTGGGTCCTTCTTTCCTCCTGCAAAGATTTCCTATTTTTTTGTATGTATTCCTCGTATGATATGTTCCGGTCCCCTCACCATTCTAGTCACTTGCCCATGAATGTGCTCAGTCCATACTAATAAGATAAAGTGAAAAGTAAAACAGGGAGGAGGAAAAAGAGGAAGAAGGAGAAGAGAAGGAGGAGCTATGAATGGTAAGTGATGCTTAAGGTCATTAACAACAGGATTTTGGGGAGGAAAGCATTTCGTAAACCACAGTGTGTTTTATTAATAGGAGTGGTTATACTATAGTGATTTAGGTAGCATTCCTAGGCCTTGAAAGACTGGAATGAAGGAGCCATTTACTAGGGAATTGTTTCTTGGGACAAAATAGGTAAACATGCAATATTTAATGAGCTCTCCTTATATTCTCAAAGTAATATACTTATTTCCATGCTTCCCTTATAAATAATCCTTTCCAGGAAGGAATTCATTGGTCTTGGTGCTATGCTTCCAGAGGTACTGTAGTTTTTTAATACTTGCCTGGAAGGAGTTTGATTACCCATATTTTGATGGTCAATGAAGCTTACTTGTTTTTTCATGCAGAAAATTCATAATATGAAGTAACCTTATTATCTCAAACATCATTTTGCCTCTAATAGAACTTTACTAAAACATCTCCATCAATCTTGGTACAGCTGGCATTCTATAAGACAAATAAATAAAATTTGTGTGCATTTTGGATTGTATCTTTTTTATTTACAACTTTTATTTACCACATATATTTCTAACAAAAGTGACTTGTGAACTGGGTTGTTTTTTTTTTTTGAACCTCAATGCCTAACACAGTGTGTGGAACATAGTAGGTTTGAATAATTGTTCATTCATTAATTGATTTAAGTATTTACCCAATACACAATAAGAAGGATACATGTAAGAAAAAAATGAGCAAAATGCATTTTATTCATTTGACAAAGGGTTCCTAGTACTTGTTAGAGAGATGAGACAGACAGAGAGACAGAGACAGAGAGACAGAGAGAGAGACAGAGAGAGAGACAGAGAGTGAGACAGAGAGTGAGACAGAGAGTGAGACAGAGAGTGAGACAGAGTGAGTGAGACAGAGTGAGTGAGAGAGAGAGAGAGAGAGTGAGAGTGAGAGAGAGTGAGAGAGAGTGAGAGAGAGAGAGAGACAGAGAGAGAGACAGAGAGAGACGGAGAGAGAGACGGAGAGAGACAGAGAGAGAGAGAGACAGAGAGAGAGAGAGACAGAGAGAGAGAGACAGAGAGAGAGACAGAGAGAGAGAGAGAGAGAGAGAGAGAGAGACAGAGAGAGAGACAGAGAGAGAGAGACAGAGAGAGAGAGACAGAGATGGAGAGAGACAGAGATGGAGAGAGACAGAGATGGAGAGAGACAGAGATGGAGAGAGATAGGTATAAATAGACAGGTGTAGATAGATATAAGTAGACAGATAGACAGGTAGATAGATATATGGTACTGTGCTGGGCATTAGCAGGGGAGAAAAAATATCATTTGTCCAGAAAATACCAAATATGAAGAGAAATGAAAGGCCTATAAGACTTAGAGAAAGTCAGGATTTCAAAGAAACATCGGGACCCGATGTTTCTTTGGGTCTAACTCTGTTTTACAATTGAGAAAACTAAAACTAAAAGAGGTTGATTGACTTTTCCAAGCTCATATAGGGAAGAAGGTCTTTTCAAAATGAGTAATGATCGAAGCATATTGAATAAGAGAAAATGCTTCTTATTTAAATCTAGAGGATAATGGCATTGGTTAATCAGAGCATTTAGAGATAGAAGGAACCTTAACGATCATTTTATCAAAGCATCATAAATTTTAAATTCGGAGGATGTTCAGAGGTCATCTACTCCAACATCCTCATTTTATAGATGAAAGAAATTAGGACCACAAAAGGGAAATGACTTAGCATTTAGATAAAGTAGATCTCTGACTCAAATCTAGGTCTTCTAAATCTAAATCCAGTGTTTCTTTAACTAAACTAAATTTTCACACACTATAATCATAGCATTTCAGAGTACAAATGACCCATTAGATTACATTAAATAATTCCAACTTTATCTCTACAGATGAGGAAATGGAAGCCCACAGAAGACTAGATATTTACTTAAGGACATGCCTCTAATAAAAAGGAAGAAACATGGTTTCTTACCTTTCAATCCAATGTTGTTTTTTTTCCTCAACCCACCAAGCAGCATAGAACCATAATTTTAAGCCACAAAGGAACAATAAGCTGTACTGAAGGTGTGTGATACCAGTGAAAAGATTCAAAGCCAGAACCGTATTTTCCACCTGGCTCTACATGCTGCATTTGGCAGACTGCATTACAGTCTGTAATCAAAACTGCCTGTTCTTGTGAAACTTACATTCAGAAAAGCTCTCTGTACATACCAAGCAAGGTGAAAATCCAGGGCAGGCCTTCTACTCTCAAACTGAGCTTCATGTGCAAGGGAGAGAGTACTTCCTCCTCCACAAACCATCATATTATGCGTATATCTCAAAGTGCCCAGATCATGGCAGTACATATTATTGTAGCAAAGCAAAAAGCAATTCCATAAGCCATTTTAGTATTCCTAATGGAAAAAAAAACCTCAATGCCACAGATGAAAGAGTTATTAGAAAAATAAGTCTTTGCTTTTATATAAAAACATCTACCACAGCTAGCCCATCTTAGCTTCTCCATTAGCATGACGAAGGGGGATATGCATTAGTGTAAAGTATATCTAACAAAAATGGATATTTTAAAGATACACATAAATATATATATATATATGCATACAAATGAAGAGATTATCATCAAACATTTTCAAAGCTTCTATAAATTTTTGAGAAGATACTGCCCCTGCCTGCACAGGGCTTAGAGTCTGAGAAGCTGATAAGGTACAAACAAAGATAAACAGGATACAAAGTAACACAGGATGTTGCATTTCAAAATTGTAGTATAAATCATTGTGTGCATTCAAGAAGAGGTAGCTTATTACCAATGAGTCAAGTGAAACAGGCAACGTTTATTAAGGGAAGATGGCACTTGAGTTAGGATTTATGAAGATAGATAGAAATTTAATAATTCTACAATAGTAGAAAAGACATTCAAGGAACAGTGTTTTAATTGCCAAATCCGATGATCTCTAAGTTTGAAACATTGACCTTTCACTGCTTTTAGACTCTCTTATTCACCTTCCCCATCCAGCTTCTTAACAATCTCAGTACTGTCTCCATCACTCTTTGTTACACTACTCTTTCGTGGTTCTTTTCCTATATGCCTGGCTACAATTCCATCTTATTTGTTTGATACTTAACCATACCTGCCAATGAAATCTAACCAAGGCATCTTTCAGAGATCAGTTCAGGTCCCCCTTCCCCTTTCCTTCATTTACTTCCTCCTCTTTTCTTTTATCTTTACATGATTTATCTTAGTGATCTCATCAACTACTATCAGTTTAGTTATCACTTTCATGTAATTGACTATCAAATTTACATATAAATTTGATAGTCAATTACATGACACACATATATTAATATATGTATATACAGTCTTCATATTTCTCCTGAGCTTCAGTATACCATCAATTACCCAACATCTCCACCTAAGATTCCTATATGTATCTTAAATTCTACACAAAATTTAACATAGGAAACTCATCAACTTTCCCACTAAACCCAACTTTCCACCAAATTCACCTATTTCTATTGGAGATATTATAATCTTTTCAAGTCCCTCAGGCATGAAATATTGGTGTCATTACTTTTTTACTCTCCCCCACATCTACTCAGTTGCTAAAATGTATTGATTCTATTGTAATACCTCTCCCATTATCATACATCTGAATTGTTGCAATAGCCTTATAATTGGTCTGTTTCCTGTCTCTAAAAAAATTGGGGGACTTTCAACTTCCACTAGCTGTTTAATATAATAAAACTCCAAACTTATGTAGGTAATAGGATTCCTTTGATATTTTTAGACATTGGTCCTAATACAATAAAGCTAAGCTCCACAAAATTATTACATGATTTAATTCAAACAAGTTAGTTGGACTGCTGATTTCCAACAAGTAAAACTATTGAACTCAAACAAGTAAAGGGCACTACTGATTCACACGGAAAACAGGGAAATTCTTACCTTATCAATAATATTAAGAATGGATGAAACTTAGTTAGTTCTTTAAAGTTTTCAAGTAGTATCTTCTTTAAGGTTCACAATAAGCCTGTAAGGAAGATGTTATTATTACTCTTATTTTAAAGTTAAATCAATGGACTGTGAGAAGGTAAGTGACTTACTTTGAGTCACAGAGCTAGTAATTGTTTGAGGCAGGTTTTGAACTTAGATCTTCTTGACTCCATATGCAAAGAACTTTAACCAAACAGCATTAAGATACCTCACAAATTGAGCAACCACACATAAAGACAATTAGATGAAGAATTAATTCAATAATAGATTGTGAATCTATTATAAATATTCCCATAGTAGAAAATAAAATTAAGATAAATGCATAATATTAGCAAAATACTTCTTGTTAGTCCAACAAAATCTCTTAGAATATGTAATCAATTTACCATTATCTTTGTACCTGAAAGGGGGTGTTAACAGACTGCTCCAATATCCCACGGACCATCTTTGTGACTATGCAGGTGTATTAGCAAGAATCCTAGCACAACCAGGATGGCCTGCTAACACAGGTTCTTTGATCTGCTTTCCTAAGGGAAAGACAGCTACAAAGGACTCAACAATCTTAATTTAATTAAACATATATAAGTCATTCACTAGTTCAGGGGGAAGGTCAGCACCCTTAATATGGAGAAAATGCAAGCAGAGAAATTAGCAAAGAGATCCATTAGGCAGGATCTAAACTGCCTAAACAAAATCATATATACATAATCACTAGAACAGGGAGCACCAACATCTGAGTTCTTAAAATTTGAGGGCTCCTTAACAAAGGCTACCTAGAGTCTTGTATGACCAAATCACAAAGAAACATTCTTCCCATGAATGAGTGGCAAAATAAAATACTAACCTCCCAGTATATATAATTTTCAACTAATAGGCTCTTAGCTAGAAGGCATTAGAACCTATCTGATTCAGCACAGCTGTGAATGACCAGGTTTCAGAGGAGATTGGTCCTTCAGATGTTTACAATTGAGCATAAGCCTGGGAAACTGAAGTCCAAAAAGAAAAGCAACAAAAATTCCACCTTGCTTGCATTTACACCAGATCATAACTCTCTTCCCTGGTCATGACTTCTTTCGAAGTGTTATTTCTGCCATTGAAATGTAGCCTTCTTAGGAGCAGGGAGTGTTTCACTTTTGTGTTTGTAAACTCAGAGCGGAGCACAGTGATTGGCACAAAGCAAGCATTTAATACGTGTTTTTCATTAGTTAATTAACTCATTCATTTATTCACAAGATAAGGTGGACCTATTAAAACCAATCAATTAGAAAGATAAAGAAAAAAATGAAGGAAAGGTGGGAAACATTTGTTCTTCTCAATGAATGGAAAAGGAGGACTGAGTAGGGCTGAGGAGCTACTTCCATGTGGAAGAGTATAGGAAAATGAACCAGGATGTGTCTACTCTCTCCAGCAACCTGAAGAAAAACGGAAGGAATAAGGGCACATTGCAAAGGTGCCCTCTACTAGGATGTAAAGGAGGACCAGGAACATTGATAAAGAGCTAAAATCTAGAAATAATTACTTCAGGTCAAATGAGGTCATATACTTTTAATCAGTAGTTAAACCTTATTATTGAAAACTCTACCTCATTTCTATCCTGCAGTATACAAGCTTTGTTGGGGGAAATAGTCATTTGGAAGGAGAGTAGTTTGAGGCTAAAGTCTTACTCTAATCTACCTTATTCCTCAAGGATCCCATAACTGAATTTCCAGAAGAACTAAAAAAATATTCTTATTATGACTGGAGAATCTGAGCATATCTGCAGGCAAACAGGTTTATTTCTATGTAAGAGTGAGAGGAGAGAGAGAGAGATAGAGAGAGAGAGCATTTAAAGAAAAGGGAGCCAATATTTATAATATTTATTAAACACCTACTATGTTCCAGTCAATGTGTTAAGCACTTTATAGATATTGTCTCATTTGTTCTTCATAACAACCTTGGAAGGCAACTGCTATTATTCATATTTTACAATTAAGAAAACTGAGGCAGACAGTTGTAAAGTGACTTACCCAAGGAAACACAGCTCCTGTCTAAGAACAGATATGAACTTCTGATTTAAGGTCAAATCTATTTTCCACTGAACCACTTAAGTTTATTTTTGTAATCCTCGAGGACAAGGTTTGTTTTTCTTTTTGTCTTTGGATTAATATAATCTCCTAGAGATCAGCAACAATTTTGGCTTTTAATTTTCCATATCCCTTACTTAGTAAGGTACATCATCATCATCATCATCATCATTAATAATGATGATGATGATTAGCATTTATATATGATTTTATATTTTGTAAAAAAAAATAGATTTATTATCCCATTTGGTCCTCATGACTTTGGGATGAAAGTGCTATATTTATCAATATTTTACAGATGAGGAAAATAAGGATGAGAAAAGTTAAGGAAATTGCCAAAATTCCCTGAAATAGTAACTATCTGAGAAAGGATTTGAACTCAGAGCTTCCTTGCTTCAGGTCTTATGGTCTCTCTATCACCCTGCCTCCTAACTGAATGCCTTAATAAATGATACTTGCTTGATCAATCAGTAAATCTTTGTATATAGTAAGCCTTTTAAATTAGTTGTTGTATTTCATTAGGATGGAATTTATGAGGAAATCAATCTGTGTTAAAAAGCAAGATCTCGGCTAGCCTTACAAGTAAGTAGAATACTTGGTTGCTGGTGAGTAAAGAAATGTTTTTAAACATCACCTGAATTAAAAACAAACAAAAACAATAACAACCAAAAAAAAAACATTGCTTACTCAAGAACAAATTGTCTAGGAGTCAGGATGCTGACCTTTGTCACTAATTGAGGTTTGACTTTGGGCATGTCACTTTGTGCTATCACATGCTCTGAAAGGGACCATAAAGAATAAACAAAGTGTAGGGCATGGAAATCCATAGAGTGGGAGTAACATTCTCTAGATTACACAGGCATAGCAAGGAAGGCAAAGACAATAACTAAAGGCCAGATAAGGAAAATTTAAGGCAAAGGGTAAAAGGAATATGTATTAAGCACCTACTATGTGCCAGGTACTTTGCTAAAATACTTTATACTTATTATGTCATTTGATCAACAAAAGAATTTATTACCTTATCTTGAGGTTTTAGTTTCCTTATCTGTAAATTGAAGGGGCTGAATTGTATTATCTCAAAAGTTACTTTCTGTTTAAACATTCTTTTTGTTCTTAAAGTCCCTTTTACCTCCAACATTCTATGTTTTAATGTGTCTTCCACATCAGAATATATTCTTAAATCCATTGTGGCTTTAATTCTGTGTTCTAAGGTCTTGTCTACATCAAACATTCTAAGATCTTTTTTTCAGTTCTAACATTTTATGTTCTAAGATCACTTTCACTCCTAACTTTCAATGATTCTATGAGATCTAATTTATCCCATGGGGTGAGTGCCCTTGTGACTTAAACATGTCATTTCTACACCAAAAATATTTCAACAAATGAATCTCATATTTACTGTGGAAGTTTCCTAAATAATATTTTGGATTCATGCCTCAGCCTACCCATGCCTCATAATTTGCAAATGGTGTCTATTCTAATACATGATATATATTTTGTTATGCCTTTGGTATAATTAATCAAGCAAAAAATGAGTATTATATTTTGTAATGGCAACTTTACGCCTGCAAAGGAAAATGATGCTAAAAATCTTAGCACATCTATATGGTCTCCTGCATCAAAATATACAGCCTTTAATTCTAATTTCAAGCTTTAATTGCTACAGGCTATAATATAAAAGGATTTGGGTTTTCATAATGTACTTCTAGCAATTTTTCTTTTTGAGAAATGCAGTGGTGTATAATGATATATAACACTTGCAAAACTATACAATTAAAAAGTCCAAACATTACTAAATATCTTTCAAAAGAGAGATAGATTGGGTTGCTACAAATTTTCATTTATTGAAACTCTGAATTATGTTTATAATAATATTTTTGTGGATAGAACCAATGGAGTATTGTGGAAAGAGCACTGACTTCACTCTCAGAATATCCAGCTTCATTTAGTCACTTGTTTACTATGGGATCTTGGAGAGTCATGGACCTTCCAGGAGCCTCAGATCTTTCAATGGGATTGTTGTAATTTGTACTGCCCACATCACAGATTTGTGGGAATGATCAAATGATAAAGAAAATGTGTGTTAACCAGAAGCTTTCTTTCCGGCTCTGGCTCTGTCTGTCTCTGTCTCTGTCTGTCTCTGAATTTCTGTCACTCTCTCTCCTATGTCTCAGTGTCTCAGTGTCTGTCTGTCTCTGCCTGTCTCTCTGTCTCTGAGTCTCTCTCTCTCTCTCTGTCTCATGTGTACGTGCATGTATGTGTGTTTGTTCATACACATGTGTGTGTGCATGTTAAATACGGAGAAGATAATATTTAATGAAAACATGATAGTTCTTGAAGTTTCCTCATGTAGAATATAATTTAATTTGCTCCACCTGGTTCCAGAGTCAGAAGCAGGAGAAATGGATAGAAATCGCAGAAGAGTCTCACAATATGCCAGGCTAGTAGCTACATTTTTGCTACATAATTCAAAGTTAACTTGGTTGCCTCAGTTTCCTCGTCTATAAAATGAACTGGAAAAGGAAACGGGAAAACACTCCAGTATCTTTGCAAAAGAAAACCCCAAAATGGGTCATAGTCAGACATGATTGAAAATAACTAAACAAAAAGAAAAAAAAAGATAGACATTAAAGGACTTTTTAATTTGTTATTTATTTTACCCGGGGGGGGGGGGCGCATCTGGGATCAATGAGCAGAAATTAAAGGAAGACAGATTTTAGCTCAATAAAAGGAAGAATTTTGCAATGTTTAGATTTTCCCATCAAGAGAATGGGATGACTTGCCAAGTACAGGGTACCTCAAAATCTGAGTCACTGAGTGTTCAAACAGTGATTGGAAGATTATCTATCACAAATGCTAGCAAAGGCATTTCTGCTTTCATTGAGAAGTGGGAAAAGGTGGCATCTAAGGATTTTTCTAATTCTAAAAATTCAGATTTCTGCCAAGTACCTTCCCATGCCTTAAAACTGAAATGTTTTATCCATGGAACCTGGGCTTCAGGTTGTTTTTACTTTGGGCAAACCTCTGTGGATTAACTTGAGAATAACAGATAATATTAATAACTAGCATTTATATAGATCTTTAAAGTTTAAAAGCATTTCTCCTATCATTTGATCCTCACAACAACCCTTTAAGGTAAGCTGAAAATTAAGTGATTCACCCAGATGTATTTAGCTAATAATTATTTGAGGAAAGATTTGAACTCAGGTTTACCTGATTCAAGTTTCAATATGTCCTTCAACATGCCATTGAGTTACCATAGTAACAGGAAAATCCCATTAAAAGGTACTTTGAACTCTCTCAGTGACTCTCTGTCTCTCTCTCTGTGTCCCTCCTGCCTCTGTGTATCTCTCTGTCTCTGTCTCTGTTTCTCTTTCTTTGTCTCTCTGTCTCTGTCTGTCTGTCTGTCTCTGTCTTTCTCTGTCTCTCTCTCTCTCCCTCCCTCCCTCCTCATCCCCCTTTTCTCTACCATTTCTCTCTTCTCTATCTCTGTCTGTCTCTTTCTTTCCTCACTCCACCCACCCCATCCTGCCAGGAGAGAAAACATAAAGGATACAAGATCATTGCCTTTAAGTATTTTTTAAAAATGTAACAGGGAAAAAGGATTTGATTTATGCTATTTCACTGCAACCAACTAGAAACAATAGATGACAGTTTTGAAGGGAAAGATTCAAGGCCCAATAGAAGAAAAATTTCAGTAATTAGAAACGTTCCAAAGTGTTCTGGGCTGCCTTCCTGAAAGTCTCCCATTTTGGGCATCCTCATGAAGAGATAGGATGACATTTTATCAGGAATAAGGCAGTTAGGTGGTATATGGATAGATCACTGGACCTGACATCAAGAAGACCTGTGTTCCAATTTTGTCTTTGACACTTAACTAGCCATATGATGCTGGAGAAATCATTTCAGCTCTGTTTTCAGCAGTTCTTCATCTGTAAGATGAGTGTAATAATAGTACCTATGTCTTGGAGTTCTTAAGGAGATCAAATGAGATAATATTTTAATATTTGTCAAGTGATATATAAACTTTAAAACACTCTATGAATGCTAGCTAGCTATTATTATTCTGCTTTATTTCTAGGTTTGTAGAAGGTATCCAATATGAGTTAGCTAGATGGCCCTTTGGATCCCTTCCAACCCTGAGATTTGGAAATGTTATGATTCTGTGAGACATAATTCTTGTTTGAATATATTCATTTTGTAAATGCACAAACTTTACCCCTTAAAAAAAGAAAAAAGAAGCTTCTTCAATTTTCTACATCTGCCACATTGAAGATAGCTTTTATCTGATGATTGATTATTTTGTAGACTATCTTCCAATGTTTTCTGTTATGACTCATCTGACTTAAAGAAATTATAATATCTAGATTCTGTTCTCCCTGTCGCTGATGTGAGTAGAGCTAAAAAAACTCGGCCATTACAGACTGTAAATACACATGGAAACGAGCTTTTGATAAACAGTTTGTTTTAGTCAATCAAGGATTACTTGTATGGAAAGTTAAATGCTGATTGAATGTCAGACATCAGAGAATTATTAATGCAATTTGGCCTATTTGATGGATTCTGTGTTTCATATATTTCTATAGAGGAGTCATTGTGATTAAAAAAACACTCTCTCAGTCAAGGTATTCTTAAACTTTTTTATGTCATAGATCCCCTATGACAGTCTGGTGAAACTTACAAACCTCTTATCTGAATAATTATTTTAAATGCATAAAATAAAATACATAGGATTTTAAAGGAGACTGATTATACTGAAATTATAGAAATGTTTTAAATAAATTCATGGACCTTTGGTTCAAAAAACCTTTTCAAATCTCTTAAGCCATTACTTTGATGCATATTTTTATCACTTTAGGGGAATCTCTCTTCCAGTTAGGAAAAAGATGCATTCTATCTCCCCAACTAGAATTCTCCTCTTTTCTTTTATGTTACTAATTTTTAACATATTTTCTGATTGTTTGGGGACTCCTTCCATGGCTGCCAAAAACAAAACCTCCATGTCTTTATAAATGGATTTTTGAAGTGATTTTCCTAGCCACCCCAAATTGTTAGTCAACCCTTTTATTACAAATGTTTTTATACTTAGATGTACTGATCTTTGGGGAGTTGGAAAATCTCAGGACAAATACTCAAAACTTTTGCTGCTTGATAAAACCTGCCAAGCCTCATCATCTCCTGGCACGGATGTTTTATGCCCACGGTCCCCTGCACAGAATATTTATGTTTCATAGGAGGATATTAATGAAGGTGGATAATAAGAGCATTGCTAAGGAGTATCAATGGAGAGGGTTGAGGACTGGATAAAAGCTATTCTGATATTTAGCCATGGGAGTTCTCTCAGTGGTGTCTCCCTCTATCATTATCACATACTTCACATACATCTCATATCAATCAGGAGCCCACCTGTGTCTACTGCTAATTAATGATGCAGACCGACTTAGGCAAGTCACACACTCTCTCTTGACTTATTCTGCTCAATAAGGGAGCAGGATAGTTTGGCTCCTAAAATATCTTAGCTCTAAAATATCATGGTTCAATACATATAAATAAAATGTTGAAACCCATCACTCTACTTAAGAACCAAAGAACTTGGGTTCGAGTCCCAACACTTCTATTTATTAACAATGTGATCTGGTACAAATCATGTCATCTTTTTGTCCTCAGTTTATCCATCTATAAAATGAGGGAACTGGATTAAGTGACCATTAATATTACATTTGGCCCCAAATTACGTGATCCTATAAGGTTATACTATTTCTGTTCGTTTTGTTTTGAAAGACAAAAATATTCAACTCATGATGTTTGGTCAAAATGAAAAAGAATAAAAGAAACACTGACCATGTTATCTTAGAGCTGGAAGAACATTTATATTATCTGGACTATTTTCTCTCTATCATTTTTTTTTAGAAGTGAGAAAAACAAGACCCTAGAGAATTAAAAAGTCCATGGGTTTCTTAAAGGCCTATGTAAGGTACTTTCAGCACCATAAAACTTTCCCTGATATGGACTTTCCACAATCCCCAATTATTACCAATAGGTCCTGTATGGAAACCCCATGTCATTGACCACCCTTCTTTGTCTCCCCTTCCCAATCTGAGCTTTCTTTTTCCAAAAGCTTAGGAACACCTTGGAAATACTTGATTCCAATAAAAGTTAGAATTATTCTGATTTACAAAATTCTATCCTTTCTGGTATGATCATTGCTTAAAGAAAGGCTATATCAGGACAGTTTACCTCCTTTTACCAGCATGCAATTACAATTCCACTCCAAGCAAGACTCAGTGCTCAAATAGTGATGGTCATATTCTCTCTCCCTCCCTCTCTGTCTCTCTGTCTCTCTCTGTCTCTGTCTCTGTCTCTCTGTCTGTCTGTCTCTGTCTCTGTCTCTCTGTCTCTCTCCCTTTCTCTCTCCTCTCTCTCTCTCTCTCTCTCTCTCTCTCTCTCTCTCTCTCTCTCTCTCTCTCTCTCTCTTTCTCTCCTTCCCTCCCTCCCTTTCTCTCTCTCTCTGTCTCTCGCTCTGTCTCTCTCTGTCTCTCTCTCTGTCTCTCTCTGTCTCTGTCTCTCTCTGTCTTTCTCTTTCACCACGTTGCCACTCTCAAGTCACAATACCTCAGAAACATTCAATCTTTCAATATAATTGCTAACTATACATACATTTCCATTCTTTCCCTCATAAACCCAAGGCCAATGTCTAAATACCGGGACCAACACCAACCCTTAGTTATTTGCTGATGCCCTAAAATAGGCATGGGCAAGGATTGGCTGTTGAATGTCCCCACACCCTTAGGGGAACGACTGTTTCTCCTTTACTCTGTAGCCTTATTACATCCTGAACCTCTGACATCATCATCTTTCTACAGCCCATCCTTGCCTTCTTCTGCCAGGGTGGGTCATAGGCAAACCTGCTTGTCTGACCTTATACCTCACAGAAAATCATCAGCAAACTACTGCTGGGCTATCTCCTTAAATTCTTTCTGATCCAATGCATGGATTTCCATGGCTTTCTCCTGTTGTTTCTTTACCCCACCCAGGCCATTTTTTTAACCACCAGCAAGAAACATCCTGGGGTTCTGACACCAAGTGAAATTGATCATTCCCTCCTCATATTGGTCAAAATATTTTTTTACCTCCATATTTATCCTACCTTTTCTCTGTATTATAGTTATTTGGATACATTAATTTTCTTCTCTAAGATTCTTAAGAGAAGAATCATTATCATTTTATCTCTATAACCCTACTCTGGAGCAAAAGGCTTTTCACATAGATGCTTAATTAATATTTGTTGAATTAGATTGAATTGAACTGAATGACCCACCCAATGCCCCACAGCCAGATAGTAGCAGACTGGGAATTAGAGTCAAGGTCTTATAAAACCCCATATAGGAGTTTGTCCACTGGAGAATGCTGGAATATAAAAGACATGGTTCAGGATAATCCTATTGAAAGGATGGAGCAAGCCTAGTGGACAAGTTAAATTGTAATGGAGGAAAGATTTTCTTAAGTATACAGATATGATTAAATAAATTCTGATAGGTGTTCAGAATGTATTTTAACTGAGCCTATCTGGAGAGAAGTGCCTTAATCATGTTTTAGATAATGAAAAGCACTATATAAGTGACAGCTATTAGTATCCTTCAAAGACTTTAAAACTCCCATAAGAGGAGTTATATATTGGTCAGGGATGCTTTAAGATTTTCTGAAACCCAGTTTATACATCCCCTGCTCCCAATGAATTTGTTGAACTTATAGAAACACACATTTGTAATTCGTTTGTTTTACTATGACTTACTGCATGCAAGCCCCTAAGGAAGGTACTGGGGAAGATATGAAAGGCAAATGATGCCTAAACTCATGGAGCTCACCATCTTGTAAAGGAGGCAGGATGTAATGACAGAAATCTAATGAAAAACAGAGTAAGTATAGAAGAAGAGGAAGAAGTGTTATGAGATTATATGAATGAGAACTTTCATCCAGGGGGCCCAGACAAAACTTCCTAGAGCATGTGGCATCTGGGGAAAACCTAAATTGGACGGATAGGATACCAACATATAAAAATGGGTAGGTGTCATTTTTGCATACTCTTCAAACCTTTGCTCAAAATTTCACTCATCCACATGTCCTTATCTGTTTCAACTTACCCATCTTCAAACAATATAAATATTTTGAGTATTTGTCTGTCTTTCTATCAGTCTACCTATTATTTCTATCAATAATAAACATACTAAGAGTATATATTCATATGAAAGGGAAATCAGCTTTTATTGATTACTCTGATTTATTTTTAGTTTGATTATAAAATCTTAGGAAGAAATAGCCCTAAACTAAGTCAGATTAACATAGGTAGTCTCTTAATTCTAGGTGACTGATAGATTTAGTGACTATATAGATTGGGAAGACTTTATCATTTAGTATAAGATGATTAAGAGGAATAAAATAATCATAAGATTGAAAGGTTTTTCCAAAGGCTAAGTATCCCTTACTAGCAGAAGTGGGGTTGATCAAGGATAAGCAGAAAGCAGGGTTGACTAGAGGCCAAATTCCCCTTTCTGGAATCTCATGATATTAGGTAACATCTTGTTTTCCATAGCTAAGACCCAACAAGCAAGCTGTGCATTGACCTTAGCATAACAACAATCATTTGTGCTTACCCTCTGGTTGATCTCAGCACCAGTAAAATCCCAGAATTGTTTCTTACCACCATTAGATTGTTTCTGAGTTTGGTCAAGCACCTGTGGTACCCATGGTCCAGTCATGAAGTCCTGCTACAAATCAAATTTGTCACATTGTTTCTGATACCCCTCATTGCCAGGGGTAACAACTCACTGTGAAGCCATTGGTCTAATTATTGAGATCTCCACACATTTCCTTGCCCCCCTCCCCCACTAAAAGTGGGGCTATGGCAATGTGTCCTTGTTTCAAGTCATTTTCCTCACTTTGAAATTGAACTTCTGTTTGATTCCTGACTATCCCATATCTGTCCTGTTTTGTTCAGCTCACACCACCCACAGCTTAGGGAACAGTTTTGGTCTGACTGACAGGCAGTTAGAGAAAGGTTAGTCAGAGGTCAAGCTAACTTTTTTTATAGCTTTCTTTTTCTTTTTCTTAGCTTTCTCTTTCTTTAGCTCTCTAGAGTCTAAGTTGAGTCATGAATTCTACTAAGGAAGGTGGGGGTGGGGGTGACTGCTAACCACTGACCACAAGTTCCTCTTTCCCAGTCCACTTTCTATTTGGAAAAGGTACCAAGTGAAAGAAAAGAATGCTTGCCAAAGGATTAAGACAGTCCAGGAGATAATAACTAGTCAGATGGCCTGCTTTGTCCAATAGAATAATTCAAAACAAGTTTCTATAATTTTTTCAGTTCCTCTTTTTTTTATTACAAAAACCATCTCTGTGATTCACTCAGTAAATCTGACCTCTGAGGAGTCAGGTGACCTGTTTTAAGATGCAAATTCTAGCTGCATAATTAAATCATAGGGGACTCAGTGACTTTGTCCTCAGTTTCCTTTTCATTTCAGATAATAAATTTTCACACATAGGTGTGTGTTTTATACTCACATATGTATATGTATACACACACCCAGATATAAAATTTTCACTATATATGCTCTTTTTTCTCTGTCCCTGTCTCACTCTTTTTCTGTCTTTTTCTGTCTCTCTCTCCCCACAATACACAGAGGTAAGGGTGTGTTTACTAGAAATGGTAATAATAGTAATTATAACATACATCTAGTCAACCAACAAAACCATAAATCTAACCCTGATTTGCTCATTTCTATTCCTGGAACCAATAAAAGCTGACTTTCAGCAAACCCCAGTGACATCATGCTCCTTAAGTTGTCCCCAGATTTATGGACACCAGCTTCATGCTCCCCATCAAGCTTTCCTATGTTACTAATGTCCTGGCAGGACCAGCTCCCGAGGATCAATGAATGTCCCTAGTACCTGTGCTACAGTCATCCACAACATAAAGGACCCCCATTCATGAGAAGAAAGTACTAACCCTTCTTGAATCAGAAAATGAGGCCTGGAGATTTGCAATAGAAATGAAATTTGAAGATCCCTTTTGTATAGTCAAGCTAAGAGGTACTTAGCATCTAGTTTCAAATTAAGTCTCTGTTAAAGAAACAGGAGATATGAACCCCTATTGCTGATGTAACAGCAAGAGGCTTAACAGTGAATCCCTATGGATGATGTAACAGGAGGGGCTGAACAGGGAGGAGCTGTACTATATTTAAGGAAAAGCACAAGCTGGACAGTCAGAATTTCCTGGGGTATGCATTGTGAAGGCAGGGCAGCTGCTGCCAGGGAGGGAGCGAGCGAGAGTAGGGGAGAGAGAGAGAGAGAGAGAGAGAGAGAGAGAGAGAGAGAGAGAGAGAATTAATTTCTTTCAGCAAGCATGTGGAGGATGGGCTGCTGGTACTGAAGGCTGAACTGAGAATTGAGGACTGAGAACTGACACAGAACTCGGACTTGTGGTGGAAAGATTTCAAGGGCCAGCTGGAGGTGCTGAAGACTGAGGAACCTTGACTGTGGTGCTGGTATTTTGTACATATATTTTTGTGGCTTTGTTAATGTATAAAAATGTTCTTGTGGCTTTGTTAAGCCTTGTCTTCCCAGGAACAGAGACTGTGATATATTTGAGATGGACTCGAAACTGTAAGCTTCAGTGTTAAGCAGGAAATGCACAGAGGGCTGGACAAGGGGCTGGGAGCTTTCTGCCTTTGGACTCAGGTGGTAGTTGGTTAGATTCAGGTGGGAGCTGGCACCATGGAAGAGGAAACATGGAAGCTGAAAGCCTGCCCCAAATCAAGATGAAAAGAGTTCTCCATGGATATTGAGTAGTGACTGATGAAACTGTCTGAGTAGTGACTGATGGAATAGAATACTGAGTAGTGAGTGATGAAATTGTAATTTACTTGTGACCTAGGGGTGGATGGCTTTTGTACTTTCCACTACCCCTTCAGAGGGTACTGAGTAGTGACTGTTGAAGTTGTAACTTAATTGCACCCCATTGGTGGGGGACTTTGACTATTGTACTTTGTGATTGAATTAAGGATTCTGTGATTGATTAAATAAACGTACTTTGTTGAAAACTATGTGACCTCTTTGGTGAAAACTATGTGGCCATTTTAGTGATAAGTTGTTGAGTTGTGACATGATGAATGCTGCATTTTTCTTTTCTGTGATAAGTTGTAACATTGTGAAGGCTGTACCTAGATTATGTGTGAATGTTTTGCTCTGATTTGTTATTGAATAAATAGAGAGTTTGCTATATTATGTAATCAGACCCTCCCTCGAAAGCAGTTCACTGCAAAAGTCCTCTGGAAACCGGCTCATGCTTGGCTTTACAAGATTATGCTTAGACTTTCAGATGCCATATGCTTCTGGTCATGGTCTAGAATGACTGCTAAGAAATTTGCTAATTAAAGAGCTTTATACATGTATATGTATGAAGCTATTTGTCTCAGTTTCCACATCTGTTAAATGAGCTGTAGAAGGCAATGGCAAACCACCCATCTTTGTAAAAAAAATGAACAAACAAAAAACAAACAATACCATAAAAAATCTGACACAACTAAAACAATTGAAAAACAAAACTTGAAATCAAAAGAATATGTGAGTAGAGCTTGTTTGTCACCATTAATATGCATGTGAATTTTCTCTTCTCTCCTTTCTTCCATAGATGAAAACTCCATCTCCTCCAATTGCTTGTAAGTTCCAGAAGAAACTGGCTCGTATTTTCAGGCTCTTTATGCTCTCCAGGCTGTCTTAATGCAATGTCTTCCCCACTCATATCTGGCAGAACCAACCAATAGCAGTGTCTCAGAAGCTTTCATCATACGTACAGTAACATTGGCAGGTTCATTTGGATGTCCTAGGGACAACATGAGAGTAACAACAACTCATTAAGTGGCCAAGAGAAAGAGATCAATTTTTGAAGGCAAAACAGTCTGTTCTTAGGAAAATGAACGCAAAAGATCAGGAATAGGAAGCAAGAGGCATAATTAAGATGAAGAATTCCAGGTAAGCTATGACAGCAAGAGACAAAATAGAAAAATCTGGTGATGATAGAATGACAAAAGCCCCAGATCCCAGGTTAAGCCAAACAGGTTTAATCATATATATAAAAACGCACTTCCAACATGAATTCTTCAAAGATGTGATTGAACCAGTGACCTTTTGCATTCTAGCATTTGACCCTGCCTCCTACCATGTTCCATTGAATGAGTTTGAGTTATTGGTCACTCCTGGTCCCTGTTAGCATTTCTCATATGTGAAGCAGAGGCATTTGGATGGCAGGGGACACCTACAGAATGTATGGCTCACAAGGTGTTCTGGGTCCTGGTTTTATTGACCAGATGGAACTACTTTTATGTCAGCCACTTGTTACTGTTATTCTTAAACAACTTCAACCTTTATAATGAATCTCCTTTGGTCATCTGTGAATGTTGACTTTCACAGGGCTTGGCATGCAAGTAGACAAGAGTGACTCTGAATAAATGTAATAGAATAGGGAATAACACAACACCCACACACTCCCACATACCCATGACCCCACATATACATACACTTATACCCAATCCCAATACAAATCTTAAATAGTCCTAGTTCATTCTGGGAAAGACTATCTCCAGTTGAAGGAATTCAATGAAGAAATTCAATTTGAGTTGGATAAAGATGATTGCCTAGTGTTCATTAGGACTGAGTGTTAGTCATAAGATTGTAAGAATACCTAGCTCCTTTAAATCCAGTAGAACAAATTTTAAGTTTGCAGATCAAGCCAGGATCTACTATGCATAAAAAAGTGACTAACAGAGGCACAAACATATTCAAATGTTTTTATTCCTTTAAGCGCACAGATACTGAAAAATCAATCCATTCAGAAATGCGTGTTTGCATTCTCCACTGTTGTCCTTTCTGTTTATAATCATTATGCTGCAAAGATGTTCCTGGGTTTTATATTTTGATTTTTAGTGGGAACTTAACCATCAATAAACCTCAAAATTAAAATATGTCAAGAGAGCTGTAAATGAACATATAACATTATCTTATGAGGTTTATTCTTTTAAATATATGAGCAAATCTAGTGAGGCAAAAACTAAATTGATCTTATATTCCAATATTAGTCAAGAATTTTCTTTTTTACTTTAATAAGAATATTTGTTCCAAAGGATTTGTCTTCTTTCCTTTTGCCCCTTTCCCTTTCCTATTGGATGAGAGATGGAAGGCAGGAAAATGATATCTATTAAAAAATAGAGAGGTTGGGGTAGCTACAGGGGCGAAATGTCACAGATACTTTTACATAAAGTCACCATATTCTTAGTATTTTTACAAAAGATCTCTCATGGAGTAGGGTAGTCTGGAAATGTCTGTAATATAAAAACAAAACATAACAACACAGTGTAAAAAATGTATAATTGTACAAATATAACAGAAAGCTTAGGTAAAGACAAATTCTAAGCAATGATTAAATGATTAGATATGTAGTTTAAAAAAAAAAAACCTAAAACTGAAGTAAGTCATGTGAACACTTATTATTCCTATGACTTAGATTACTCATTCCAACCCCTTCTCACACTGGCATGTTGAGGTTTTCAGAGAATAAATACCAGCACACTGATAGACTGAAATGTTCTCATGGCCCATTAAAGGGTGGAATGTATGACCTCTTTCAACATTTTAACACTTGAGCTCCCATGATGTGCTTCCACTTAAAAGTAGTCATTCACAATTAAGAACACTTTTAGATCTTAAATAATTGTGTGTATAGTCAATTCCAATTTATTTTTAGGTATTGTACTTCCATATCATAAATATTTGTTGAAAAGACTTGATAATTAACTACTTCTTTTAAAATTCCAGGTGCATAGGATTACTTTTAATTTTTTGCATTAAAAATAGTTCTCGTGACCTTCTATGATCACCTCTACCTGTCATTGTATTAAAAAATCCTTTTAACATAGTTGTGAAAGTTATTTTCTTCTATGTATCTCTAATTAAAAATAATAGTAAAGTATTCATTTGAAACTTAACATTACACATGGAGTAAGGGCTTGGTATAAATCTAAATTGGTATTTCTTTCCAGTTTTTGCAGTATTTTTGGTTAGATTCAGAATTTTTAACCCAGCAGTGTTCTTGTATTTAAAAAGCATAATGTTATAATCTTCAATTACTTCTGAAACATGCCTAATTAATTAGTTGCATTAATCAATTTCTATTTTTTAGCTACTACCAAATCACTTTAATGACATTTATTTAATAATATAATTTTGCCTATTAATACTATATCCCTTTCATTCCTAATTTTGAAAAATATTTGTAACAGTGTTAACCAGCATGTATATAATGTTTAAAGTTTGGCAAAGTGCTAGGCATGTCATCACATGAAATATGTTTCTCTAAGTTAATGACCTTCTGTACTTCCAGGTAATTTTCTTATCTTTTCTAGTTGCATAAACTTTTTCCCCAGTAGTTTAAATGATTGCATGAAATCTGCTTATAAATTTTCACAAATTCATCATTTAATTACATTGTCACTACCCAACCACAAACAGGTTATATATTCTCAATCATGTGTCTTCTCATAGTGTAATTTAAAATGTGTTCTATATTTATATCCATGGAAATCCTGAATATATCTCATTAGGTTGACTCTGAGATATTTCAAACATTTTAAATAAAAAAATAAATAAAATTAAATTTTAAATGAAAAAATTAAATTTTAAATTAAAGAAAATCTTCCTACTTTATTTTGTTGGTTATGTACAAAAATATATATACGATTTCATGGGCTTCTTTTATATTTAGCTACTTAAATCAATTGTTTTAAAATAATTTCTAGAATTTTCTAAATAAATCATCATAAATATGGGGATTGAACCTATTATTTCACTAGTATAAGGAGGAGGAAACTTCCTCTGTTGATAAAGATCGAGGACATACAGTTAGTATGTATCAGACAAGGGTCTTGAATACAGATATTCTGGCACCAAGGCAATCTCTCTACATAGTGCCTCTCGTTAAATCACCAACTAATTATCTTAACGTCTACAAGATTCTTTTGACTCCTTTGCCTATTCTTTGTCTAATTTCTTTTTCTTGTCATTGCAATAATTAGATATTTTTTAAAATACATTGAGTAATATTTGTGACAGTGATTACCTTTCTTTGTCCCCAATATTATGGGTAGATTTTCAAGTGTTCCTCAATTAAAACTAATACTAGATGAATACTGTTCACAGCACTAAGTAAAGGTATGATTTGTCCTATGTATGCCAGAATTTAGAAAATAAATGAATATTCTATTTGTCATGCTTTCTCTTCATCTACTGATAAATGTGTGATTTATTTTGTAATTAACTAGGCCTGTTTTATTAATATTTTCATATTTCTAATCTGATCATAGAGCATGGTCACTTGAATATACTGGTGTGCATCTATGTTAATATTATATTCAACATTTATTAGATAGTGGGGTGTACAATTTTATCTCTTTTATCATGTTCTGGTTTAGACAATAAGATACTATTTGATTTACAAAAGAAATTTAATACATTGTCTTCTGTCCTTTTTTCTTTTTTCAAATTTATGTGATATTAGACTTAAGTGATCTTTGAATGTTTGATAGAATTAATTTAGAGGTCTGTCTTGGCTTAGGACATTATCTTTGCAGTTTTTATGACATTTTTTTGTTGGGTATTGGCTTCAATTAGCTTTTTTTAACTTCTGTTACCTGGATATTTTATATTGTCATAAATATTATTCATTCCATCATTTTTTTGTTTTCAGATAGTCGGATAAAATATCTTCTTCGAAATTTTTTCATTGTCTTCTTTGTCTGTTTTGTATTCTCTTTTTCTTTTTTTTAATTTCATAACTTATCTTTTTAATTTTTATGTTCAAGTTAGCAATTGGTTTTTCTCATTAGCATTTTTAAATCTCAGCAGGTTATTTTTTTTAAAACAAATGCTTTATTAACTTCTGTTTTACATCATTCATTTCCGCCAGATTTTGAGTTACAATCATTTTCCCTCCATTATTCCCCTACCCAACCTCCCAGAATAGTAGTCCCACAAGATATCGTTTCCTCCAATCTGCTCTCTCCCATACCTTCTCCCATACCCCCATAGACTTTTCCATTAGAGGAAGGTGAATCTTTGTGTCCCAATGCCTGCACATCTTATCTCCCTATTACAAGCAAAAGAGGATTAATAATAGTATTTATATATATTTGAAACATTTAATGTTATGACCTCACATTTCAGATCCATTTCCTTCCTCCCTTGTCACCCATTCCTTCTTGGGAGATAAGTAATTCAGTATATGTTGTACATGTCTAGCTATGCAAAACATTATCATGGTAGATATATTGTACAAGGCTGCTTATAATTCCCTCCCACTCATCCCACCCCCCACCTGGTCCATTCCCTACATGATCCTGTCCCTCTTCTATAGTGGGTACTTCCAACCTCCCCTCACCCCAAGGATGCCCTCCCATCCATCATCCCTCCTCTCATCCCCCTTCCCCCTATCCTGCTGCAGGTTGAGATATCCCATTTAGTATGTATTACATTTTCTCCCTGAACCAAATTCAATGTGAATGTGGTTTTGCCTTTTTAGCCTTCCTTATTCTCCCCCTCCTTTGCAACCACTTCCCCTTGCTTCTTCTACATGGGATAGTTTACCCTACCCTGTCTCTCCCCATCTCCTCTTGCCACTTTCCTCTCTCACCTCATAATTTCATCCCTTGAGTATTCTCCCTTCCCAACAAATTCAACTATGCCCTCTATCCATATATAACTGTAACCATATACACACACATTCACATATGTATTCATATGACCACACCCCCTTCTTCCATTATTTTCATAGTGGGAAAGATATCATCAGTCACAGATATTGCTTTTCCATATAGGAATGTAAATAGTTCAACTTTGATAAGTTCCTTTTGATTTCTTTTCCCTGGTTACCTTCTCAGGCATCTCTTGCTTCTTGAGTCTGGATGTCAAATTTTCTATTCAACTCTGGTTTTTTCCTCAAGAATGCTTGAAAGTCCTCTATTGCACTGAATGACCATATTTTCCCCTGAAACAAAATACTCAGTTTTGCTGGGTAGGTGACCCTTGGGTTCATTCCTAGTTCTTTTGCCCTCTGGAATATCGTATTCCATGCCCTTCGATCCCTCAGTGTAGAAGCTGCCAGGTCCTGGGCTATTCTGATTGTGTTTCCACAATATTGAAATTGTTTCTTCCTGACTGCTTGTAGTATTTTCTCCTTGATCTGGGGATTCTGGAACCTGGCTATAATATTCCTGGGAGTTTCTTTTTGGGATCTTTTTCAGGAGGTGATCTGTGGATTCTTTCAACCTCTATTTTGCCCTCTGGATCTAAAACATCAGGGCAGTTTTCCTTGAGAATTTCTTGAAGGGGTGATTTCTAGGTTCTTTCTTTGATCATGGCTTTCAGGTAGTCCAATAATTTTTAAATTGTCTCTCCTGGATCTATTTTCCAGGTCAGTGGTTTTCCCATGAGATATTTCACATTGCCTTCTAATCTTTCGTTTGTTTGGATCTGCTTAACAGCATCTTGATTTCTCATAAAGTCACTAGCTTCCATTGCTCCAGTCTAACTCTGAAGGAATGAATCTCCTCAGTGAACTTTTGAGATTCTTTTTCCATCTGGCAAATTCGACTTTTTAAGGCATTCTTCTCCTCGTTGCCCTTTTGGGCCTCCTTAGCCATTTGAGTTAGTCTATTTTTTAAGGTGTTATTTTCCTCAGTCAGGCTGTTGACCCTCATTTCATACTTTTCCTGCATCCTTCTCATTTCTCTTTCTAATTTTTCTTCCACTTCTCTTATTTGATTTTTAAAATCCTTCTTAAGGTTTTTCTCATTAGCATTTTTAAATCTCAGCAGGTTATTTTTTTGTTATCTAATTTATCTTCTCTTTGATCTTAAAATTTTACAATTTTGTGTTCATTTAGGGGTTTTTTATTTGTTGGGTTTTAGTTTTAATTTTTTTTTTTGCTTTTTGGAGGGCAATTGGGATTAAGTAACTTGCCCAAGGTCACACAGCTAGGTTTTTTGTTTCTGCATGCATGTGTTAAGTGTCTGAGGCCTGATCCGAACCCAGGTCCCTCTGACTCCAGGCCCGATGCTCCACCCACTGCGCCACCTAGCTGCCCCTTTAATTTTTTTTTTTAAGTTGGGTCTCTGTTTAATGATTTCTTTCTTCCTTGTTGATGAAAATGTTCAGAGATGTAAAATTCCCCCTGAGGAATACTTTAAGTACATGCCAAATGTTTTGGTATGTAATAACAGTGTTAGAATTTTCTTTGATATAATTATTGGTTATTTCATGATTTGTCCTACAACCTACTCATTCTTTGGGATTATATCTCCTCTTCATTTAAATGTGAAGATTTTCTTCAAATTCCTTTGACTAAATATAAATTGTATTACCTTGTGGTCAGTGAAGAATGTGTTTAATACTTTTTTTCAATTAGTATATGAGATTTTTATGTCCTAACATATGGTTGTTTTTTGTAATGTTACAATGAAAAGCCTAGAAGCATATATCCTCACAAATCCTGTTCACTTGTCATGAGGCTCATCCTTTTTTCTTTTTCTAATATTACATTCATGTTCTTAATTTCTTGAATTATCATTCTGTTAATATTTGTCTAGGTTTAAAAGGGATTATACAAATCTCCAACAATGATTATCTCACCACCTACTTCTCTCCACAGTTTAATTAGAGTTTGCTTTAAGTATTAAATGATATGCAATTTACTATGTGGGTGTATTATATATGTGTGTGTGTGTGTGTATGTGTGTGTACACATATATGTATATATGTGTATGTATGTATATTTGTTTTATAATCTATGGTGCATTTAAGCATAAGATAGTTTCCTTACTCATCTCTTTTAACTATGTCTATTTGTATTGTTGCCTCTCCTGAAATCATGGTTGAAGCCCCTGCTTTGTGGATTTAGCTGAGGCATAATGTATTCTAATCCCTCATTTTAACTATTAAACTTGATGCTTTTTATATGAATTTTGCATACCACCCCTTTGGGGCTACTGGGTCAGTCCCCATTGAGTTCTTGCTATTTCCACTGGTTCTGGGGTACCCTATAGGTCTGAGATCCCAACACAAAAATGTTTGACCTCCTATCAGTGTGTTTCTCATTAAAAAAAAAAAATAGCCAATTAGTTTCACCATTAAGATGAAACAGAAAGAATACAGAGGGGGAGGAGCCAAGATGGCAGAAAGGAAGCAGTAACCTAGCTGAGCTCCTCAGTCACTAAGGCTCAAAGGGTGAATCTGAGTGGAAACCGGAGTGACGGAGCCCACTGGAAGACGAAGTGTGGCAGAATCCAGCCCAGGAGGTTGCCCAGTGTGTCCAGACTGGTCGAGCGCAGAGCGCATGGTGTCTGCACAGCCCAGACCTAGGAGCAGACAGGCAGACTACACCAGAGAGAGCAAAAGCCCCAGCCTGCAGACTTACCAAGGACGAATCACAGTCATCTATCAGACAGATAGGATCATGGGAGTCAGGTAGGAGAGCTGGGCCATCAGTGGAAAGAGTGTCTTCTCTGGCTGCATTCAGCCCCCAGCCTGGAAGTTTAGAAACAGCCTGCCTGTATAATACAGGGGCTGGAATGGCAAAGTAAATTCTAGCTGCTCTGATCCTACCATCCCTCCTTCATGAAGCAGAAAACCCAAAGATAAGTCTCCCACACAGATTGAAATCCCAAGTTAATGGAAATAGCCCCAGGCTTGAGAGTCTCCAAGAAGGGGTGTAACTGAGATAGCCTGGAGTCTGAAGAGAAGAGAGGGTGGGGTCCCAACAAGCCCCACCTCTCCTCACCAACAAAAGCCTACTTATAGCCCAGGGGTATTGAGGCAGAAATCTGAAGTGGTCAGACACACCCACACCTACATGTCTACATCCCTCATTGACTTCCCTGACTTAGCCATAAACTAGCCACCCAGAGGTATTCAAAGTCAAGGATCAGGCCCTAAACTCACCCTGAGAAACTAAGAAACAGGAAGTCAAAATGGGAAAAAAAGAAGCTGAGAAGGAGAAGGGGAAGGCAAAAAAGTCTATTCGAGCATACTATGCAGGGCAAGAACAACAAAATACACAGGACAATATAGACTCTCTGCCCACAGAAATGTCTGAGTGAAGTAATTGGATAAAATACCTCCCTAAAAAAGGAACTTCAAAAACTAACTGAAGACCATAATTCACTAAAAATTAGATACAATCAAACTGAAACTCAGAACTCTATGATGCAGCAGGAGTCAATCGAAAAAAACAAGATGATCGAAAAATTGCAAGAAAATGTAAAATATCTCACTGGAAAAATAACTGACCTAGAGAACAGATCCAGGAGAGACAACCTAAGAATTATTGGTCTACCAGAAAGCCATGATGAAAAAAGCAGCCTAGACAACATCCTCCAAGAGATTGTCAAAGAAAACTGTCCTGAGGTCCTGGAATCAGAAGATAAAATAACTATCGACAGAATTCACCGGACTCCTCCTGAGAGAGATCTCAAACTGAAAATTCCAAGAAATATAGTAGCCAAATTCCAGAATTATAAGATTAAAGAAAAAATTCTACAAGCAGCCAAAAAGAAACAATTCAAATATCGAGGAACTACAGTTAGGATCACACAGGACCTAGCAGCTCCTACATTAAAAGAATGGAGGGACTGGAATTTGATATTTCGTAGGGCAAGAGAGATAGGACTACAACCAAGGATTAACTACCTGGCAAAACTGAGCATAATCTTCCAGGCAAGGAGATGAAATGAAATAAGGCTGTTTAATGAAATAAGGGACTTCCAGATGTTCCTGATGAAAAAGCCAGAGTTCAATGGAAAATTTGATCTCCAATTACAAGACTCAAGAAAGACATAAAAAGGTAAACAAGAGAAACACAGACTCACACATGCATAAGTGCACACACCCACACCCACAAACACATGCTCATTACTTGGGATGCAACAAGAGCAAAATGTTCACATCCCTATATGTGGAGCTGATACTGTCAATATTCAAAATCTTTATGATTATCATGACCTTCAAAAGGGTTATACTTAGATAGAGGGTGTGGGTATAAATGCACTAACCTGATGTCTAAAAAAAAAAAATGATTAAGGGGATCAAAGAGACTGTAATGGGAAAAAGGAAAGGATTAGATAGGAAAAGGTAAAATATGCCATCTGAAGGGACATTAAAGCACACTATAGAAGAGGGGAAAGAAAGAGGGAGAAGAACATCATTCAAACACTATTCTCACTGGTTCTGGTTCAAAGAGGGATCAACTTAAATCAGTGAAGTTTAAGATTTTAATGTGAATAGACACATAAATTCATTAAATAGAGAAAAAGGAGGGAGGGAGAGGAGCAATGTTTGAAATTTACTCTCATTGGTTTGGAATCAAATGGGGAGTAATTCACTCTGATAAGTATAAAAACTTATTTCGTCCTATAGAAAGCAGAAGGGTAAGGGGGGGGGGGGTGAAAAAGAGGAGACTAAAGGGGGGATTAGAAGGGAGAGAAACAGTAATAAGGGGAGAGGGTAGGTTAAGAAGAGGGATCACTGGGTGGGAACACTGAGGGAGGGGGTGATCAAAAGGGAAAACTTCAAGGAGGGGAAGGGAGAAGGAAGAAACAAAAACATAAACAGGGGAGGGAATAGGATGGAGGGGAAGAGACATATAGTCATTATTACTGTGAATGTGAATGGGATGAACTCTCCCATAAAACAGAAGCAGATAGCAGAATGGATTAAAAACCATAATCCTACAATATGCTGTCTACAAGAAGCACATTTGAAACAAAGGGATACCCACAGGGTAAAGGTAAAAGGTTGGAGTAAAATTTATTATGCCTCAGCTAAAGTAAAAAAAGCAGGGGTAGCAATACTTACCTCAGATAAAGCAAAAGCAAAAATAGATCTAATTAAAAGAGATAAGGAAGGAAACTATATCCTACTAAAAGGCACCATCGAGAATGAAGCAATATCACTACTTAATATATATGCACCAAGCAGTATAGCATCTAAATTCCTAGAGAAGTTAAAGGAATTAGAGGAAGAAATAGATAGCAAAACTATACTAGTGGGGGACCTTAATCTTCCCCTCTCTGAACTCGATAAATCTAACCTCAAAATAAACAAGAAAGAAGTTAAGGAGGTGAATAGAATCTTAGAGAGACTAGATGTGATGGATCTCTGGAGAAAACTGAATGGGGATAAAAAGGAATTTACTTTCTTCTCAGCAGTGCATGGTACATACTCAAAAATAGACCATGTACTAGGGCATAAAAACCTCACAATCCAGTGCAGAAAGGCAGAAATAGTAAGCGCATCATTCTCAGATCATGATGCAATAAAAATTATATACAATAAAGGGCCATGGAAAGATAGACTAAAAACTAATTGGAAACTAAACAATTTAATCCTAAAAAATTGGTGGGTCCAAGAAGAAATTATAGAAACAATCAATAATTTCATTCAAGAGAATGATAATAATGAAACAACATACCAAAATTTGTGGGATGCACTAAAGGCAGTTCTCAGGGGAAGTTTTATATCTCTGAGTGCATACTTAATTAAAGCAGAGAGAAGGGAGGTCAATGAATTGGACATGCAATTGAAAAAGCTAGAAAAAGAAAAAATTGAAAATCCCCAATTTAGTACTAAATTAGAAATATTGAAAACCAAAGGTGAGATTAATAAAATTGAAATTAAGAAAACCATTGAATTAATAAATAAAACTAAGAGCTGGTTTTATGAAAAAATCAAAAAAATTGATAGACCCTTAGTCAATATGATTAAAAAAAAGAAAGAAGAAAACCAAATTATGAGTATCAAAAATAAAAAAGGTGAATCTACCTCCAATGAAGAGGAAATCAAAAAAATAATGAGGAATTATTTTTCCCAATTGTATGAACATAAATATGATAATCTTAGTGAAATGGATGAATATTTACAAAATCACAAGTTCCCCAGATTAACTGAAGAGGAAGTGAATTACCTAAATAACCCCATCTCAGAAAAAAGAAATCAAACAAGCCATCAAAGAACTCCCTAGGAAAAAATATCCAGGGCCAGATGGGTTTACTAGTGAACTCTATCAAACATTTAAAGAACAATTGATTCCAATACTCTACAAACTATTTGGGAAAATTAGTGAAGAAGGAGTCCTACCAAACTCTTTCTATGACACAAATATGGTACTGATTCCTAAATCAGGAAGAGATAAAACAGAGAAAGAAAATTATAGACCAATTTCCTTCATGAATTTAGATGCAAAAATTCTAAATAAAATATTAGCCAAAAGACTCCAACAACTTATCAAAAAAATAATACACTCTGATCAGGTAGGATTCATTCCAGGAATGCAAGGATGGTTTAATATTAGGAAAACCGTCAGTATAATTGAGCACATCAACAATAAAACTAGCAGAAACCACATGATTATCTGAATAGATGCAGAAAAGGCTTTTGACAAAGTACAACACCCATTCCTATTAAAAACACTAGAAAGTATAGGAATAAATGGAGCCTTCCTCAAAATAGTTGATAGCATCTATTTAAAACCATCAGCAAGTATTATATGCATTGGGGATAAACTAGAAGTCTTTCAAATAAGATCAGGAGTGAAACAAGGGTGTCCACTATCACCCCTCTTATTCAATCTGGTACTAGAAACACTAGCAGTAGCAATTAGAGAAGAAAAAGAAATCAAAGGAATCAAATTAGGTAAAGAAGTGACCAAGCTATCACTCTTCGCAGATGATATGATGATACACTTAGAGAATCCTAGAGAATCAAGTAAAAAACTACTTGAGGGACAATGGGGGGCGGAGCCAAGATGGCGGAGTAGAAACAGCTCTTCAAGCCACTCTGCCCCCAGATTCCCCCCAAACTATATAAAAGAGGACTCTGAACAACTTCTGGAGCCCCAGCACCCACAGAACGACACAGAGAAGCTAACCTCCCGCTGAGGACAGCCCAGTAGCCCTGCAGGAAGGACCAGCGCAGTGGTCTGGGACCTGGCAGCGCACAGCGCGCAGAGCGCGGGAAGCCGAGCCGAGCAGAGCCCAGGTCCGTGTGAGCCAAGGTTTTAGCCCCAGGGCGGCAGGGCCAGCAGCTGGCTGGAGGAACCCCAGAACACCAGGAGCTGTGGCGACTCCAGAATTATCAATATAGACATGCCTAGGACAAAGTAAGAGGTTAGTGTCCTATGGACTTTGGGTCCGGTATTTAGGGAATGCGTCGGCTCCCTCCCCTGGGGGCTAGAAGCCGCTGAGGAGACATGCCATTTTGTAGTTTTCAGAGGCAGCTCCATCTCCCAGCCTGCAATTAATTGTAGGGAGATCCAGTGATCAGTCTGGGGTGGGGGGGTGGTAATCGCTCTTGCTTTAACCTCCCTGGATCTGGATTGTGATCTAGGGTGGAAGTTGTGGGTGGGTTTACAGCTTGCCAGAAATGGAAGTTGCCCCCCACACGTTGGGGACGAAAATTCCTCTATCTGGCCTTAAAGCCATAGTGTGACAACAAGCCCAAAAGTCAAGTAATTAAGTGGCAACATGCCAAGGCAAAGGAAACAAATTAAAGAGAAAAATGCAACCCTACACTCCTACTTTGGGGGCAAAGAGGGTCGAAGCATAGGGGAAGAGGACTGTGAGGTCAGAAGTCCTGCTCCAAAAGCCCCAGGGGAAAACATGAGTGGGTTACAGGCCATAGAGGACCTTAAGAAGGATTTTAAAAATCAAATAAGAAAAGTGGAGGAAAAATTGGAAAGAGAAATGAGAAGGATGCAGGAAAAGTATGAAATGAGGCTCAACAGTCTGACTGAGGAAAACAACACCTTAAAAAATAGACTAACTCAAATGGCAAAGGAGGCCCAAAAGGGCAATGAGGAGAAGAATGCCTTAAAAAGTCGAATTTGCCAGATGGAAAAAGAATCTCAAAAGTTCACTGAGGAGATTCATTCCTTCAGAGTTAGACTGGAGCAAATGGAAGCTAATGACTTTATGAGAAATCAAGATGCTGTTAAGCAGATCCAAACAAATGAAAGATTAGAAGGCAATGTGAAATATCTCATGGGAAAAACCACTGACCTGGAAAATAGATCCAGGAGAGACAATTTAAAAATTATTGGACTACCTGAAAGCCATGATCAAAGAAAGAACCTAGAAATCACCCTTCAAGAAATTCTCAAGGAAAAGTGCCCTGATGTTTTAGACCCAGAGGGCAAAATAGAGGTTGAAAGAATGCACAGATCACTTCCTGAAAAAGGTCCCAAAAAGAAAACTCCCAGGAATATTATAGCCAGGTTCCAGAATCCCCAGATCAAGGAGAAAATACTACAAGCAGCCAGGAAGAAACAATTTCAATATTGTGGAAACACAATCAGAATAGCCCAGGACCTGGCAGCTTCTACACTGAGGGATCAAAGGGCATGGAATATGATATTCCAGAGGGCAAAAGAACTGGGAATGAACCCAAGGGTCACCTACCCAGCAAAACTGAGTATTTTGTTTCAGGGGAAAATATGGTCATTCAGTGGAATAGAGGACTTTCAAGCATTCTTGAGGAAAAAACCAGAATTGAATAGAAAATTTGACATCCAGACACAAGAAGGAAGAGATGCCTGAGAAGGTAATCAGGGAAAAGAAATCAAAAGGAACTTATCAAAGTTGAACTATTTACATTCCTATATGGAAAAGCAATAACTGTGACTGATGATATCTTTCTCACTATGAAAATAATGGAAGAAGGGGGTGTGGTCATATGAATACATATGTGAATGTGTGTGTATATGGTTCCAGTTATATATGGATAGAGGGCATAGGTTGAATTTGTTGGGAAGGGAGAATACTCAAGGGATGAAATTATGAGGTGAGAGAGGAAAGTGGCAAGAGGAGATGGGGAGAAACTATCCCATGTAGAAGAAGCAAGAGGAAGTGGTGGCAAAGGAGGGGGAGAATAAGGAAGGCTAAAATGGCAAAAGCACATTCTCATTGAATTTGGTTCAGGGAGAAAATGACATACATACTAAATGGGATATCTCAACCTGCAGCAGGATAGGGGGAAGGGGGATGAGAGGAGGGATGATGGATGGGAGGGCATCCTTGGGGGAGGGGAGGTTGGAAGTACCCACTATAGAAGAGGGACAGGATCATGTAGGGAATGGACCAGGTGGGGGGTGGGATGAGTGGGAGGGAATTATAAGCAGCCTTGTACAATATATCTACTATGATAATGTTTTGCATAGCTAGACATGTACAACATATAATGAATTACTTATCTCCCAAGAGGGAATGGGTAATAAGGGAGGAAGGAAATGGATCTGAAATTCGAGGTCGTAACATTAAATGTTTCAAATATATATAAATACTATTATTAATACTCTTTTGCTTCTAATAGGGAGATAAGATGTGCAGGCATTGGGACACAAAGATTCACCTTCCTCTAATGGAAAAGTCGATGGGGGTATGGGAGAAGGTATGGGAGAGAGTAGATTGAAGGAAGCGATATCTTGTGGGACTACTATTCTGGGAGGTTGGGTAGGGGAATAATGGGGGGAAAATGATTGTAACTCAAAATCTGGTGGAAATGAATGATGTAAAACAGAAGTTAATAAAGCATTTGTTTAAAAAAAAACTACTTGAGACAATAAATAAATTTGGCAAAGTTGCAGGATACAAAATAAACCCACATAAATCCTCAGCATTCCTGTACATCTCTAATGAAACTCAACAGCAAGAGATAGAAAGAGAAATCCCATTTAAAGTCACTGTAGACATTATAAAATATTTGGGAATCTACTTGCCAAAACAAACCCAGAATCTATATGAGCACAACTACAAAACAGTTCTCACACAAATAAAAGCAGATCTAAATAGTTGGAAAAATATCAATTGCTCATGGCTGGGTTGAGCTAATATAATAAAAATGACAATTTTACCCAAACTAAACTATATATTTAGTGCCATACCAATCAATTTACCAAAAAACTACTTTCTAGAGTTAGACAAAATAATAACAAAATTTATTTGGAAAAACAAACGGTCTAGAATATCAAGGGAATTAATGAAAAGAACCGCTAGGGAAGGTGGACTAGCTATGCCAGATCTTAATCTGTATTATACAGCAGCAGTCATCAAAACTGCTTGGTACTGGCAGAGGTGTAGAGTAGTGAATCAATGGAATAGATTAGGTGCAGGAGACCCAGCAGTTAATGAATATAGCAATCTATTGTTCGATAAACCCAAAGACCCCAGTTTTTGGGATAAGAATGCACTATTTGATAAAAACTGCTGGGAAAACTGGAATACAGTATGGCAGAAACTGGGCATAGACCATTATCTAACACCATATACCAAAATCAAGTCTAAATGGGTGCATGATCTAGGTGTAAAGGATGATACTGTAAGCAATTTGGGAAAGCAAGGAATAGTTTACCTGACAGATTTGTGGAGAGGGGAAGACTTTAGGACCAAACAAGAATTAGAGAGCATTATAAAATGCAAAATGGATAATTTTGATTACATTAAATTGAAAAGCTTCTGTACAAACAAAGCCAATGTAACCAAGATCAAGAGGGAGGTGGGAAATTGGGAAAGAATTTTTACAACTTGTGTCTCTGATAAAGGACTCATCTCTAAAATTTATAGAGAATTGAGCCAAATCTATATGAATACAAGTCATTCCCCAATTGATAAGTGGTCAAAGGATATGAACAGGAAATTTTCAGAGAAAGAAATTAAAGATATCTATAAGCATATGAAGAAATGCTCTAAATCACTATTAATTAGAGAAATGCAAATCAAAACAACTCTGAGATACCACATCCCTCCAGTCAGATTGGCTAAGATGACAAAACAAGAAAGTGACAAATGCTGGAGAGGATGTGGACAAATTGGAACACTAATACATTGCTGGTGGAGTTGTGAACTTATCCAACCATTCTGGAGAGCAATCTGGAATTATGCCCAAAGGATTATAAATAATTTCATACCCTTTGACCCAGCCATACCACTTCTAGGGTTATATCCCAAAGAGATCATAGAAGTGGGAGGAAGACCCATATGTACAAAAATATTTTTAGCAGCCCTTTTTGTGGTTGCAAAGAATTGGAAACTGAAGGGGTGCCCATCAATTGGGGAATGGCTAAACAAGTTGTGGTATATGAATGTAATGGAATGTTATTGTGCTATAAGAAATGAAGAGGTGACGGATTTCATAATTACCTGGAGAGACTTATACAAATTGATGCTGAGCGAGAAGAGTAGAATCAGAAGAAATCTGTATACAATCACAGACATACCATATCTGTGATGACCAACTATGACAGACTGGACTCTTTTTAGCAATGCAGTGATATAAGTTAATCCCGAAAGACTCAAGAAAGTGAGAAATGCACCATCCAGAGATATAACTAGAAAGAACTGAGCCTGAATCCTGATGGAAGCAAACTAAATGATCTTGTTCTTTTCATTGTTTGGTTTTATTTTTTCCTTACCATCTTTCATCCCACCTAGTACAATATGCCTTTGTAATTGGAATAATGTCTAACATGAATGCATTTGCAGATAATATACTGGACTATATGCTGTCGTGTGGGGAGGGGGGAGGGAAGTAAAGGAAATTTGAAAATCAAGGAACTATGGAATTGAATCTTGTTAACTGAAACTAAGCTAATAAATTAATTTTTAAAAAAAGAAAAAAAAGAAAGAATACAAAACATCGTCTCCATATACTTGGAATACACTTTCCAATACATCTAGCATCCATGGAAAGAATGATTTCAAAATTGGAGTAACATGGTAGTAAGGCACTTACATAGGAAGTGCATATATCCAAACCTACTCATTTTTATGATTCTATCCAACCTCAAATGATTTTTCTCCTGCAGCATAGTCCTCTCAGAATTAAACTTCTGATTGCCATGGCTAGTTATATCTTGAGTGTATAACTTTTTTTCTTCATCTTCCAGTAGTTAAGCATATCTATTTTTGACCTCCACTACCTGACACTCAGTAGCTATATATGTTTTGGTTGAGTGTTTCTTTGCCCTCAGTTGTGCCTCAACATTCTCTGAATTGACTCTACAACTACTAGTAATGACAAGCAAAGGCAACTTCCAAGGTTTAGAATGCCAGCATAGTAACTCCCCATTTTATTCAGTAACAAATTAAGGCAAAACATTCACCGAACAGAGAAAATAAAAATACAGCATTCACCAAGTATAATTCAGTAATTGCCAAGTGCTACTCCACTCCTGGGCAAGTACATTCATTTAGTCAATCCCAAAGTCTCTCTTCTCAAATGGAGATTAGTTTCCAATCATAAACAAAGTACATTCTTTTGGTCAGCTCACAGAGCCCCCCAAAAAGCCAAAAATTCCCCACCCCTGGATCACAACTGAATTACAGTTATCATCAGTTAATTGCCAATCACCTCGAAGAGACAGTGGAGAGCACTAAAGCAATTTACCCCTGAACTACAGCAAGGTAAAAATATTATCACAGCATTTAATACCCAAAGAGAGGTCTTCCTCTTGACCAGAGGCAAGTTCTGAGCAATCTCTGCTCCTGGGGAGACAAAGCTTAACAAAGCCACAATCCGCCTTTCCAGTGTCCTCATCAATTCACTCTCTGCCTGCATACCAGTCTCAGGACCCCTTAAAATATCAGCAAGATATTCTGCAGTGAATAGAGTGCCGGTCCTGGAGTCAGAAGGACCTGAGTTCGAATCCGGCCTCAGACAACCCACACAAACAAAAACCTAGCCGTGTGACCTTGGGCAAGTTACTTAACCCCAATTGCCCCAAAGGGGTGGCTAGGTGGCGCAGTGAGTAAGAGCGCCGGCCTCGGAGTTGGGGTGACCCGAGATCAGATCCGGCCTCAGAAAATGAGCACCCACGCATAAATAATGACTAGCCCTGTAACCTTGAGCAAGTTACTTAACCCCAATTGCTTTAAAAAAAAAAAAAACAAGTCCCTCCCATAAATGGGATTCACAAGCTCTGGGTTTCAACATTCAACCCGAAAACCAAGCCAATACATGGGGATCTATAAATTCCATTACTATTACAAAACTCTGATGCTAGACACAACCACTGGTGCAGAGGAAAAGAGAAACCCCTCTCCCTTTGACAAAAGATGAAAAGCTGGGTTCTTTCTCACATTCATTTTTATCTTAATTATCTCAAACTTTTCAAATCTGGTTGTTTTCTGGTTTTAGTTATAGAAAGGTCATGGCAGGGGGGAGGGGAGTGGTGACCAATATCGACCTCCCCCTCAATATTATTCATATTTTATAAAAAGATCATTAGGTGTTAACATTTTGTTACCTCATAAATATCATCTTATCATCTGTGTCTACATTCTGTTACTGCAACAACTGACTAGAAACGTGTGTGGGTAACAGGGTAGGAAGAAGATAGACAAAATTGTCTCACTTGGTAGACAACATAATGTTGTGTGCTGCTTTCTCTTCCATTTTGCCTCTTTCCTGCATTTAATGGATGAGTAGATTCACTATTCACATTCAAGCTTATGATTGTTAATTTTTCCCCCTAAATCTTATCCTGTTATAATTTTTCTTTTATCTGCACACGACTCTCCCCCTTTAACAATGAAAAATATCATGAGGAAGTAAAAGGAATGAAATTAATACTAGTAATCAATACTTAGAATGGTCTAGGCCTCCTCCTATGTCCTCATGCTATTCACCTCATCCAGACCCAGATCAATATTTCTTATCTCTTCTCTCCTTAATTATTCCTAACAATCAGTCATCCATAGGTAAGTTTGTCTGATTATGATTCTTCCCTTCCCCCACTACACTCTCCCTTAAAAGATTCCCTTTTCATGAAACTATTGTTTATTATTTAGTTTATTTTATTTCTACAAAATTCAGATTTGGGGCATGTTTCTTTCCCTTCCCTGCTTCTGAGTTTTTGCTTTATGGATTGCTTGTTCATCCTATTCCAGAGTCCTTACACAAGAAATAACCTCTTTCTTCCTCATTTCATCAATAGTGCATGTCTTCTTCCCTTTTCTTTTCTGTCTTTAAGCTAAACAAAGTAAAATGACACTCAGTCTATAACTTTATCTTATTTTGTGCAATCTTGGATTCCTGAAGAGTAGTATTTTCTAGGGACAATGATCTCCTCAATCCTCATTAGGATGTAAATACTTGATGATTATTGTTCTATTTAAGTTTATAAAAATTATTTATATTTCTATTTTTCTTGTCTTCTGTATTTTCTCAATATAATTAATTATCAGGATCACATCCCTTTATTAAAAATCCATTTATCCCTCTAAAGAATTATGTTTAGTTTTATTTACGGTATGTAACTTAGGTCTTTTCCTACTGCCTTTTCATAATTTGATTTATAATACTTGCTTCACAATCTTGATACTGTCTGCAGTTACTTCTATTTAAACATTATTAATTTTTAATTAATAAATATTTATTTTATGGGTTCCACCTCATTTCCCTTCCCACAATGAAAAACAGAAAGAAATAAAAATAAAATGTTCATGATAAACAAGCATATTCATTCAAAATAAATTCTTATATTGAATAAATTTAAAAAGTGTTATTAGACATTAATTGATCACATAACTTTCAGGAGAAGGACAGCCTTTTGTTCATCAGGCATCTGTAATTGTTGTTTATCACTCATTGATCAGAGTTCTTAAATCTTTCAAAGTTCTGTTTTCCTAGAATTTTTTCTGAGTCTTTTAACTTTACTGCAATTGTCCTTTCATTTCTCATAGCACAATTTCATTACACCCATATGATTTTTTAATCATTTCCAGATGGGGCATCTAGGTGGCACAGTGGATAGAGTGCTAATCTTAGAGTCAGGAAGACTCATATTCCTGAGGTTAGATCTGGCCTCAGACACTTACTAGTTGTGTGATTCTGGACAAGTCATTTGACCCTATTTGCCTCAGTTTCCTCATCTATAAAATGAGCTGGAATAGGAAATGACAAACTGCTCCAGTACCTTTGCTAATAACAAAAACAAAAGAAAACAAAACAAATGGGGTCATGAAGAGCCAAACATGACTGAAAACTAACTAAACAACAGACCAGATGATGAGCACCACCTTAGTTTCCAGTTCTTTGTCACTACAAAGAACTACTATCAATAATTTTGTTCATATTAGATGGTTTTGCTCTTTTTCAGCTCTCCTCAACTTATGAGACTGTAGTTGTATGCCTCAGTCAAAGGATATGTATACTTTTATTTCACTTACTAAACTATACTTGCTATATATCCATATTGTTTTCCAGATTGACTGTCCCACTTCAAAGCTCCACCAAAAATGCATCAATATGCCTGTAGTCCCTTAAATATTTGTCATTTTCATTTTTAATCAACTTTTCCAACCCGATGTTTTTGAGGTGAAACCTCAGAGTTGTTGAATTTACATTTTTCTATGAGTAATTTGGAGTAGTTTCTTTCATATGGCTATAGATAGCTTGGATTCATTCCCTTGAGCACAGTCTTTTCAAGGCACATTAATGCACTGTTGGTAGAATTCTGAATTGGTACAGCCATTTTGGAAAGAAATTTGGATCTATGCTCCAAATTTTACTAAATTGTTCGTACTCTTTCACCCAGTGATGCCACTTCTAGGTTTATATGAGATTCAGAAACGCATACACACACAGAAAGAGAGAGAGAGACAGAGTGAGACAGAGAGACACAGAGACAGAGAGGAAAATATCCATGTATGTAAAAATAAAAAAAAATATGAGTTGTATTTGATGTATTGAAAAACTACAAAATAAAGGGAATCCACAGCAGTTAGGGAAAATTAGCAAATTATAGTTTGAGGAACTTCTGGGGTAAGAGCCAAGATGGCAGAATAGAGAAATCATGCCCCTGAACTCTCCCAACATTCCAATCCAAACAACTTTAAAATAATGCCTCAAATTGAATTCTGGAGTGGCAAATCCAGCAAAAGGTCAAAGTGAGGTTTGATTTTCTAATCAAATTTTTTAATAAAAAAATAACATAGGAGGTCAGAAGGAATGATCTGTGATGTGGAAGTGGGGGCTGATTCAGAGCCCATTTAGTTGTAACACTGCTGGTGGTGTTAAGGGGGTGGTGACAGAATTAGTAGTATCTTCAGGAACTCACAAGCCAGAGAATATAAGGGAACCTGGGAAAACGTCAGAAAGAGATGGCACCAGACCCATGTGTTAGGACTAGATTCAGGACCAGATGCTGTTCGTTCACTCTATCAACTATGCCAACTTCAGTTCAAGAGCAGAGAGGAACAGTGTTGGTCAAGAGTGAGTAGGAGCACTGAGAAGTAGTGTTGCTTTTTGGTCAGAAGACTTCAGAGACCCCAAGAAACAGCATCTCTTCTGGTCTCAGGGGAACAGAGCTCCTGAGAAACTGTATCACTTCTATTGCAAGGGACAAGGGACCCTTAAAAAGCAGTTTCAATTGCAATCCCAAGGGATCAGAGTTTCTTCCTCAATAAGAACCAGAGTGTAGACCAGGAGAAGAGTGGCCACACCTTGCCCTAGCCCACACTACCTAGGAAGCACTTTAAATTTCCAAAACCCCAAAACTAGATCTTAAAACATCAGTGAAAAAAGAGAGAAAAAGTTTGAACATTGGGATAGTGTCCTCCCACACCCAGAGAAGACAGTCAAATAGGGTGTAAAAAAGAACAAACAACAAAGAAACCTCGCCATAAAAATTTACTATGGTGACAGGAAAGATAAGACAAACTCAGAAGAACACAGTGACATTAAAAGAATTATGAGGAAAGCCTCAAAGAAAAATTCAAGTGGACACAAATGCAACAAGGAATCTGGGTAAGTTGGGGCGGCTAGGTGGCGCAGTGAATAGAGAGCCGGCCCTGGAGTCAGAAGGACCTGAGTTCGGAGCCAGCCTCCAACACTTAATCCGCACAAACAAAAACCTAGCCGTGTAACCTTGGGCAAGTTACTTAACCCCAATTGCCCTAAAGGGGCGGCTAGGTGGCGCAGTGAGTAAGAGCGCCGGCCTCGGCGTTGGGATGACCCAAGATCAGATCCGGCCTCAGAAAATGAGCACCCACGCATAAATAATGACTAGCCGTGTAACCTTGAGCAAGTTACTTAACCCCAATTGCTTTAAAAAAAAAAAACACAGAATGGGGAGGGGGTGGCTAGGTGGCATGGTGAGTAGAGCACCAGCCCTGGAGTCAGGAGAACCTGAGTTCCAATCCAGACTCAAACACTTAACACTTACTAGCCATGTTGCCTTGGGCATGTGACTTAACCCCAATTACCCCAGCCCCCTGCGAAAAGCAAAATAATAATAATGATAATAATAATAACAATAGGTCAAATGGGGGGGGCTTACAAAGCTCATGTATGAAAATCATTCCTTAAAAATTAGAATTAAACATTAAAAACTAATGACCCCATAAGACATCAAGAAACAATAAAACAAAGTCAAAAGAATGGAAAAACTAGAAGAAAATGTGAAATATCAGAAAATCATTTGACCTGGAAAATAGATTGAGGAGAGATAATTTATGAATTATTGGATTATGTGAAAGCCACAATCAGAGAAAGACCACATATATCATATTTTAAGCAATCATCAAGGAATACTATCCTAGAACCAGAAAGTAAAAGAGAAATTGAAATAATCCTCCAATATCACCTACAAGAGATTCCCAAGAGAAAAAAAAAACTCATGGAAATATTGTACCCAAATTTCAGAGCAATCAGATCAAATAAAATGTTTCCTGCAGTCTGAAAGGAATTCAAATTCCATGGAGTCACGATCAGGATCACACACGATTTATCATCTAATATGTTAAAAGAGGAGATGTGGCATTTCAGATGAGAAAAGAATTATGTTTACAACCAAGAATAACCTACTCAATAAAACTGACTATAATCCTTCAAGAAAAAAAATGAATATTTAATAAAATAAAAGACTTTCAACACTTGATGGAAAGCTCAGAGCTCAATAGAAAATGTGACATTAAATTACAAGACTTAAGAGAGGCATTTGTTGGTAAACATGAAAAAGAAATCATAAGAAAATCAGTAAAATTAAACTGTTATTCTTTCTATATATCAATGCAGATGCTCTACGTATACTCCTAATTGTCCTTATAGAGATATAGTTCCCAATAGTTTTAAGCAGAATTTTCCTTTGTAGGGATATAAACAGTTTAACCTTATTAAATAACTTTTTTTCTTTCCTATTTACCTTTTAATATTTCTTGTTTTTAAAGATTGTATTTTCTTTACAATTCTGTTCTTTTCGTCAGGAAAGTTAGAAAGTCCCCTATTTCACTGAATATCCATCTTTTCTCCTGAAAAATTATGCTCAATTTTGCTGGGAAATTGATTCATGATAAAAATCCAAGTTCCTTTGCCATCCAGAATGTCGTATTTCTAATGCTCTGATCCTTTAATGTAGAAAATGCTAAATTATGTGTAATACATACCATGGCTCCTTTATATCTTACTGGCTCCTTGCCGTATTTTCTCCTTGACATGATTATTCTGGAATTTGACTACAATATTCCTTGGAGTTTTCATTTTGTGATCTCTTTCAGGAAGTGATTCTTTCAATGAGGTATTCAAAGAGATATTCTTTCAGTGATTATTTGATCCTCTGCTTCTAGGATGTCAGGGCACTTTTCCTTGATAATTTCTTGAAAGATGTTGACCAGGCTCTGTGTGTGTGTGTGTGTGTGTGTGTGTGTGTGTGTGTGTGTGTGTGTGTGTGTGTGTGTATCTGTGTGTCTGTGTGTTCATGACTGTCAGGTAGTCCAATAATTCTTAAACTATCTCTCTTGCTTCTATTTCCAAGGTGAGTTGTTTTTCCAATGAAATATTTCATATTTTCTTTTAGTTTTTTCATTCTTTTGATTTTGTTTGACTCCATTTCCACTGGAATACTTAACTTCCATTTGTCCAGTTTTAATTTTTAAGGAATTAATTTCTTTAGTTAGGTTTTGTACTCCCTTTTCCATTTTACCAATTCTATTTTCTAAGGAGTTGTATCCTTCAGTGGATTTTTTCCCCATTTGACCAATTCCTTTTTTTTAAAGGAATTGTTTCCTTCCATCTAGTTTGTACTTCCTTTTCTAAGCTGTTCTCTCTCTTTCATAACTCTAATTTCTTTTCATGGTCTTTATTCTGCATCTCTTAATTATTTTTAAAATCCTTTTTGAGCTCTTCCAATAATACTTTTTAGGATTCAGACCAATTCATATTAGTCTTTGAGGCTTCTCATGCAGGCATTTTGACCTTGTGATCCTCTTCTAAATAAGTGTTTTGATCTTGCCTGTAGCCATTTGGCAGCAGCTTTTTACAGTAAGAGCTCTTTTTTAAAATGATGATTTCTTACCGTATTTTGTTACTTTTAAACTTGAGCTCTGGTCTTGGAGACCAGGAGGATAGTTTGAAGTTTCTTGTAGTGGAAGTCAGGGGCCTGGTCACTGGCTTTCTGTGCCAGGGCCTCGTGTGCTGGCAGATCGCCCCCTGTTCTGGGGTGGTCCCCCTTAGTTTTGCCTGTTGTGCTAGGGTTCCGGGGTTGGCAGTTTGCCTTCTGCATTGAGATTGGAGTCCTCACAGCTGGTCTGCTGTGCCACTGGTCTCCTGAGCCAGGACTAAAGGCCCTTGACTGTTGATGTGTGCTGTGGTTAAGAACATTCTACTGGCTTTCCCAGACACTATCTGTGTCAGACTGTGCTACCCTTTTACCCAGTGAGACAGACCTTTCTTGAAGTCTAAGTTAACTTAAACTGGAAAATTGTTTCACTCTATCTTTTTGTGGATTCTATCACTACAGAGCCCATTTAGATTCCTGAATAATGTCATTTCCAAGGGAAACAGGGGAGAACACAAGCAATTTCCTGGCTACCTTCCATCATCTTGACTCCACCAATCCATGATATTGTTCTTTCTAATCGTTTGTAATATTTATTGCTTTGACCTACAAGTCCTTGACAATAGCAAAGCCATTTCTCATAGTACTAAATTGGAAGTTTATTTTAGTGGGTGACCTGTATATTTTTTGTATTCACACTTAGTTTGGAAGCAATTTTCCTTTTTCATTTCTTAAAATATCATATTCAAGTTTATTAAATGATTTTGCTTATGTTTCTTAAGGAGGAAAAATCAGTTTAGTCACTCCTGTTTATCATGTCATTTTTATTTTTTTTTATTCTTTTAATCTTTTAATTTTTTTCAGATCTTATTTTTTTGTTTTCCAAATTTTCTCCCCATCATTCTCCTACCCCCCATCTTAAGGCATCAAGCATACTGATTACTCCTTCTCCCAGTCTGTCCTCTCATATATCCCCTCCCCCTGCCGACTATCTCTTCCCTTACATACTTCCCCCTTAAGTTCCTACCTCCATTGTCCTCATTTCCTAAGCATGCCTATCTGTCTCCTCTCTTTCCATCCTTGGAATCTCTTAATCTCTTTCAAGATAGAATTTAAGTTCCCGCCCTTTTTAATTGTATTTTTAATTTATGAAATAAAACAAGCATTATGTATGTATATATATATATATATACACACACACACAAACAAAATATTTATACGTATGTGTATGTATATACATATATGTGTGTATGTATACATATATGTAGATATAGATATTTCTTTTTTAACATTATCTATGTTGTATATTTATTTATTCTGGTAAACATTTCCCAAATGCTTTTTTTTCAGAATTTTTTTTTTATTTTTAGTTTTCAGAATTTGTTTCCAAAAGATTTTGAGTTCAAAATTTCCTCTCCTTCTCTCCCCTACCCCCCAGCCAAAGATGGCAAGAATACTGTTTACTCATTCCTATAGTCTGCCCTCTCTTATAATACCCACTATCCTTCCTAACCCCCTTCCCCCTTTCTTTTTTTAATTAAATTTTATGTTTATTTTTAGTTTACATTATTCATTTCCACAAGATTTTGAGTTATACATTTTCTCCCCGTCTTTCCCCTACCCAACACTTCAAAACAACCATCTCACACTTCCCCCAATCTGATCTCTCATTTATCCTCCCTGATCCAAACTATGACTTTCTGGTAGGGCAATATGGATCTCTATGCCCCAGTGCCTGTATATTTTATTTCCCAGTTGCATGTACACAAAAAAATCATTATATACATATACATATATATATGTGTGTGTGTGTGTGTGTGTGTGTGTGTGTGTGTGTGTGTGTGTGTGTGTAACATTTGATTTTAAATCTTTGAATTACAGATGCTTTGCCTCCCTCCATCATCACCCACCCTTACTGGGAATATAAGCAATTCAATATAGGTTGTAAGTGTGTAGCTACACAAACCATTTCCATAGTGGATATATCCTGAAAGACTGACTATATTTCCCTCCATTCTATCCCACAACCCACTTGCTCTACTCTCTTATTGACCTTGTCCCTTTTCAAAAGTGTGTGCTTCTAACTACCCTCCCCTCAACCTGCCCTCCCCTCCATCACCCCCCCTCTCATGCTCTTTCCCTCCCTACTCTCTAGTAGGGTTAAAAACGTTATTTAGTGTGCATGTCATTCCCTCCTTAAACCAAATTCAATGAGAGTAAGGTTGACCCATTCCCTTTTGCCTTCCTGTTCTTCCCCTCCATTGAAAACAGATTTCCCTTGCCTCTTCTATATGAGAAAATTTACCCCATTCTGTCTCTCCCGATCTCCTCTCATTATATTCCACTTTTAGCCCTCAATTTCACCTTTAAATTCACCTTCCTATTCAATTGATCCTGTGCCCTATGTCTATGTGTACATGTACACATATATACACACACTCACATATATATTCATATGTACATATATCCTCCTATATAGACATATATATGTATAAATATAGATATAAATTTATATTCCCTTCACCTATCCTCATACTAAGGAAAGTTTCATAAGTTACAATATTATAATTATTCCATGTAGGAATGTAAATAGTTCAATTTTGATCATCTCCTTATGATTTTTTCCCTGTTTACCTTATTATGTTTCTCTGCTCTTTTTATATCTGAATGTCATTTTTTCTATTCAGCTCTGGTTTTTTTCATCAAGTAAGCTTGAAAGTCATATATTTCATGGAATGATCATATTTTCCCCTGAAACATTATACTCAGTTTTTCTGGGTAAATGATTTTTGGTTTTAATCCCAGCTCCTTTGACCTCTGGAACATCATATTCCAAGCCCTTCGATCCCTCAATGTAGAAGCTGCAAGATCCTGTGTTATCCTGATTGTGTTTTCACAATATTGAAATTGTTTCTTCTCGACTACTTGTAATATTTTCTCCTTGATCTGGGAACTCTGGAACCTGGCTATAATATGCCTATGAGTTTTCTTTTGGGGAGCTTTTTCAAGAGGTGATTGGTGGATTCTTTCAACCTCTATTTTGCCCTCTGAATCTAAAACATCAGGGCAATTTTCCTTGAGAATTTCTTGAAGGATGGTTTCTAAGTTGTTTTTTTGATCATGGCTTTTGGGTAGTCCAATAATTTTTAAATTGTCTCTCCTGGATCTATTTTCCAGGTCAGTGGTTTTTCCCATGAGATATTTCACATTGCCTTCTAATCTTTCGTTTGTTTGGATCTACTTAACAGCATCTTGATTTCTCATAAAGTCATTAGCTTCCATTTGCTCCAGTCTAACTCTGAAGGTATGAATCTCCTCAGTGAACTTTTGAGATTCTTTTTCCATCTGGCAAATTTGACTTTTTAAGGCATTCTTCTCCTCATTGCCCTTTTGGGCCTCCTTTGCCATTTGAGCTAGTCTATTTTTTAAGGTGTTGTTTTCCTCAGTCAGGCTGTTGACCCTCATTTCATACTTTTCCTGCATCCTTCTCATTTCTCTTTCCAATTTTTCCTCCACTTCTCTTATTTGATTTTTAAAGTCCTTCTTAAGGTCCTCTATGGCCTGTAACCCACTCATGTTTTCCCCTGGGGCTTTTGGAGCAGGACTTCTGACCTCACAGTCCTCTTCCCCTATGCTTCGACCCTCTTTGCCCCCAAAGTAGGAGTGTAGGGTTGCATTTTTCTCTTTAATTTGTTTCCTTTGCCTTGGCATGTTGCCACTTAATTACTTGACTTTTGGGCTTGTTGCCACACTATGGCTTTAAGGCCAGATAGAGGAATTTTTGTCCCCAACGTGTGGGGGGCAACTTCCGTTTCTGGCAAGCTGGAAACCCACCCACGACTTTTTCCCCCAGATCACAATCCAGATCCAGGGAGGTTAAAGCAAGAGTGATTACCCCCCCCAAGACTGATCGCTGGATCTCCCTACAGTTTGCAGGCCGGGAGCTAGAGCTGCCTCTGAAAACTGCAAAATGGCGTGTCTCCTCAGTGGCTTCTAGCCCCCAGGGGAGGAAGCTGATGCATTCCCCAAATACTGGTCCCAAAGTCCATAGGGCACTATCCTCTCACTTTGTCCTAGGCATGTCTATGTTGATAATTCTGGAATCACCATAGCTGCTGGTGTTCTGGGGGTCCTCCAGCCAGCTGCTGGTCCTGCCGCCCTGGGGCTAAAACCGTGACTCAGGCACTAGGCTGTGCTCAGCTCCCGGCTCAGCTCCCCACACTGCATGCTGCAGGCTCCCAGACCACTGCATTGGTCCTTCCTGCAGGGCTGCTGGGCTGTCCTCAGCTGGAGGGTAGCTTCTCTGTGTCATTCTGTGGGTGCTGGTGCTCCAGAAGTTGTTCAGAGTCCCCTTTTACATCGTTTGGAGGTAATCTGGGGGCAGAGTGCCTTGGATGAGCTGTTTCTACTCTGCCATCTTGGCTCCACCCTAGTCTATTTTTTAAAGTATTATTTTCTTTATTATTTTTTGGGTCTCTTTAGCAAACTGTTGACTAATATTTAATGATTTTCCTGCATCACTCTCATGTCTCTTCCCAATTATCCCTCTACTTCTCTTACTTGATTTTCAAAATCCTCCTTATGCTCCTCCATAGCCTGTGACCAATTCATATTTTTCTTGGGGGCTTTTGATGCAGGAGTTTTGAATTTGTTGCTTTCTTCTGGTTCTATGTTTTGATCCCCTTTCTCATCAAAAAAAGCTTCTATTGTCTCATTTCTCTTCCTTTGTTTGCTCATCTTGCCAGTCAAATACTGGACTTTGGAGCTCTTTGCCATGGAAGAACTCTGTTTCCAGAGTGGAGAGTGCTGTGTACCAAATTTGCAGGGTTTTTCACAGCTTTTGTCAATGCTTCTTCTAGGTACCTGTCTCAGAACTGTAAGGAGAATTGCCTTTCCAGAATTTGAACAAACTCTGCCACACCAGCGCTCCATACCCTATGACCACAACCCAAAACTGCAACTCAGATCTAAGCAGGGCAAAGTAATAGAATCCTGCCTCAGCACCTGCAGAGATATTCCTGCAATTTCCCTCTTGTCAGCTGCTTGGTCCCCCTACCATCTGTGAGCCTGGAGCTCCAGAAGCAACCACCACGAAAGTAGCTGTGACCACTGCCACCTTGCCACCCTGTGGGCAAGAGCTGGACTATAATCTCCTCTCACCCAGTTCCAACAGTTTCCCAACTGACTTTTTACTTCCTTTTTGGCATTTATGGGTTGAGAAGTCTAGAAACCATCACAGCTGCTAGTTATTTGATTCCCTGAAGTCTGCTCTGGCCAGTCTGTGCCACTGGTCTGTGTCAGTGCAGCCAAGGCAGGACTGTGCTCCACTCCCAACCCAGTCTGATAGACCCTTCCTGTTCGTCATCAGTTGGAGATGTTCTGTCATTTTGTAGGTTCTGTGGCACTAAATTTTGTTTAGAGTCATTTTATATAGGTATTTGAGGTAACTGGGGATGAGCTCAAGTAAGTTCCTGCTTTTATTCTGCCATCTTGGCTCCACCCCATGTCATTTTTAACTAGCATATAGCATACATATCTACTACATCACATATTGAAAAAAATTTGCTTTTATTCTCATATTTCTGTCATTATATTGTAAAGTTATATTTGCTTCATTCTGAATTTAGGGGTACCCCTTATGATAGTAAGAGATTCTATTCTTTGATATTTAAATTTTGTCACAATGTCACAATACCATAGAATCAAATATTTATAGATATAGACATAAAAGGGAACTTAGAAGTCATGTAGGAGAATTCTTTATCATTTACATATGAGAAAACTATTGTTTCAGTATGCAAAGTTAACTGCTAATGTCACATGGACAGTAAGAACTAGAAGTGGAATTTGATCCTGAATCCTCACAAGTATAAATCCAGTACTCTTTCCACTATACCACACTGCCTACCAAACTGAACTGCTCTAATTTTAGTCTTTATTCCTTATTTCAACTTTTCTTTCATTTTACAGAATTTGTGTAACAGAATTTGGATAATTTCCATACTTGGGGTCAAAGTACCTGTGCCTATTCCCTTCCATAGGCTTAGCTTCAATGGTAAAATCCAGGGTCATCCCTCATTCTTAACCTCAAACCCTGTTTCCTAGTATCTAGATTATTCTAGTACTTTCAGCACTTCTTGATGGCATGGATGGGCCATTCCTGCAATCCTTGACTTGAAAGCTGTGCCAATTTCAATCCCAGACCAGAAAGTTTTGATTAGAAACCCTGCTACTTCTTCAGTTCTAACTCCAGACCTGAGACAAGATGAGTTCACAATTTCTGCTGAGAAGTTATTTAAATTTCAGTCTCCCATAATAGTATTGAGACGTTTTTCCAAAGCTGGGGATTGCTGAATTCTGGATGATGTTCTTGAGTTAGGAACTTTATATTGTATCCTTTACCCTCTCCTAATATTATAGATGGGGTTATGAAAGCAAAGAGACATTTCTTTGATTATGGAATAGATCAGAAGCTTGTAGATCATACCTTTCCTCCCTTGCCCTCCCCTAATTCTTCTCCCTTCCCTTCTCCTCTCTGCTTGTCCTTTGTTTTCTCCTTTCCTTTTTTTTTTCTCCCCTCATCTTTTATGTGTGTATATGGAGAAATGGTTCAATTCACATTTATTAATGTTCTTCACTTTTAACCTGTTACCTACACATTCTTTCTGGGTTTTGTTTGTTTGTTTGTTTCTTGTTGGTGGGGGTAAGGCTGGGCAATGGGGGCTAAGTAACTTGCCCAAGGTCAACGGCTAGTAAATGTTACATGTCTGGGTCCAGATTTGAACTCAGGTCCTCCTGACTCCAGGGTTGGTGCTCTATTCACTGCACCGCCTAGGCAACCTGCCCATTCTTTCTGAAGTAGCTTTCAAGGAAGGTGGGCTTCTGTGGGAATTTCATATCACTATCTTTCCTAAAGTTCATGACCCTGAATTATTGAAGGCAATATAAAGTATAAGTAGGAACTATAGTGTTGTAGTCCACAGGATTAAGCCAACTAAGTGGGATAAATAGAATCATTGCATTCATTGATGTGTAAAATAAACTTTAATTTTAACATCCTTAAAATTCTATGCAGTATTAAATTGTAAGTTCCTCGAGGGCAGGAACCATCTCTTGCCTCTTTTTGTGCACCTGACATTTAGCACAGTTTCTGGCACATAGTAGGCATTTTTAAAGTAATTATTAACTGACTAATAGTATGTCTGGCTTTTATTTCACTCACTTGTTTTACATGATCTATCATTGAGTTTGCAAGATTTTGCATGTATTCTCTAATTTTTCATCATTAAACCACAGTTCATCATTTTGAATATTAAGTGTATGTCTGATGATCAGTCCATTTTTTCCCAAGTCTATCACTTTTAATAAGACAGGGATTTTCAGGGAGGTATAAAGCAGGCAAGTTTCCAAGGCATTTAGAGTGTGTTTATCTCCAACTCTTGGATAAATCTCTCAAACATTTATGCCTTGTGTCATGTGGCAAGGTCATATATCATATCTCATCTTAATTTTGAAATTTCTGTCATTCTGAAATAGTTATTTTTCTTAATAAATCAGTACGTTTATCAAACTTAATTATTCATTTAATAAGGAAAAGACTTTTCAATCAACTAGATTTTGAGGAGGAGAGTAGGGGAGAAGAGAGACAATCAGGGTTAAGTACTTTCCCAAAGTCACACAGCTAGTAAGTAGGGGAGTAGGGGAGAGGAGAGACAATCAGGGTTAAGTACTTTCCCAAAGTCACACAGCTAGTAAGTATATAGTGACTTAGACTTGATTTGAACTCAGGTCCTCCTGACTAGGTTTTTAAAAATCAACTAGATTAAAATCTTACAAATAGCTCCATATATATTATAGGCTAACCTACACTTCTAATATGAGCTTTGATATGGCATTGAATTAAAACAAATGAATTTTATCAGTAAAAAATATTTTCCCCCAACTTTCAGTGGTCTAGTTTTTGTATTGTCTTGCTGATGAGAAGTGTTTTCCCTTTATAGCAAAGGTTGGTATCTGTTCCTTTATTTATTCCTTTGTTTGTTTATTCATTCATTTTTAAAAATTTTACTTGTTTTATTCCTATTCTTCCAACTGTAAGAAACCTGTGCTACATTGTAGAGGAATCAGTAAATACAACCCCTCCTGTTGCCCAGGTCCTTTGAACTTGTTTGCTTTTTTTGGTTTTGTTTGTTTTTCTCCTAATGATACATTATGCTGTTTGCCAACAAGGGTTTGTCAATATATATAATTTATTTTTATTTCTTATTGCACTTTCCTTTGTACTTCAGTGTGCCTTATCCTTCTTTATTGTGGACCTAAATGATCGTTTCCCACCACCAAGAGCTATAGTGTATCTAAGTCAATAATGTATATTCTTTAAAAGATACAAATTTGTTGACATTTGTTTGCAGTAATATTCATTTATTATCTATATAATTGAAAACATGTCAAAAGAGATCAATGGAATGTGTATGACACAAAATCATATATTTAGAGATAGGCTCATATATTTAGAGGTAGAAGGAATTAGAGAGACTGTAGAGTCCAATCTACTCATTTTACAGATTTCTCTTAAAAAGCACATATAAAGTAGATAGACTTGTCCGGGGTTATAAGTCTAATGGGTTATAAGTCTAATAAATGTCTGAGGAGGGTTGTGAATCTAAGTCTTCCTGATTCCAAGTTCACTGTCCTCATCATCATGCCATGCTGCCTGCCTCTACAGTATTTGGCCAATGGAGAATTAATTTAAGTAAGGGAAACCAGCTCAATATGATTTGATCTGGATGAGGTTGGACATATTGAGTTAGCCTTATGTTCATCAAAATAGATATACAAAAACTTTTTTCTATTGAAAAATGAAATTATATTAAATTATTGTTTGTTCTGTGTAATATGAACATTAATGTAGAACAGACAGAAGTGTACTGAATATGGCATTAAAGAATGAGCTTAGCTAAACAGTAAATACTAGACATTGAATGTTGAATTATTTTTGTCCCAATGTTCAGGAATGGAATCTATTAAGGTATGGAGGAATTGGGATAATGACAATAATAAAATAATAGTGCTAGTGCTTGTTATAATAATGGCATAATAATTGATATATAGCAATTTCAATGCTTTTTAATTGATTGACTTTTTTTTTCTTTTTGGAGGGCAATTGGAGTTAAGTAACTTGCCCAAGGTCATATGGCTAGAATTTCGTGTGTGTGTGTGTGTGTGTGTGTGTGTGTGTGTGTGTGTGTGTGTGTGTGTGTGTGTGTGTATGTGTTAAGTGTCTGAGGTCAGGTCTGAACTCAGATCCTCCTGACTCCAGGGCTGGCACTTTACTAATTGATTGGCTTTTTTTTTTCTGGAAAACTTTTTATTGTAGGTAGAATGGGACACAGCTGGACACAATAAGTTAGCTGATTCCAATTTTGTTTGCAACATCTAAAGCATCGTAGTCTGGAGCAAGATGGACATAGGCCTTCTTCTCTCCATCAGGCTGGATCAGTGTGTTGACCTTGGCCACGTAGGAGTCATACAGATTCTTTACAGCCTGTTTGATCTGATGCTTGTTGGCTTTGATGTCCACAATGAAGACTAGGGTGTTGCTGTTCTCAATCTTCTTCATAGCAGACTCAGTGGTCAAAGGAAACTTAATGATGGCATAGAGATCAAGCTTGTTCTGCCGAGGGGCACTCTTCCGAGGGTATTTGGGCTTCCTTCGAAGCCTCAGTGTCTTGAGTCTCCAGAAGATGGGGGATGTTGGCATCTTCTTTTTGTGGCTGTGGACACCCTTCAGCACTGCCTTCTTGGCCTTCAAAGCCTTGGACTTGGCTTCTGTCTTGGGGGGGGACAAAAGCTTCCTTCTTTGCCTTTGGTGCCATCTTGGGGGAAAGAGTCTTCCATGATGTTTCTCAATTGATTGACTTTTAATACTGATATTTATTATTATTATTATATTATTTGTCCTGGCCTGTGATTTTAATATGTGTAGGGAATGTCTACTTAGAGGTCTCTTTCTAACCAAAGCATATCTAAAATTGTTCTATAGTTTAGAAGCATTGAGAATTGGTTGGGAGCACTAAAATTTTCAGCAACATAATTAATGTTTAAAAAAAAATGTCTGTTGGGAACTGGCTATCCCAAGTCTGAGAACAATTCTCCCTATGTTATCCAACTTTGCCTTCACAACTGACATTTAAATAGCGTTTTATGTGTTGCAAAACATTTTACATATATTATCTAACAGGAGCCTCAAAATAACTCTGTGAGATAGAGATTACAGGTATTATTATAATCATTTCATAGGTGAGCAACCTGGAACTCAGGGAGGTGCTGAGGTCTTCCCAACCTGAGATAATGTTGACAATAGCCAATCCATAAGCGATAAGTTATACCACAGCAAATATATTAAAATAACTCTTAGTGATGATGAACTGAAGCAATTAGTCTGTTAGTTTATACAAAGACCATACTAGAAATTGAAATCTGAATAGGGGATACAAGGGAATGCATACTTGCATGCCTTGCTTTATTCAATGAAATGAAATGTATTTTTTAAAAAAAGAAGTAAAGGGAATCAAATTATAAATGCAAGATGAAAAATTTCTCATTAGTGGAAAATTTGTGGACCTTTTTATAAAATATAATTTCCTTTTGTAATGTTAAAAAATCTCCCAAGTGTAATTAGACTGTAAGCAAGATCTCCATACAACTAGTTTTTTTCTCCAAAAATCCAAGTATCTGACTTTTTTTTTATTTCATATGAGAAAATTTTCTTTGATAGTTAAATATTTCCTTGGTGAAAAAGAAAACTCGGGCTTCTGAACACTGTTACTAAGTAGCAAAAGAAGATTAAAGATGATTGCAGGTTTTTTAAACTGAAATTCTGTAGTAAGTTATTTGTTTATACAGTTTATTCTCCTAGTTTCCAAGATATCAACACCAAGGTAGGGAATCCTTTTTAATATATACAGATTTCTTACTGCAAATATATTTGAGAGGCAATTGCTGTTGTGGAAAAAATGCTGGACTTGGTTCTATCCCAATCTTTGTATTTCTACCTATGACCCCAGGCCAGCCAATTCAATTCACTGTCCTTGGTTTTCCTCATCTGTATTGTGGAGATATAGAGGAACAGAATGGCACTATGGATAGATAGTTCACTTCAGAGTCAGGACAACTTCAAATCTAGATCCCCCTCTTCCACATATTGGCCTTATGAAGGTGGGTAAATTATTTAACCTCTTAGTACCACAGGGAAATTTATACTGGCTATAAAATGAAGAGGAAGCTAGGATTTATATTGACAAAGAAATTTCCTTACCAGGGATGCCCTGGAGAGGTTGCTTGTTTAATAGATGGAATGCAAAATTTGGAAATTGTTTAGACTTGTGTTCAAATTCGACTTTAGATATTCATTGTGTGACCCCAATGGGCTCATTACTTCTACTCTCTCAGGCCTAGTTACCTCATCTATAAAAGAAAACAATAATACGACTTTTCTCACAGGATTGTCGCAAAGATAAAATGACAAAATAGATGAAAAACCACTTTTCTCATGGTAAAGCACTACTATTAAGTCAGTGAAATCACAGTTAAAATAAAAATACATAGAAAATTTACATATATAATTGATATAGTAATTGCATTCTCAGTGGGTGGCAGAAGGTACGGAGGGAGGGAGAGAAATTAAAAAGTAAAATTTAAAGAGAAATCAATGCTAAAGAAAAATATAATTTAAAAATATATATATATATATATATATATATATATACATGTGGATAATAATGTGCACCTTATTTAAACCCATTGTACTGTGATGATAGTGTTATATAAATTTGAGATTATTTAACCTCTCTGAGCCTGTTTCCTCAATTAATCATTTATATTTTTGTAAGGCTTTAAAAATTGCCAAATGATTAACTTAACGATCAAACTGTGAGGTAAGTCATTCAAATATTATAATTCTGATTGATATAAAAAAGAAATTAGTTTTAGAAAAGTTCACTGATTTGTCCCAGAATGCATACCTCATAAATATCCAAGCCAGAACTCAAAAGCAGTTTCTCCTGACTTCAAGGACACCCTTTTTTCTACCACACCATGCCACCTTTGATCTATAAAATAGGGCTAATTTTACCTGCCTTTGACTATGTTGTTCAAGACTTAGATATGGTAATGTCTGTATATAAATCAAATTATAACCATATCTCATGCAGAATAACACTGATGTGTTGATTGTCTAAAGACAGGTATGACTCTATCACTCCTCTACATGATAAATTTTTGTGATTCCCTAGTGCCTCTAGAATCTTAGAGAAACTTCTTTCTAGCATTTACAGCCTGTCATAAACTCTCCCCAACCAACTCTTTCTAACTTAATTATGCAATTTTCTCTTTCACTTATGCTACAGTATGGCTAGACTGGCTTTTGCGCTCCTTACACAGGGCTCTCCGACTTTTCTCTATGTGCTTTTCTCATTGCCATGCCAAGAAGAAATTTCTGCTCACCTCTACCTCTTGAATTCCAAACTCAGCTCCTGTCACCCTTTGCTTCACATGAAGCATTTCCTGATTTTCATCTGCCCAGGCACCAATGGTCTCTCATTGCCCCCCCAGCCCAGCAAAATGTTTGTCTTTATTTTGCGAATATTCTGTACATAGCTAACTGTTCATCACTTCCTATTACATTTAGGTGCTTCTCCTATTCAGTGTGAGTTTTTTGAGGGCAGGGACTCTCATTTTTCTGTTTGATGGCTCAGTTCTTAGCACAGTGCTTGCTATATTCTTAGTGTCTGAGTGAGCAATTGAGCTAAATTTGGAGAATCTCATGACTAGGAAGATGGATTCCAGGCTCTGATCCCCACCCCACCCCAAATAGACAGTGAGACAGAAGCAATGAAGTAAGGTAGGTAGAATGGTTGGAATCGATAGTTTTGTGGTTATGCAAATCAACTCCTTGAGAACAGGAGCTGTTGGTTTTTCCTTCTCTCCTCCTTTTTTAATTTTCTTTTCCCCTCCCCTTTTCTTCCTTTTCTTTTGTTGTCTGTTTTATTTATTTTTTATTTGTCTTTTTTTTGTTTAAAATTTTATGTCCTCATATACTAAGGATATATCAGTATGTCATAAATACAGTGTATTTAATGCTTGATTGAATTGAAATCAATTGAATTGATGGGGCAGAGGACCTGATAAGAAAGCAGACAGGGAAAAAGTTGACCTCTTTTGTTAGAGCATAAAATGGCATGCCTTTGGAGGTGTGGCAGGCTGTGTGTCCACAGGCTTGTCAATCCTCTCTTCCCCTGTCATTTTTTTCAGGAAAGATCCAAACTCATGACAACCAAGCCGATGCACCAGAATTGAGGCAGAAAATCTATTCTTTGAGCTGTGATGTCCCTTTGAGCTGTGTCAATCCTGGCAGCAGGCACCTGCTTACTGGGTACTGCCAAACCCCACCAGTTGGCTGACTCTCAGAAAAGGGCCCACTGGCCAGAGAGGCTTTCAGAGAGTTAGGTACTTTAAAATAAAAATTCAGGAGCTGAGCAGCCAAACACCACCATTTCGTCCCCATTGTGAGAAGCTCAATTCACTGTCTGAGAGGCTGCTTTGGTAATTATTTATTACCATTATCTTAGTCAAGTCCACCAAAAAGAGCAGTAGATGCAGTAAAATAGATTAGTCTAAATTGGTCACATGTTTGGTTAAGTCTGTTAAAACAGCAACACACCTTGAAATTGATGTTTTAATGACCTTGATCATCTGCCATTACTACCCCTGTTGTCCTCCTTAGAGTTTCCATCCATTGCCAAGTATATCACCCAATTCATTTTCTCATGGAAGTTATGTACCAATCATCATTTATTTCCATCTTCTTTGCTCAAGGAGTTCAGTATCAGGTTGACAGTTTTTCTCTCTTCACCAAACTCTGTTCTTATCCTTGGGTGTTTCAGTATGCTTTTTGCTCATCTATCAAATACCCTGACTCAAAATTCTACCCAACTGTTATGAACTTCCACCTTCAATTCCTTCTCAACCATAAACAGAGCTGGTCCTGTGCTTATTTCCATCATCACTCAACTGTGTTTTACATTTATGGTCCAGACATCTGAAATTCTTTCTAACAATAATTTCTGATTTTTCTGTATCAGACATCCCCACTCTAAATCTGCTCTTCATCATCACCGCAACCTCTGGTCATCCCATTCCTCTTTTCTTTCTAACTCCTTCTTTACTGTTCTGGCCTCACCTTGCTCTCCTAAAACCCCTGATGTTCTGGTTAACTCTTTCAACTTTATAATGTCCTTTACATTTAACTTCATACCCCTTGGCTTTTTATCTTGCAAATGCTCATCCCTTTCCAAAAAGCAACCCTGGCTTACCTATTTTCTTTATTCTCCACTCTCAAAGGTATGCTGCTAAATATTTCTAAAGAAATTTCCTATAAATTTGTCTTACCACATTGTGATTGGGTCCCCTTTAGCACAGGTATGCCTTCCTCTTGCAATCTCCACGGCATCTGCTACAAACTGTCTCTTCTCTCCTCAAGAAACCTATATTGTTACTCTCATGTACCCTTCCTTTAGTCAAATTGTCCTGCCTGCTATTCCTCAAATATGGTTTTCTAGAAGAAGCTCTGACAACAGCTGTGCAAAAACCCAGAAATTTTGGACACAGCCCTCTCCCCTCTGGAAGCAGAGCTCTACAGTAGCAAATAACTCAAAAGACAAGTAATTGACTGGCAAAATGAACAAACAGATGAAGATAAATCAGACTATAGAATCCTTCATTGTTTGCTACAGCTGTTGTCAGAGCTTCTTCTAGGCACCTTCCTCAGCACCATGAGTAGGATTTCCTCTCCTCTGCCTCAACAAGTTCTGGTAAGGCAGTGCTCTTCCTTACTCCAGGACTTACACCCAAAACTGCTACCCTGATCCAAGCAGGACAAAGCAAGATAATCCTGCCTCAGTACCAGCAAAGAGAATTCTGCAATTGCCCTCAGGTCAGCTGCTTGGACCCCCCACTATATATGGGACTTGAGTTCCGAAAGCAGTTGTCCCACTGCTGAAGCTTTTGCCGCCTCCTCATCACAGGGTCAGAAGCTGAACACTGCTGTTCTCTCACCCAGGTCCAACAGAGTTTCCCCACTGATGTTTTATTGTCTCTTTGGCATTTATGGTTTGAGAAGTCTGGAAACCATGACACTTGTGAGTGATTCAGTCCCCTGAGGTCTGTTCTGGCCAGTCTGTGCCACTGGTCTGTTCCTATGCAGCACACTTGGGATTGTGCTCTACTCCCAGACCTGCAGGATAGACACTTCCTTTTGGCTTTCCAAACTCACTTGAGCTGGGCATATATTCGACTGTCATTTTGTGGGTTCTGTAGCTATATAATTTGTTTGGAGTTATTTTTATGGGTGTTGGAGATAACTTGGGATGAGTTGGTTTTTACTCTGCCATCTTGTCTCTGCCCCACCCCCCATAGGCTCTTCAGTGAACTTTTGAACTTCCTTTTCCTTCTGGCTAATTCTGCTTTTTGAGGCATCCTCCTCCTCATTGGCTCTTTGTACCTCTTTTGCCATGTGAATTAATTTATTTTTAAGGTACTGTTTTCTTCAGTATTTTGGGAGGGATCTCCTTTAGCAAGCTGTTGACTCATTTTTCATGACTTTCTTGCATTATTCTAATTTCTCTTCCCAATTTTTCCTCTATTTCTCTTTCTTGATTTTCAAACTCTTTTTTGAGCTCCTCCATTGCCTGGACCCAATTAATATTTTTCTTGAAGGTATTTGATGTAGGAGTTTTGACTTTGATTTCTTCCACTGGTTCTGTTTTGGTCCTCTTTGTTACCAAAGAAGGATTCTATAGTCTGGTTTATTTTCTTCTGTTTTTTTTTTTGTTTGTTTGTTTGTTTGTTTTTTGTTTTTTGTTTTCATTTTCCCAGTCAATTACTTGGCATTTGAGCTCTTTGCCACACTGCTTCCAGAGTGGAGAGTGCTATGTCCCTAATTTCTGGGGTTTTGCATGGCTATTGTCAGAGCTACTTTTAGGCACCTGCCTCAGAACTGTGAGGAGGATTCCCTCTCCTCAACTGCCACAAGTTCTTCCATGCCAGTTCTCCTCACCCCAGGACTGCCACCCAAGCCTGTGAACCAGATCCAAGGCCACTGCTGCTGCTACTGCTGTTGCTTCTGCTTCCACAGCTGCTGCCACCTCCACCACCCTGGGGACAGGGGCCAGATCATGCTCTTCTCACACCCAGGTCCAACAGAGTCTCCCAAAGGACCTTTAACTTTGTCTTTGGTGTTTGTGGGTTGAGAAGTCTGGAAACAACCACAGCTGCCAGTGATTCAGTCCCTGGAGGTCTGTTCTGGCTTGATTTGTTCTGGTGTGGTCCTACCAAGACTGCACTCTGCTTACAACCAATTATGATAGAGCCTTCCTGTTAGCCTGGCAGGTTGTCTTCAGCAAGAGATTTATTTCACTCTGCCACTTTGTGGGTTCTATAGCTTTCTCCAGCTCCTCCTCCTCTTCCATGGTGCTACTGAGATCTCAGGTAGTGGGGGTGGCCCCAGGCATGTGCACCATACCACTGTCCAGGTGATGTGCAGCAAGAAGGGAGGAACCAGAGGCTATACATACTTCTATTTTTAATTTCTCTCTCTGGATGCAGATAGTAGCTTTTTTCATATGTCTCTGATAAGTTAAAGTAGGTATTTATAATAGACAAAGTAAATTATTCACTCAAAGTCATTCTTAAAACAGTGTTGCTATTAATGTATACAATGTTCATTGATTTCTTGGAAGACTCTGGGCAGCCATTGAGCCCCCCCCCCGCCCCATTTTGAAAACCAAGATGTTGGTGCTTCCCTCCCTGGTAACTAACTAGGTATGGATGTAATGTTCAGACAGTTGGAAGCCCTGTCTGCTGATCTGTTTCTCTGTCTGATTTTTTGTCTGCTCATAAATTCTGTTTGTATACTTTGAATTTCAGGGTGCTGACTTTTTCCGCTGAACTAGGTAAATGATATGTGTTTCATTAAAGTAAGATTGTTATCCCATTTTGAGTTGCATTCCTTTAGAAAAGCAGATATAAAAACCTGTGTTAGCAGCCATCCTGGGAATGCTAGGGTGCTTGCTGATACAATATGTATGTGAGTATGTGTGAGTGTGTATATGTGTACATGTATACATTTATATGTGTATGTGTGTATATGTATATGCTGATGATTTATGTGGGTCTATTTCATATTCTTTGCTAAAGTTGCTAATTATTACAAGTAGTTTTTTAATTGATTATCTAGGATTCTCTAAATATATCCTCATGATATCGAAAAAAAAAAGTGATAGTTTTGTTTCCTCATTGCCTATTCTAATCCCTTTATTTTTCTGCCCTCATTGCTAAAGCTCATATTTCTAGTACAATATTGAACAATAGCAATGATAATGGGAATCTTTGTTTCACCCATGATCTTATCAGATTGCTTCTAGCATATCCCTATAAAAATAATGCTTACTGATGGTCTTAGATCCACACTACCTCTCCTTCTAAGGAAAACTCCATTTATCTCTATTTATTCCTATTCTTTATTTATATTTTTGTAAATATTCATCCATTTAACTTTGATTATTAGATTTATTGGTATACAATTGGGCAAAATATCTCCTAGTGATTGATGTAATTTCCTTCTCATTGATGGTGAATTCACTCATTTCATTTTTGATACTGGTAATTTAGCTGTTTTCTTTCTTTTTTAAAAAATCAAGTTAACCAATTGTTTATCTATTTTATTATATTTTTCAAAAAAACAGCTCATAAATTTATTTATTAGCTCAATGGTTTTCTTACTTTCAATTTTATCAATCTCTCCTTTAATTTTTGGAATTTCTAATTTGGTGTTTAATTAAGAATTTTTAATTCTTCTATGTCTAGGTTTTTGTTGTTGTTCCTGTTGTTGCATTCCGAATTCCTTTTTCTGCTCTTTATCAATGTTATTGATATAAGCATTTAGAAATATAAATTTCTACATTGCTGATGGAGTTGTGAACTTATCTAACCATTCTGGAGAACAATCTGGAATTATGCCCAAAGGATTATAAATAATTTCATATCCTTTGACCCAACAATACCACTTCTAGGGTTATATCCCAAAGAGATCATAGAAGTGGGAGGAAGACCCATATGTACAAAAATATTTTTAGCAGCCCTTTTTGTGGTTGCAAAGAATTGGAAACTAAAGGGGTGCCCATCAACTGGGGAATTGCTAAACAAGTTGTGGTATATGAATGTAATGGAATAATATTGTGCTATAAGAAACGAGGAGGTGACAGATTTTATAATTACCTGGAGAGACTTATACAAACTGATGCTGAGTGAGAAGAGTAGAATCAGAAGAAATTTGTATACAATCACAGACATACCATATCTGTGATGACCAACTATGACAGACTGGACTCTTTTCAGCAATGCAGTGATATAAATTAATCCCGAAAGACTCAAGAAAGTGAGAAATGCACCATCCAGAGATATAACTAGAAAGAACTGAGCCTGAAACCTGATGGAAGCAAACTAAATGATCTTGTTCTTTTCATTGTTTGGTTTTATTTCTTCCTTACCATCTTTCATCCCACCTAGTACAATACGCCTTTGTAATTGGAATAATGTCTAATATGAATGCATTTGCAGACCCTATACTGGACTATATGCTGTCGTGGGGGGAGGGGAGAGGGAAGTAAAGGAAATTTGAAAATCAAGGAACTATGGAATTGAATCTTGTTAACTGAAACTAAACTAATAAATTAATAAAAAAAGAAATATAAATTTCTTATTAGGCTCTGCTTTGGTTGCATCTCATAAATTTTGCTACATTATCTCATTGTTGTCATACTCTTTTAAAAATTATTGATGATTTCCATGATTTGTTGTTTGACCTTCTTATTCTTTAGAATTATATTAATTAATTTCCAATTATTTTTTAATTTATGTCAGCATGGCCCCTTATTCAATGTATTTTTATTGCATAATGATCTGAAAATGATACATTCAATATTTCTTCTTTTCTGTATTTGTTTCTGAGGTTTTTATTGGCTGGTGCATATTCACTTTTTATTTAGGTACCTTATACTGTGGAGAAAAAGATGCATTCCTTTACCGATTCAATTCTCTCCAGATTTATACCCTATCTAACTTTTCTAAAATTCTATTCACCTCCTTAACTTTTGTCTTATTTATTTTTTGGTTGGATTTATCTACTTCTGAGAAGAGAAAGTTGAGGTTGCTTCAGTAATATAGTTTTACTGTCTATTTGCTCACGTAACTCGTTTAACTTCTTTAGAAATTTGGAAAATATACCATTTGATGCATATATGTTATGTAATACCATTACTTCGTTGTCTATGGTACCTTTTAGCAAGATGTACTTTCCTTCCTTATCTCTTTTAATTAGATCTATTTTGCTTTTGCTTTGTCTGAGATGAGTGCTACCCCTGCTTTTTTTTTAACTTCAGATGAAGTATAATACATTCTGTCCTAGTCTTTTACCTTTACTCTGCCCCTCTGTTTCAAATGTGTTTATTGTAAACAATATATTATAGGATGCTGTTTTGTTTTGTTTTGTTTTTGCTTTTTGGAGGGCAGGGCAATAGGGGCTAAGTGACTTGCCACAGGTCACACAGCTAAGTGAGTGTTAAGTGTCTGGGGCCAAATTTGAACTAGCCCTCTTGACTCCAGGGCCAGTGCTCTATTCCCTGTGCCACCTAGCCACCCCTGGATGCTGGTTTTTAATCCACTCTGCTACCACATTTCATTTTATGAGTGAAGTCATCCCATGCATATTTATGGTTAGTAATTATGTTTCCCTCCATTTTATTTTTCCCATTTATACTTTCTCTCTCTCTCTCTCTCTCTCTCTCTCTCTCTCTCTCTCTCTCTCTCTCTCTCTCCCTTCACACCAGCATTTTACTTTTGAACACTGCCTCCTTCAATCTTCTCTCCCTTCTATCAGTCACCCTTTTCTTTCCCTTATGCATTCCTACTTCCTTATAAGGTAAGACATTTCTATACTCAAATGAGTATGGATGTTATTCTATCTTTGAGCCAAATCTGGTAAGAGTAAGTTTCAAACAATGCTCACCCCCTTTCCTTTTGTCCCTGCACTGCAACAGGCCTTTCATGCCTCTTCATGTGAGATAATCTCATTCTACCTCTCCCTTCTTTCTTCTTCCAGTGCAATTTTCTTTCTTACCCTTTACTTTCTTTTATATCATACCATTAAAGTCAACTTATAGCCATACCCTCTGTCTATGTATACTTCTTTGAACTGCTTAAAAAGTGACAATTCTTAAGAGTTAAGAGTATCGGGGTGGCTAGGTGGCACAGTTAGTAGAGTGCCCACCCTGGAGTCAGAAGGACCTGAGTTCGGATCCAGCCTCAGACACTTAACACACACAAACAAAATAAACTTAGCCGTGTGACCCTGGGCATGTTACTTAACCTCAATTGCCCTCCAAAAAGAAAAAAAAGAGTTAAGAATATTATCTCCCTTTGAAGGTACACAAAAAAAAAAAATTTAACCTTATTGAATAACTTGTTTTCTCTTTCCTGTTTACCTTTCTTATGTTTCTCGTATTTGAAAGTTGACCTTTCTGTTTAGTTCTGCATTTTATTATTAGGATTGTTTGAAATTTCTCTATTTCATTGAATGTGCATTTTTTCCCTGAAGGATTATGGTCATTTTTGCTGGATAGTTGAGTCTTAGTTGTGATCCAAGCTCCTTTGGCTTTTGGAGTACTATATTCTAAGCTCAGCTATCCTTTATGTAGAAGTTGCTAGATCCTGTGTAATCCTTCCTCAAAGATATTTGGATTTTTTTCTTTCTGTCTGCTTGAAGTATTTTTACCTGACCTGAGAGTTCTGGAATTTGACTATGAAATTTCTGAGAGTTGTCATTTTGGGATCTCTTTCAGAAGGCGATTGGGAGATTCTTTCACATGCCATTTTAACCTCTGGTTCTAGTATAACAGGGCAGTTTTCCTTGATAATTCCTTGAAAGATGCAGTCCAGGCTATTAAAAAAAATCATCGTTTTCAGGTAGTCCAACAATTCTTAAATTATATTTCCTTTACCTTCTTTCCAGGTTACTTGTTTCTCCAATGTGATATTTCACGTTTTCTTCTATTTCCTTTTTCATCCTTTTGATCCTGTTTGATTGATTCTTGATGTCTCATGGAATCATTACCTTCCACTAGCCCAACTATAATTTTTAAGGAATCATTTTCTTCAATTATCTTTTGTACCTCCTTTCCCATTTGGCTAATTCTACTTTATGAGGAGTTGTTTCTTCAGTCGATTTTTATACATCTTTCCCTATTTTTTTGTGCTTCTTGTACCAAGTTGTTGACTCTTTTTTAAATTATTCTTTTACATATCTGTAGCAGCAAGCACCCCAGCATACCCAAGGTGGCTGCCAATACATGTTCTTAGATCTGCTTTTCTAAATGAAAGCAACTCAAAATCAGTTAACAATATTGCTTTAATCAATCAAACATATAATTTACCTAGTTCAGGGGGAAAAGTCAGCACCCTGAACTTCAGAGTATACAGAAAGAAGTTACAAGCATAAGTTACAAGACAGAAAAACATTTCAAGCAGACAGGCCTCCAACTGTCCAACCATTATATTCATACCTACTCAGTTACCAGAGAAGGAAGTATCAAACTCTGTGTTTTTCAAAACCGGGAGGCTTTCAACAGCTGACCAGAGTCTTATCTGGTCAAATGACACAATACTTCTTAAAGTGAGCCCTGAAACAAAGCCTCATGTCAAGGATTATATATAGCCTTCTCCTGGGTCAGAGAATGTAACAACCCTCTTGACCCACTGCCCAATACCAAAGTATCTCCTGAAAAACAAGCCTCCCTCCACAGGCTCCAGGTACACTTAAATATGGGCAGAAAAGATCTTAAATTTGCATTTCTATTACAAAATCACTCATTTCTTTCTCAATTTTCCTTCTATATCTCTTATTTGATTTTTAAAAATCCTTTTTGAGGTTCCCCAGGCATTCTTTTTTTTCCCCTGAGGCCAATTCATGTTTCTCCTTGAAGCTTCACACTTCCACATTTTGACATAGTTATTCTCTTCTGAGTTTGTATTATGATCTTCCCTGCTCCATAGTAGATTTCTATGGTGAGTTTTTGTTTGTTTGTTTGTTTGTTTTGCTTTGTTTTTCCCCATAATTTTCCAGTCTTTCCCATGAGTTTTAAAATTGAGTTCTCCTCCTGTGATGCAGGGGACACTGTCCCAAGCTTCCTGAATTGGGAACCAGGGGCTTGCCCCCTAAACTGCTTCACTTGGGCCTCAGTGACTGAAAGCTCACTTGTTGTGTCAGGGCCTCCTGGCCTGATGGCTTGCCTGCTATACTGTGGTCACTGAGCCTGGTTGTGCCTGCTGTGTCGTGCTAGGGTTACTGGGTCTGCCAGGTATGGCCATCCACTTGTTGTGGGAACTGGAGTCTTTACAACTGACCCATGTTGTTGCTGGCCTGCTGTGCCATGGCCAGCGGCCCTTGGTTGATGATGTTCCATGCTGAGACTAGTGACTTCCTGCTGGATTTCCTGGATACCAACTTGCTGGGCTATGCTTCCCTTTTACCAAAGTGAGACAGACCTTTCCTGCTTTCTCTCTAATTTATTTTGGGCTAGAAAATTGTTTTACCCCATCCTTTTATTGGTTCTGCCACTCCAGAATTTGTTTTGAGGCATGACTTAATGTTGTTTAGAGGAGAATTTTGTAGAGCTCAGGCAAATTCCTTCCTTTGCTCCGTCATTTTAACTCCACTCTAAACTTTCATTTTACAGACGGAATTCTTATCCAAGTATAGTTGAAGGAGCCCTCTGGCTTCAGAGATGCCTTCCAATTATGAGAATCTGTGATTATAGTTGAAGGGCATTTATTTGAGGGGTGATTGAAAGAAGGAACAGATTCCAAAGGAACTAGTTATCTTCAGGATCACTGGAGAAGCAGCATTAAAATCATGTGTGTTTCTTGACACTAAAAAGAAAAAGGAAAGGGCATTAACTGCCAGTTGCACAGTAGGTCAAAGAAAAGCAAAGGGTTCATTTGGACATCATTGTATCTTGACTAGATGGAGGAGTGATGGAGGAATAAGCTATTGAGCAGAGTCAATAGAGAGACTTTTAAGGATATCCACATAACGGCTTGGAGCAGAACAGGGTTACAGAAAGGTGAGACAAGTTATGATGAGCACCCAAACTTTTGGCTGCCTTGCTGAATTGAATCTTTGCAAGTTAAGCCGTCAGAATTTTCCATCTAAGCTGTAATCACACAGTAGCCCACAAAAGTGTTCCATGTGGATTTCTAATACAGAGCCTAACATAGTCACAAAAATTCTTATGAAACGTGCACTTTGTGCTGCGCATATGTGTAGGTGTGTTTGAAATGTCACGAACCAGAGTGCCTAACTATAATTCACAGGAATTAATCACTTAGAAAAATGAAAGGGGGGAATTAACTTGCTTTAACTCTTACAAGACATTGCCAGCAAGCCGCCAAAATAGAACATGCTAAATGGAAGCTTATTTTATCTTTTCCTGATGGACTGGAGTCTTTTGATTATCCTTTTGAACCAGCTTTTCTAAACACCTCTCTAGTTGAGTGTTATCTGAATCATTTACTCTCAGGGTTGGAAGGGACCTACCCTAGAGGTCTTTAGTCCCACTTCAATTTGAAACACTCATGAATTCTACAACATTCTTTACCAAATGAAGACCTGTCTTCTAGAGGCCATGTATATTTTTCTAGTGCCCTCAAGTTGACAAAACACTTTTCTCATAACAACTCCTTGAAGTAGGTAGTCTATCATTAACCTGATTTTAGTGGTGAATAAATAGAGACAGAGAAACGATAAGTAATTGCCTGTGTTCAGACATAGCTAGCAATTGTTAGAACTGGGTCTTGAACCTAGTCCTTTTTTGTTCGGTTGTTTTCAGTCATATTTGACTCTACACGACCCCATTTTGAGCTTTCCTTGGCAAAGATATTAATTCGCCATTTCCTTTTCCAGCTCATTTTACAAATGAGGAAACTAAGGCAAGCAGGATTTAGTGACCTGCCCAGTATCACACAGATATTAAGTGATAGAGGCCAGATTTGACCTGAGGAAGATGATTCTTCCTAACTCCAGGCCTGACACTCTTATCTATTATGTTACCTAGCTTTCCTGAATGACCTGCTAATTCCAAAACTAGGATTCTTTCACAGCATCTACTTCCACCAACTCCTCCATCCATTTGTCTATTTCTCCTTACATACACTCTAAGAGTATTGGCTAGTTCCTTCAAGTTCTTCATTGTATTTACAAATGCCACATCCTGGCATATGATTATGAAGGGAACCTAAAAGGAGGGACAGATTCCAAAGAGACTATCTTTACAATCTCCAGAGAAACAGCATTACAATCATATGTATTCCTTTTCATTGAAAGGAAATAGGAGAGGGCAATATCAGGCAATTGCACAGTAGGCCAAAGAAAAACAAAGGGTTAATTTGAACATCATTGTGTCCAGAATAGATGGGGAAAGGGATTAGGAAGCAATCTTTTCCACAGAGAGTTTCAAAAATAATCCAGTGGTTTGGAATACAGTACTCAAGGTTTTGGGTTTTGGTTTTTTTTTTTTTTTTGGTTTGTTTGTGCTGGCCCCTGCAGCAAGAGTCACTTTGTTTGTGGTGGTAGGGATAGTTGGCTTGTTTGTTTGTTTGCTTGTTTTCCTACAGGAAATAATTCAATTCTCTTTTAGTTCTATGCTCCTGGAGTCCAGATCAAGGTTAAAACCAGAGACCTCTTAAAAAGGCCATATTTGTAGTAACAAGCTAGATAAGGAGAATTATTACTATCTATGACCTCCATCTTCTTCACTTAACTATTCTTTACTGTCTCTTTTTCCTCAGCTCTACAGTACTGGCTAGGTGTTCATTCTTCTGTGACTCTGATCTCCAGATAATAATAACAATAACAAGACTAACAACAATAGCAACAATAATAGTAATAATAAAAAAATAACTATCATGATCAACTTTAAGGATTTTGAAATTTTTACATATATCACCTCATTTAATCCTCATAATAATCCTATGAAGTAGCTGCTATTAGTATCCCCATTTTTCATTTGAGGAAACTGAGGTACAGAAAGGTTAACTTCTCTGGTGTCACACAGTAAGAATCTGAGATTTGAATCAAATTTAGACAATCTTGATGCCACATTGTACACTCTAGCCTCTCTGCCACCTAGTGGCCAAATTCCTCAGTCCATGGCATATCTAGGAAGTGACATATGTCTGGTCTATCTTAGTGATCATCTCTTTGCCCTCATCACATTCCTTTTATTCCAGTAGTAGTGTATGAACAATGTCTTCACTTCCTGGCTTACATGGAACAGTTTCTCATTTTCTTCTTGCAATGTTAAATGTATTGTTCTTGATCTCAGACAGAAAGTCCTTCTACTCTCAGTGACTTCTGTTGCAAAAGTTCAAATCCATGAAGCTCACCATCCTCTCTGCCTCCTGGCTGTGATTATACCTAGGAATTAGAAATCATTCTCCCTCTCTAACTGTGTTATAAGTTAGGTTTCCAGTTCTGGATGGACATTTTCTCTGGTTACTGCTTTGTATAGTTCATCCCTGCCCTTTTTATTAGACTTTCTAGGATCTGTTCCACTCAGCCCCACCTTTCAGCACAGGGAGAACTCTGTCCCTTAGAATATACATGCTACTCATCTTCATCTCAGAAGCCCTATTATTCTTTCAAAGCTTAGATGAAGCACCAATTCCTCCAAGTGGGACTCTCCTCATTCATAGTATTATAACACTTGATCATCAATTTAGACGTGGAAGGATTATGAGACCTGCCCAGATCCAGGAGTACTAGATGGCATACTGAAATCCATGTTTGTGACAACCTGCATTCGCCTCTTCTCTCTGCTTCTGACTTTCAGGAAATTAAAATCATGCTCCTTTGTGGATAACCCACCCCCACCCCCAGTCATCTCTTCTATTCAGCTCCCTTTTGTTCATTGACTTTCCCCATCACATGTAAGTGTCTTGAGGGCAGGAATTGATTCTCTTATATTTTTATCCCCATCTCTTAGCATGGTAACTGGCCCACAATAACCACTTAATACCACTCCCAAATGAAGGTGTTTCTGAAATGTTATGAACCAGAGCTTCTAACTATAAGGTCTAAAAAAATTGTAGTTCCATAAGAATTCTGAATGCAAATCCAGTGCTCATAACCTCTGTAAAGTATACTGTACTTCACAGAAATACAAGACAGATACCATTATCTGATTGATTTATGCTCTTTGAGGGCCTTACTCGGAGAACAGGGTCAAAACCAAGCTTCTCTACACATCATATGTAACCATACTCGTTAGTTACTATTCTCCTCATATCTGAAGAACAAAACCTTTCATTATAGATTGATAGACTTCTTAACTATGGAATATCCCCTCTGCCTTTGTGTATGATGAATTAAATTGAAAGTGCCTTCTTATTTTCTTTATGCCTAAGGAAAAGTATGAGAAAAACAAAAATTTTAACAGAAAAGTGAAAACAATTGACCTCTGCTCATCAGAAAGAAAATTGACATTTTCATATTTATTTTGTAGCTTCCACTTAAAAGGATAACCAGTAACTTAAGAAGAAGCCCTAGGTATAGAGGAATTCCCCAGAAATTTCCCCTTTCCCCATTCTCTACTCACCTGCCCCTTGATTTAACTGAGCTATTTCCAATGAGAAAAATCAAAGTGTTCAGGGGGTTTTACTGTACGTCTAGAGAAGATTTTGCCTTATGGTGATGTTTGCCCATCTTAACTTTCAGTGACTTCCTTTTGTTTATCAGACAAATACCAACACTTTAGCCTGCCATAGGGTAGTTGTGGGCACGGTAGTCTATACAATTTGTATCCAATTTATACAATTTAATAAGTGCTAGGTTGGGAGTCAGAGGATAGGGGTGGTGGTGGATTAAATCGCACCTCTGACACTTATCATAGCTGTGTAGTTGGACAAGTCTCTTCACATCCTTTGGCCTTAGCTTCCTCAGATTTAAAATGAATTGGTCTCACCAGGTGATCTTCTAGGGCATTTCCAGTTCTAAATCTTAGGAATTACTTTTATAATCTTGTTTCATAATATTCTCCAGAGACAGTTTGTCTAGTTGAAAAGACTGACATATTGATAGTCTGAGAACTCTGTTAGTGTACATGGATAAGTCACAACTCCCCTGGGCCCCAATTTCCTCATCTGTAAAATGATTGGGTGGACTAGGTGAGCTCAAAGGTCACTTTCACATCTAGAACTATCATTCCTCCCCTGTAATTGCCACAGGCCATCCATCTTTCATCCTCTGTGTCTTGAAAGTACTATGTCCTCAACTTTGCCCTTTGAAATCTTTCTCTTTTCTCCTTCAAGGCCAAACTCAGGAGCTACCTCCTCAATATTCCCTGATGCCTCTAGCTTTCCCTGATGCCTCTAGCCTTCCTTGATCCTTTACTCCAAATTTTCTGGATCCTTTCCTTATGACTCCTACATCTTACCTCCTGTCATTTATTTAGTGTGCAACTCATGTTCCAAGACTCATCCAGACTATAAGCTTCTTGAGGGCAGGGACTATGTATCTCCCCTGCCACTTCTCCATCTGTATCCCTACAGACCAGCCTAGGACCTTGCATAGCACAGGGACTCAAGAAATGTTTGATGAATTGTGACTGCCTGAGAGAGTGGATTCAGGGCTTTGTGGTCAATGCTGGTGAATGCTAGCAGAGAAGACTCTCGTGACAGTTGCAGAAGAGCAAGCAGCCCTACTTTCCCTGGGGCTTGGTATGTTTAAAGTCCATAAGGCCCACTAAGTAAACAAACGCTTCGTCTTTTAAGTAGAGCAGAGAGAGAGGGAGATCTGGCCCCTGGTGTCTGGCTAGGCAACTTGCCGAAGCCGCTGCCCCACAGGACCACAAACCTGGCGCATCTCGGGTGAATGCCTAGCTCCTCCTCGAGAGCCAGAAGGGAGGGAGGAAGAGAAAGGAGGGAATTTCTGAGCCAGCAAACCCTAGGCTGGGGTTCCCTTTCCAATCCCCGGGACAGACTGAACTCCTCTCACCAGCTGCCAGGCTTCCGCTAGGAGGGGTATGGGAGGTGGGAGGAGGGTCGGGTGAGGGATGGGTTTCTCCGATGCCTCCAAACTGCCACTTTTCGTTTCGCCCAGGAAAAGTCGATGGACACAATTCCGAGCTAGCTAGACCTAAAATTTTACACGGAGATCGTAGGTCTTCAACTGGGGGAGGGGCGACGGGAAATGCGAAGCAGGCAGTTTTTGCTTCCCAATATTTCTCGATCTCCTTACAAGAGAATCGTGCCCAGTGTCTGGGAGATACCGGCCGCTCTGGGTACCTGGATGAACTAGACTACGGGCTGGGGGGTGGCAGTGGGTGAGGGATCCTGACCTCAAACCCTTCTCCTCCTCTCCCCTGCCACATCAGTCTTTAAGCATCCTTACTTAGAGACTTGAAGGCTCTTGATCCCTCACTTCCTCTGCCTTCCCCAAGGACTGATCTGTTTCTTTTCCTGGTGCTGCCTTAGACCTAGGGTGGTGCCCACCATCACCAAAACCGTGCTTTCCTCCCCCCCACAACTCTCACGGTCCGAGCCTCTCTCCTTAATTTTCTTCTACGCCTCCCTTCCTAGAGCCCTCTCAAAAGCTTTCTTTTTCTTCCTCCTCCTCTAGTACTTCTCACCTCCTCTCCCCGTCTTCCATCTCCGCTTTCTCTTCCATTCCCTCCCTCTATTTTTGGTACTTTTCAATCCTTCTCATCATCCTCTTTCTGTTCCTTCCTCTTCCTTCTTTCCCATCCCCCTCTCTTTTCCTACCTTCTGCTACTCTCAGTTTCCTCTTCCCCCGCCTCAATGTGCCATCTTCTCCTCCCCTCCAATAAAATTCTAGGTGGTCGAGATAGGGGAGGATATCGCCAGCCACCCCTATTCTCAGGGCCAGGTTTGGGTGACAAGGGGGAACTGGTGGTGATGGTTGAAGGCCCGCTTTCTGCTCCTGCCCAGTCGCCCTCTGTTTTCGTTTGGGCCCCTAGTGCGGTGTGCAGAAGTCCAGGTCACCCTCCCCACCCAGACTCTGGCTCAGATGCTCCTCCCGCCCAGCTCTCAGGGCCCTCTAGGGACTCTACCAGCTTCTCCCTCACACTCTCCCCCCCCCCCCCCGACCCTTTCCATAGTTGCCTTGGTCCCTCGAGCAGCAGCAACCCGGGACTTGCGTGGATTCCCCACCCTCAACAGTGACCCTGCAGCCGTGTTTCACCCCCAGCTGATCCCGGGGGAAACAGAGGGAGGATGGCTGAGCCTGGCACGGAGAGATGCGCAACCTGGCTAAGGACGCACCGCAGGGGCCAAGGACTCAGACCTCTATTCCCTGGCCAGCTCCCTGTAGTTACAGCGCTCGGGCCCCTGTTGTGCCTGCCGCATCTTGGTGCTGATACACAGGGAGTTGGGGGGTAGGGGTGGAGACGCGAGAGACAACAGGTGAAAGCACAACATCCCGGCTTCCGTCCCAAGCAGGGTCTGCTACCCGTGTGGGGAGTAGAGGAGCAATGCTTGCTCCCCATCCTCCACCTCCCTCTCATGTCCCAGGAAGCTGCTTCTCCTAATGCTAACCCACCTTCCCCCTTTTTTTCCCCATGCTTAAATGTTATCCTGGCCGGGGGAGCGCAAGTAACTCGCGGTGCCTTTGCTGGAGTGGTTGTGGGGTGACCCTAGAGGACAGCTGGAAAAGGGGGGAGGTCGGCGGTGGGGGGCGCTTCCAGCCCCTCCCCGTCCCTGGCCGCTTTCCCGTCCCTGATTGGCTGAGCGTCTCTGGAGCCCAACTTCAGTCATTCAGTTTGATTCCCTAGTCCAGGCAGACCCTGAGCAGAGTGATCCAGGGCGGGAGGGGGGGGTGGGTGGGGGAACCCAGGGGTTTGCACAGCTGGAGAGCGCTACTGGGTCAGGCCTTAGGGGAAAACGAGCAGCCCTTCTTTTTCTCCATACCTCTCCCAGAGGCCAAAGGGAAGCCAGTCTCTCTGCCTCTACTCTTGCTGTTACTCCTTTCCTCCACCCCCCATCCTTTCCTCGGCTTGTCTCACTCTTTCGCTCTCTCTCGCTCTCTCTCTCCTTCCCTCCCTCCCTCCCCACCCTCCCGCCCTCCCCGCCACCTCCCCCCTGGTTTCTAATTCCTGCCACTAGCTCAGCGGCTCATTCAGCGGCGCCTTCAGCAGAGTGGAGTGTACCAAAGCTCAGATGCAGTTGTGTCTGCCCGCTGTCTAGTTGTGAATGGGACTTGTCTCCTTGCTCTGTTCTGGGGGTGACAGTACTGAGCCAGCCCTGGAGGACCCTAAGGTAAATGTTTGGGGAGCTGCAGTCGCAGCCCCCCCTTCTCAGTTTTTATTAATGTATTTGTTTAAGTGGGGGTAAGTGAATGAGACCAGCTAGCTACCCTCCCTTTGGGGGTTGAGGGTGTGTGTGTGTGTGTGTGTGTTTCTTTTTTTTTGGGGGGGGTGATGTAGAAAATATGCCGCTGCTGCTGGGTTTGGTGTTTAGCCAAGGTGGATCGGCGCTCTAATGGCCAAAAAAAGGGGGGTGGGGGGGAAGCAGCTAGCGGATTTTCGCTCCCGCCTGGCCAGATGCAGGGTCCTTGAAATCACTCCAGTTGGGGGCTTTAGGGGGGGTGGGGGTGCCAGATGCGGGCTGTAGTGAGGATCCACTCTCACCTTATTACCACTTTAAAACTGGGCTTCCTTCAGCGGCAGTGGCTCTGTGAGATTTTTTTTTGGGGGGGGTAGGGGGATTGTGTGTGTGTGTGTGTGTGTGTGTGTGTTGGGGGCGGGGGTGCAGCGCGCCCTTCTAGGGACCCAGAGGTTCTAGTGGTCCCAGCTCCCAGCTCAGAGAATATACAAACCGAGCTAAGGGGCTGGGGAGGAGGGGAGCTTTTGTCTGAAGGGACTATTCAGGGCTGCGCGGGTCGGAACCTCTAAGGGTTTTTCCTTGAGCGTTGCTGGTACACATCTGGAAACAAGTCTCCCTTCCCGCCACCACTTCCTCCCATCCCTGGAAAAAAAAAATACACTCCTGGGGGGAAATCTTGCTCCCGAGATCCGTGAAATGCGAGCTCCGTTAATTTTCCCCAAAAGAGGGTTGAAAATTTCGCAGCTCCCACATCTCTCCCTCACTCCCTTTTTCCCCCAATCAGCTCTACCCAGGGAGGGTTAGAATCCCCTTCCTGATTGTGGAAAACGGGACGGGAATGGAAGATCTGGGCAACGGGAGGGCAGCTCCTGCAGGAGACAGGGAAGGGCGGGGGAGGGAAAAGAGGAGGGGGGAGGAGGACATTCCCAGGCACTTTAATTGTTTCGTTATGTGTCAAGATATTGCAGCAGTACATCCAGGGTGCAGGGTGGCAGGAATCCGTATTTTGCTTCCCCTGAATCCCGTCCCTCCCCTCCATCCTCTCGGCTTGTGGACGGGACCCACAAGAGACAGTCCTCAGCTCCCTGGGCATTCACACCATTAACTTTTAGACCAGGACCCTCTACCCCGAACGATTCTTTAGGAGCAGAAAGGACAATCCCACATTTACATACAATGCTTTTCCCTTGGCCACATTTGCCCATTTATTGCTTAAACCTTTACAATATAAAGTTGGCGAAGACCGAGCCAGGATGAGCCAGTTGGCATCTATGAGACTCCTCATTCTAAGTGCCCTCTGTCTCTTAGAAAACAAAACAAAACCTTGCTGTAACTATACAAAACATTTACCTACCAAAAGGAGATCATTTATATTGACGAGAGTCCCCCAGAAAGTGGGCATAAATGATAAAGATGATGATGATAACAAAACAACAGCGGCAATAACAGTACCTCACATTGCTACAATGCTGAAATTTACCAAGTGCTTTCCTCCTAAAGTCAGTGAGCTAAGTAGTGCAAGTATTAACATTCCCATTTCATAGAGGAAGAAACTGCTGAAGTGAAGCCCTCTCGATGATCTCACACCCACTGTCAGGATCTTCTTTTATTCAGCAAGTCCTGTTTTAGTGACCTGGGTTCCTTAGTCTCCTCTACTCCCTTCCCTGAAATATTCCTGGGTGCTGGAATACCATGGGGTGGGCGCGTAGCCGGGGAAGCAAGGAGTTTCTCCCTGCTGATTTGCGCTGATGATGCAATAGGAATTTCACGGACCATTGCGCTGCTATTAAGAAATCACGGCTTTTAATTATTTAATAATGAAATTGTTGAATGGAGACAAGCCATAGCTAATGGAGGAGCAATTGTTCATGAACCCTTATGGAGGAAAAAGATTTTGACTGGAGGAAGAACCCCGATTCCAACCCTTCTCCCCCTTAAAAAAAAAAGAGAGAGAGAAACCTTGCATGAAAGACTCAAATCTTTTCTCCTTCCATTTCTTCTGTAAGTCTGATTAGTGTTTGCTGGTTTTTTTTTTAAGTTTTGTGTTTAATTATAAATATCCTGTGATGATTAATCTGAAGAAAGGGTAGATCCATTCCTTTAATACTGTGATTTCCAATCCCCTCAGTTATGACGAGAGTCCCCAGTTTTCTAGGGGAATGGAAATGCAGATGTGTGATTGTGGTCCACAATTCCACCGCACCGCATCAGCACATTTTAGAATGTTAGACTACAAGTTCTTATAAAGAGGAAAAAAAAGTGCAATAATTTCAAGGAGTGGTAAGGGAAGGGCTCTGAACCTTCGTTCTAGGAACCCAGGAACCATTTCCCAGAACATCTGAGAGTCTAAACACTAAGAAAATAAAAGTTGTCAACGTACTTAGAAGTGTATGCAAGGAGAAGCCCAGAGAACAAAGGGAGAAAAGTTACAAAACAAAGACATAGAGTTGTCATCAAGTGGAATTCTCCCTGACAATGATTTACCCAAGCACAGCAATGATGATTTCTGATCTGGCGCTAAAGAGCTCAGACTTTTTTGCCCTCTAATATTGACCTTGTATTTAAAAGTGAAATGGAGCATAACATAAAGGAAGAAATGTGGTTAGAATACACACCATGAACCACATTTGGAGCCATTTAAACTTTACGCAAGTATTAATTATCAGGATCTTGTGCTTTTAAAGCACAGATGAATGTATTCATTTATGAGATACACAGCAGCCTGATACATATATGCATGGTTATGTATTTGTATGTATCCAATCATTTTATGTATAGTAGATTAACTACGCATTTGTGTAGCTGGTTTTTAAAAGTGGAATATTTGGGGGGTGGAAAAAAAAGGAGAGAGAGGTTGAAAGAAATAAAGGACTGTTTCCATGGAATTCAAAATAGAGATAGTTTAATCAACAAGATTCTTATTGCTTTAGTGATAGAATGGATGTTTTCAGACTTAACTGCAGTAGCCAAATCTCTTGATTGTATTTGAAAAGTTGAATTATAGTTAGCCTTCTTATCTGAACTTCAGATATAACTCTATTTTGAAAACTACATTCTATTGTAAATTCAGATTTTGCAAAAATAAGGCTATAAAAAATCTGCAGATTTTTCTTTGTAAAATGCTGAGATCTCCTGGTTATCTTTTTTTTTTGTTCTTGTTATTACTGTTGTTTATTTATGGAGGGTACATGCTCCAGTTATTTTGAGGAATGCAAAGCAATTTCATACCCTTCAAATAACAAATGTCTTTCCCATCATAATGTTGCTCAGACACTGGGGACAATTACATGACTATCTCACAAAGACCCTCATTTCAGGATCCCTGGCATAGTTAACAGGGACTTTGGTGTCTATATTCTTTTTTCCACAACACCTAAGCAGCATTAACAAGGCATACTTTTGTGCAAACTCTCCTTAGCTTCAGAAACTCAGACAATGATAGTGCTTCAGGGAGACTTTAGAGATCATGTAGAACTCCCTCATTTTACAGAGAAGGAAAGTGTGCCTTTTTTGAAATCATATTATCTGGGAAGTTGGGGATTCACATGTAATTCTAGTGTTCCTCTTTGTTATAAAGTATTTTCTATCTGCCTAGAGGCAAACCAGTTTTATCTCGTTTAGGATAAGCAGATGATTCAATAGTTTTTGGTTTGCTTCATTAAGTAAATTTTCTTTTAAATTTCTTCTTTCTCCTTGACACATTTTTTTTCCAGAGGCCCAGTATTTCTATATATTAATCCTACACAGGGATTGATGTTACTTAACAAAGCTTTGTGTCTAATTTGTCAACTTCTCTGAGTTCCTTTATGATGCAAAGAATGTTTTCCTGGTAAATCCAAGAGATGTATTTAAATGAATTGGTTGGATTAATGACTTGAGCAGCCAAACAGCCTTATATTTTTTGTCTCTTTCCTGTCTAAGGAAGTTGCCTTTTTGTGTTATGAAGATAAACTTTTGGGGGGAAAGTGATTCAAATATAATAATGAATTAGTTTCAAATGATATTTGTTAAGGTAAAACTTTAATCTTTGGAATTTTGATGAATTTGGGTGAGGTATAGACAAGAAAAAATTTTGTAAATGTATTTATTGTTTTATTTTTCAACCTTCAGGTCTTTTATTTATTTATTTATTTTTAAATTAAACTAAAGAAAGTTGAGGGAATATTACCATACATGAAAGACGGGAATTAGCTTTTCCTTAAGTATCCCTGGGCTAGGTATTAACAAAATCTGCTGTTTGGAAGAATTGGGTTTACCAAATGCTTGCGAGATATAATTAGACAGCTTTCTGCTATGATTTTGACATGATATCGAGAATATTGTACCTACTCTGATTCTGTATTCCTTTAGGGAAGATAACATTTCTGAACACTAGAGGGCAGTAAAGCTCTTCTCTAACTTGCTGCCCGTGGCCCATCTGCTTTCCAGGGCACCATGAAAAGACGTTTTGTTACCACCAGCCTGGCTGGCCCTCTCAGGAGAGACAGAATTCAATCTAGCTGTGGTTCAGGCTAATGCTCAGGCAGTTTGTCAGGATTAACATCTTTCTAGTCTGTGGATTCCTTTACCTTCAACATCCTATTACCACCTTGGAGTTCACTAGAAAGTTTGGGAATCATGTAACTTTAGATTGGTTGAGGAGGGGCACAGCTGGAGTCTAGGTATAAAATAAATAGTGGTGGTTTTCCCTAAAGCCTTGATTTGGGAAAGATTTTCCAGCACGTTTTTATGTAAAAACAGCATAATTTCAGACTCAGGAGGAAGGGACTAGCTAAATAAAAGAAATACAGTTGGAAATATAAGAGACAGTTGTCAGGCTAATCATCTTGTTTTCTAATCCTCTTATTGGCCATTGTTTCAAGAGATTCTGAAGACTCCTAGAAGAATCATTTAATTTTCAGAGAGAACAGTTGTTAGATCCTTGATAAATACTTGGGGAATATGGGATTTGATTGTAATAGTAAATAACTATTGGTTTCACACCATTCCTGATATTGCTATACAATAAAACAAATTAGCAAAAGCACACATCTTAAATGAGGCACATACTCATATGCTGAATTTCCTAGGATCATTTGTTTTTCCTGTGGTGTTAGAGACATTGCTATTTATAATGAAATCATACATTTCTGGATGCAGAAATTCAGATGTGTTTTTGTTGTTGTTGGATAGTTTCATAAAAGTTCTGAATGAGTAGAAAATACACCTATTAAAGTTAAGTCATAAATACAGGGAAAACTCTATTTTTGACCCATTTCCTTAAGTAGATATCTATTTGTATATTTGTGTGTTTTGTACTTAGCAAAATGATCTCTCCAGGGATTGGCTCAAGAGTTCATCTGAGTTCTTCGCCGTGCTGGAATAGATAGTGAGTGGATGTAGTAGAAATCAATGTAAATGGATTATGGGGGTGAGTATTAAGTAACTGAGTAGAAAATAAGATAGAGTGATTTGTAAACTGACGGCTCCTTCACCGGGAAGTTTATTTAACTTAAAAGTACAAACTTATTTTCATCCTTTGACAGTGTAAGGACTTGTGAGTGATGTCAGTTTGATAGCGCTTGAATACACTTTCAGGTTCACTTAATTAGTCATCAAAGGTCTAGTTTTACAGCTTTCTTTCTTTCTTGCTTCAGTATTTCCCTGACTAGATGTTGCTTTTCTCTATGCCAACGCTAACATTTTGTGATTCAGCCTCAATGATTCCACGAAAGAAAGACTATGTTCATGTAGTTGAGATTCTTTGGGCTGGGCTTATCTGGCCCTTTTAGAAGCAAGGAGGCATTCACTGAATGAATAAAAGGTATCAACTGCTGGCACTATTCTATTTTCCTCCGATGGGTTTCTATATTAGGAGCTTTCAATAATTTGAGAACCAACTGATTTCCTACTGGTCTTTGCCCACAGTAAGCAATTCATAAATGCTTCTTGATTAATATGTAACACATTTAACATTTCACTTCCATTTACTTCAAAAAATATAACTTTGCAGAACTCCCCCCTCCAAAAAAAAGTTGCTAGAATAACATAATGTAACTGGTCTCCATGCTAGGAATGCCCATCTCATTTCTGCCTATGGAAATTTTAGGCTGATTCCTCTGTGAAGTCTTCCATATTCTTCTCCATTCTTAGTTTCCAGAATGACTGTGATTTTTTTCTATCCTCTGATCCCTCAAAATGCCCCAGGCCTCCTTCATGCCCTTGTGGTACACCACACTCAAATTATAGATAGGTACATATGTATCTTTTTTTTTTTACCAGATTATTTAATTCTAAACTTCTTAGGGCCAGGAACCCTGTTTTATTTTTCTTTCTCTCTCTCTGTCTCTCCCTGCACTGAACACAGTTTTATAGACAGTAGATATTTATATAACAATTTTTAAAAATTTATTACACACATCAGTTCTCTCATCACAATAAATATTTGTGAATTAAATATGCATCATTTCTTCTTGATTTCTTCAGCTCCCCTTTTTTTAAAATCAGTCCCTCAAATTTTAGTCCATTCTACTTATAATTCTTTTAATTATATGGTATGTGCTTTTTTCCTTAGCACATTAAAATACCTTGAAGATTCTTTTGATCTGATATTTTGTTTTAGTTGTTTATCATTGCTAAAAGTAGGAAAAAACAATGTTTTAAATTATGCTTTCTATCTCTACCTGTAGGAATTGGGGGGGTGGGTAGACTTCTCTGTGTCTTTGGTCCTGAAATAGTGATTTATTTTCCATTTGTGTTATAGGAATCTTGAATGTGGCCATGTCAATGGCAGGAAATGATGATATTTTACATTAGCTCATATCACAGAAGTTGGATTTTATCTTCCTTTTGAAAGACTTATAGGAAATACAATGTGAGGAAGGCAGGATGTATGTTAGTGAGAATATTTATGTTTGACACTATTGGGCATTCATAAAAAAAGCACAGAATTTTTTGTGGATAAATGGGTTTTTCTTACCTTTCCCTTTCTCTTTTCCTTCCCTTTCCTTCCCCCTCCCTTTTAAAAAATTTTTCTCCCAGAAGAGCTTTCAAGATTTTGGAGGCTTGCTACTGATTTCACTGGAAATGGAATCACCAATGGGAGGGACCTTAAAGAATCCCCTTAGATTATGGAAGATGTTCAGACCTAGGGAATTGAAGTGACATGATCAAATTTCTCCAGGCAGGGCTACGATTCAAATTCAGGTCCCCTGCATCTAAATCCAAAGTCCTTTCCAGCATACCCCTCTAATATTTGGGTCCTTAGGCAAATCATTGAGTTAGTACATCATTGACAATTCTGTGAATGAGATGCTAAGCACTTTCCAGTACTTTGGTAAAATGATTCTCTAGATGAACCCTTAACAAGAGCCCTCTTTGCTAAGGTATTTAACTTCTCTTGGCCTCAGTTTCATCTTACATAATGTGAGTGATTTAGTTTGGCTGATCTCTAAATGTCCTCCCACTTCTAATAGTCTAGCTCATAGACTGATATTTCTTGATAGTAATCAGGTTTAGTCCAGCACTGTTTAGATTGAAACCCATTATAAACAACTATAACAACAACAGAAACAACAATTATCTCTCTGTTTATTTGCAACTGTCTATTTGAATTATTCCATAAACTAAAGTGATCTATAGCTTCTGAGTGTAAAATATTCAAGAGTCAGTCTTGGTTCTAGAGAGAATTATTGCCTTTGAAAAAGGATTCCTCCTTGCATTTCCATTTTTCAAATATCTATTCCACTTTGAGGCTGAGTAGGAGTATCATCCAATAGAATAGTATTTGATATTGAGACACTAGTCCAAAGTTTAAAAATGACAACAACAGCAACAAACAAAACCTTTGCAACACTACTGGGTGGTGTAGTGGATAGAACAGCAGTCCTGAAGTCAGGAAAAGTCATCTTCCTGAGTTCCAATTTGGCATCAGACACTTATTAGCTGGGTGACCCTAGGCAAATCACTTACAATGATTTGCCTCATTTTCCTCATGTGTCAGATGAGCTGCAGAAGGAAATGGCAAACCCCTCAAGTATCTTTGCAAAGAAAACCTGGGGTGAAGGAGAGTTGGATATGACTGATAAGCAACAATAACATATCTAGGCGATATGTTGACAACTGATCTCTTGATAAATTGTCTTGATTTTAGTTAAATTCTTGTTTCTTTTCAGGGTGAACTTAGCTTGAATTTTTATGAAAGAAATTTTCAAAGTGATAATTTTAGGTTGTAAGACAACCATGAGTATTTAGGATTTATCACAATTGATTTTTTAGATCATTCATAGACTCATAAGTGACTTTTTATAAATAAATTCATTTTTTCCTATGAAATAATCATTAACATTTTTATAAAACTTTAAGGTTGGCAAAGGTTTTGTTAGATATTTTCTCTCGAGATTGGAGTGATTTCCTCACAGCTTTACTTCTGTGAACCATCTCTGGGGTAACTTTTATTAATGATAATTGAAAGCTATTGAGAAGGAAATTTTGATTTGAATCGTCCAGTGTGACTGAATGAGAGTATGGCCTGGCTTCTCATCTCAGAGCTCTACCACAGTGAGTGTTCTTCTCTACATAGGAAGGTTCCTTGTATCACAGTTCAAATGTCCTGGCAATAGCTCAGTTCCATGAGCTCTAGGTGATAAACCAGATTGTTGAACTGTGTTGGTTGAAAAGCATTGTGAGAGAAGGTAGCATGAAACAGGGTGGTAAGGTTGAAAGAACATTGGATTATGAGACAAAAGAGTTGGGTTGCAGTCCTAGCTAACTGGGTAATTCTTACAGAAGTTATTTAATCTATGCATACCTCAATTCTCTCATTTATAAAATGAAGATAATAATTGTCCTAAGGTTGTTATGGAGATCAAATAAGATGTTTTTTGGGGAATAAAGCATTGTAAAAAAAAAAGCATTGTAAATGTTAATTACTTTTAGTTCAATAAATGTAAGCTGATGTGCTCACCATTTTCTGATTTATTTAGAAACAAGTCTCCAAGATTAAAAGTTGCAGAAGGGCTATCTGTCTTTATAGGTAAAAGGTCATTTCATAATGGGAAGCTCCCTTCCCTAAACACAGCTGGGTGGCCCAATGAATAGAGTGCTATGCCTGTAATCTGAAAGGTCTGAATTCAAATTTGAATTCAAATGCTTATTAGTTTGTTTGTGGGATGTTGAACCAGCTATTTAAACTCCACCAACCACAGTTTTCCCAAATACAAAACAGAGAAAATAATAGAAACTATCTATTTTGGGGATTTTGTGAAGATGATATGAGATAATATATGTAAAAATGTTAGCACAGTGTCTGGCATGTAGGCACTTAAAAGTTTATTTCCTGTCTTCTCTCTCTACACTGAAGAAAAAAACCAAACTACAGGTCTGAGTTAAAAATAAAAGGTTTCTAAGCAAGGCTGTAAGTTGGCTAATGGGGCAATGTGGTCTAGTGGATAGCAAGCTGATTTCAGAGTCAAGAACATATAAATTCAGTCTTATCGCTGACACATAGTGGTTATGTGATCCTGGACAAATCACCTAGCTTCTCAGTGCTCTGGGCAGTTCTCTAAGATTAGAAGTTGTAGAGAAGATGGTAGTCTGCCTTAATGGAGAGGCTTTCCTCACCTGGGAACTCCCTGCACCTGAGGAATCAAGGGTCCTAAGCAAAAACAAATAAAAATGATAACATAGTCAGAATTGTGTATCATGAAGATTATTTTGGCAGATATACAAAGATAGATTGTTAAGGAGAGAGAATGATGATAGGGAGTTCAGTTAGGAGGGTACTACAGTAACCCTGGTGAGAGATAACTAATGTCTGGGCATGGATAATATTAGTGCCAGTGTAGAGAAAGGACTAGACATAAGAGATATTGTGAAGATGGATTTAAGCTGCCTTGGAAATTTGTTAGATATCAGGGATGAGGGTAAGGAAAGTCTGAGATGATTTTGAGCTTTAGATGTGGCAGGCATTTGGGGAAGGTGATGAGTAAAGGTCAAGTCATGCTGTTTCTTACATAAAACTGCTTCTTTATACAGAATTCCAGTCTATACATGTATGAACTTTTCCCATTGGTTTTGGGCATACTTACAGAAATATAGCAGAATTTAACTCAGTTCTGTAAAACTTATTCATTAACAGGATAGTAGTAACTGGGAATATAAAATAAAATAAATCTTGTCTCTTCCTCTGGGAGCGGACCTTTCATTTATTAAAAATCAACCATTATCAGGGTGGCTAGATGGTGCAGTGAGCAGAGCGCCAGCCCTGGAATCAGAAGGACCTGAGTTTGGTTCCGACCTCAGACACTTAACACACAGAAAAACAAAAACCTAGCTGTGTGACCTTGGGCAAGTTACTTAACCCCAATTGCCTTCCAAAAAAAAAAAAAAAAGCAAAAAAAAAAATCAACCATTATTTATTATTAAGCAATTATTATGTGCCTTTGAATTATTGGAAGTTAACCAGAATTTAGTAACCATCTATTATGTGTCAGGTACAGAGAAACACAAAAAGAGACCCACCCTTAAGAATCTTTCATATAATGACTTCTATTGGAGGAAAGTATTCTTCTCCTCTACTCTGCTTAACAATGAGCCTTCTTTTCTCCAAGCTAAATGTCTTCAGTAACTTAAACTGATCTTTATGTGAAAATGGTCTCCAGGTCAGCCCTACTCAACCATCCAGTATTCTGAATGTCTTCCTCTGAACTTGCTCCATTTTGCCCAGACCTGACACATTCCTTGCTCTTTCTCTGGTCTGACCAGAGCAGAGAAGTGGTAGGGTTTTTATGAGACACAAATGTGTCATAGCATCATTAAGCTAGATCTGGAAGTTGGTAGCAGTCTAAGTTAGAAGTTAGAAAGCATCTAGTCCAATCTTCTCAATTTACAAATGACAAAACTTTGGCCTAGGAAATATAAGTGATTTACCTAAGGTTTCACTATAAGTGGTAGATATGGGGTTCAAACTCAGGTTCTATTCTTCTCATTTCATCCTGCTATTAATAGAACCTAAAAAATATTACATCTTTAGATTACATCAATCTGTTAGTTCCCATTTTAGCTCATGCTCCATTAAAACTACTTTTCCCCCCACACATTACTATCCAGGCAATTCTCCAGTCTGCAGTGGTACATTTTCCCCGGTTAAGCTAAATGCAGGACTTTACATCTATAATTTTGAATTTAATCTTATTTTTAGCCCAATGCTCCAGACTGTCAAATTGCAATTAACATATTTGATAAAGCATCCTGAAATATCTTGACTTTGTCTAGTATTCAGATACCCACCACCGGTCAGTTTCTTCCTCACACTTTTCTCATAGATACTTGTATAAACCAGTGGTAGCATACGGAGAAACTTTCAAGCTTGATACTTCTGCCAGAAAGTTTACCTCTGATTTTGCTTTCCATGCCTTTAGAGACTGACGTAATTAAACAATGAAGTGTTTTATTTCAGTAGCCACTCTGGCCTTTTTGCTTAGCAGGAACATGATAGCATTTCCTTACTGTGTGAGTTTCAACGCAGGACATAATAATAATAATAATAATAATAATAATAGAATATTTAAAGAAGGGATATTGTTACATGTTACATTCCAAGCATAAGGAAGACATTATCCTTGGATTAGTTATTTTGTACTCAGAATTAGAGAATTTCAGAGGTGTAAAAAATCTTAAGTGTTTCCTGGTCCATTTTCTCTTAGGCATGGATCCCTAATGTGGAATGGATTAGAGTCTTCTCACCCCCTGGACTGACTTCTTTTATCATTCTACCTCATCCATTTATCAAAATGGAGACCTTTCAATTCACCCAGAACTGAACATGGGTTTAAAAATGGTTGAAATACTATGTCTAATTAAGAAATCCAAGAATTGGCATTAATGCACAGGACCTCCCTATTTTCCTTTGGCCCTTTATTGTCTCTAAATACTTTGATTTTAACAATTCTACATTGCTGTGATATACAATGGTTCAAATGTCTTAATGCAGTTTTAAGCTAAAGCTTAAATACACAGTGTTTTTTTTTGGGGGGGAGGGTACCCTGTATTATAAGACTTATTTGGATTCAAAATTCTACAGTTTCTCCTCAAACTTCCTATCTTTAGACTTGGCATTCCATATTTAACTTCTCTTTGACTTTAAATAATATGTTCTGTATTCAAATATTCTATATATTATCATTTCTTCCCCTTCTAAACTTCTAGGTTTTATGGTCTCTTCTAGTTCTAAAATTCTATATTTTAAAGTCCACTCTTGCTATAAAATTCCTTGATTTTCATATATACATACATCTTTGTATATGTGTATATGTCTGTATGTGTATGTACACATACATACACACATATGTATCCATATATATATATATTCCATATGTGACAGGAATAACAGTAGACTAAGAATAAAGAGATCATGGTTTGATATCTGCTTTGACACTAGTTCTCTGTGACCCTGGGTAAATCATTTCTTTACTTTGGCCCTTAAGTATTTTTTCATTAATTTAAGAGAATTAGACTGTATAGATCAAGAGTACTTAACTTGAATTCTATGAACTATTTTTCCTTGATAGTTTAATGATTTTTTTAAAAAGAGGATTCCTTTGCAATCCTGCTTATTTTATTTTATACGTTTAAAATCCAGATTTTGAGAAGGGATCCATAGGCTCCACCAGATTGCCAGAGGGTGATACACACATAATCTAAGGTTTAGAACTCCTGCTATAGATAATCAATGAGGTAAAGTTCCAACATTCTGTCATGGTATCATTCAAGGCCCTGTCACATTTATTTGGAATAGTTTACCAGAACTGGTGGTTGAATGGACCAGGAAGACAGCTTAGTTCATTTTAATTTTCATTTTGGGAAATCTCTAACAAAAGGTTCATTGGTCATCATACAGTGACAATCACAAGTTTCCTGTCTGGTCTGGGTGTTTTCCCCTTAAAAATAGCCTACTGATTATTTGTGATTTTTTTTATTAATCACTGCTACAGTTTCATAATCGTGGCTTTAAACTCTCTAAATTCAAGCACCCTCAGTTGTAAATGCTGGATCATTCATCAGTAGGCATTACTGTTCTCTTGCAGACTGAGAGCTGTGTGCTTTTGAAATGCAAGGCAGCTCATGCAGAATCATGTCAGGCCTCCCACTACCCCATTCTCATACTGTGCTTTATGAGCCAAAGAATCTCCTGCTTCAGAGTTTACTGAGACTCATGTCCTTTATCCCTTTCTTACCTGGCATGCAATTTCTAGACCATTTTCTCTTAGATGAGGAAAAAAAAAGACAAAAAAGAATCAGCCTCAGATGGATTACAGAATTCTTAACACTGCCTGTTTTCTCTCTAATAAACTGGAGTAGGTATGATGCATATGTTTTCAGACTAAAAATCAGAAAATCTGTGTTCTAGTTCTGACTCTGCTAATGAGTTTGGATAAGTAATTTTACCTTATTTTTTTGAAATATAAAACTAGGCAGTTGAATCATAAAGGTCTCTTCTAGGTCTAAATGTGTATGGTTTTTACAACTTAAATAACTTATTTTTCTAAGCAATAATAACTAATATTCACATAACCTGGGAGGTTAGGTAGCACCATAGAGTGCTGGGCTTGGAGTCAGGAAGAGTCATCTTCCTGAGTTCAAATCTAACCTCAAACATGTAATAGCTGTGAGACCTTGAGCAAGTCATTTAACTGTCTCAGTTTTGTCATCTGTCAAATGAGCTGTAGAAGGAAATGCCAAATCATTTTGGTATCTTTGCCAAGAAAACTCTAGATGAGGTCCCAAAGGGCCGAAAAGACTCAACAATTTATATAGCTCCTTAAGATTTACAATATACTTTTTACATTTGATTCTCACAAAAGTCCTATGGGACAGTTGCTATAATTCTTCCTCCTTTATAGATTAGTGAACTGAGGCACAAATGAGCTTCATGATTAGCACAGGGTTACATAGCTAATAAATATCAGAGCCATCCAGGTCTTTCTGACAAGCTCAGCACTTTATCTAATTGTCCTTGGGGATGTGAGGTGGTACAGTGGGTAGAGTGCTGGGCCTAGAATAAGGAATACAAAGACCTGAATTCAAATTTAGCCTCGGATGCCTAAGTATCTGTGTAATTTTGGGCAATTTACTTAACCTCTGTTTATTTCAGTTTTCTCATATGCAAAATAAGCATGATCATAGCATCTCCATCTTAGGGTTCTTGTGAACATCAAATGAGATAAGAATTGTAAAGCACTTTAGCATATGCCTGGCACATTGTAGGCTATACATAAATCTTAGCTATTATCACTAGGCCATGACTAAATGTTGATGCTAAAAGGGATGTGTGGAAGAGGAAAATAAATTCTAGGGAGCAGCTAGGTGGTGCAGTGAATAGAGCACCAGCCCTGGAATCAGGAGGACCTGAGTTCAAATTCTGCCTCAGACACTTAACGCTTACTAAAGTTGTGACCTTGGGCAAGTCACTGAACCCCAATAGCCCTGCTTTCCCCCCGGAAAAAAGCAAAAGAAATATGCTGGACTAATAGTGAAGATACCTTTATTTTAAACTCATTATGAGACAGAAGGAACATTGAATTTTGACAAACCTTTTCTCCACTTTGAGGCTCAGTTTACATATATGTAAAATAAGGTTGAATTAGATGATCATTTAAATATCTTCCAACCATCATATTCTTTTACTGTTAGTGTTTCTTTGGAAAATATACTCTGATAAAATGTAGCAGGTTTTTAATATAAACAATCTTTTTGCCCTGTTAATCAATTATTTGAATAAGCTAAATCCACAGGAAATAACAAAAAAACAAAAACTACTAACCCTGTGACATTCTACATTGATGATTTATTTTTGTTAATCACCTCTTACCAATAATAATAACAAAATAATAATTCACATTTATTTTTATTGTTTTAAAATTTGCAAAGTATTTTACATATCAATTCAGCAGTAGAGAAATAAATTGTGAGCCACCAGTTGATAGGGTATAGAGTCAAGGTCAGTGCTGAAAGGGAAGTCAGAATATAGAATTTCAGGTCTAGAATATATGTTAAAGAAATATTAGTGATAAATGGAATTTAGACCTTAGAAGTTATTGAAAAACAATGTTATGAGTAGAAAATAACCTTAAAACATCAAATGTTACGGCTAGAAGGGAACTAATGAAAAGCCATTAGAATCAGTAGGAGACTTAGACGTTAGTATGTTAGGATATATAATTATAGAGCTAAAAGAAGCCCAAGACAATATTTACTCCAATTCTCTCACTTTAAGAATGGGGTAACTGATTGGGGGGGGGGACACAATACGGTCAGGAGTGGACAATGAGCCTTTGAATCACTGGGAATTGAATATATCCCATAGATTGGTTGTTCCCATTTACTAAAGAATTTACTAAAAATCCTTTTTGATTCAAGTGAGAGGTGAGGTTTGTTTATTTCTAAGGCCCAACTTCTAGGGTATTTTGATTTTTGCAGATCGTGTGCTTTTCTTAATGCAGTATGGATCCTTCATTCTGGTTTGGCAAAAGAAAGTCGTCTTTCTAAGATGGTGTGTGACTTCTTTAAATAGAATAGTGTTAATCATTTTCCTCTTTTAGCTCCTTTCATGATTTCATGATTAACTGATTCCTAGATGTCTGCTCTCCTGTGATTTTATAGATAAATAGTATAGGGATGACCAGGATTATATTTTCTGCAACACATTTATGTAACAACTTAAAAAAATACAGAGGCAAAAAGGTAAGACACTTCAAAACACCACAGTCAGTCTTAATAATAGCTCATATTTCTACATGGATTTACAGTTTGCAAAACACTTTCTTCCCAACAACCTTTCAAGATAGGGAGTAGAATTGTTATTAGATTCATTTTATGACTGAGGAAACTACAGACCAAGGTAGTGCAATATCTTGCCCAAGGTCATCTCTCTTCAAATACAAACAATAGATCAATAAACAATAGAAAAGAAGTCATTCCCATAAAACACCGTGCCATACAGTCACCAAACTTTAGAGTTAGAAGGAACTTTAGAATCATCTAACATAAGCTCTTGTGATAGAGGAGGAAATTGAAATAATTGAAAAACATTAATGATGCACACATAGTATGACATTGTTATTCTTTGTACTATTGAGAGAAGTGAATCAATCCCTAATTACAGTATGGAATCTCAGAAACTTATATGTGGAAAGAGCTTCAGAGGCCACCCTGTCCATATACATACCTAAACAGGAATTTTCTCAACAACATAACTAAAATTTGTCATTACAACAACCATCATCTGTACAACAACAATCACCATCATAATAATAGTATTTATACATAACTTTAAGGTTTACAAAGTGTTTTGCTTATGTTATCTCATTTTATCTTTAAACTCTGGGAGTTATTGTTATTATTCTACCCATTTTAAAGATAAGGAAACCTTCAGCACCTCCTTCCCTTTGGATAGCTCCTCCGACTCAAAGAAGGCATCTAGGCCAACCATCTTTTCAGTTCTTATGCTGCCTTCTTCTCCCCTTCATCATGTCCCTGATCATGTTGGATATAATCCCCCTCCACCCCAATCCTCTCCCCTTTTTAACTTCCTTTAATGTTTTATCTTCTCATATTAAAAAGTAAGCTAAAATGATCAGGCACAGTCTTCTTGCCTGTATTTGTATTCCTGGTGTTTGGCACTGTGCCTTGCACATAGGAAGTATTTAATACATACTTACTGACTTGAAAGACTGACTAAGGATAAGAGGAATTAAGTGATATGCCCAGAGTCACACAACTGTTAAGTGTCTGAGACAGGATTCCAACTCAGGTCTTTCTGATGCCAAGTCTAATGCTCTAGCTACACAATTCAGGGCCACCTCATTACCTTCTCTCAGCTATTGCCTAATGATGAGTGACTAAGACAGTCATATGTTTTTGTAAAACAATTTTGTCTTTTGGAAAGATTTTTCTTATACTAAACCCAATTCTGCCTTCCTTTTCAATTTCCATTGATTGTTCCCAGTTTCAACTAGTGATAAGTAAAACAATTCTAATCATTCTTCTCCATGACAGCCATTTAAATGCTTGATGACAGAGAGTCTGACTATCATCAAAAGACAAAACATCTCCAATTGCCATGTTGTTTGTGATAGACATGGTTTCATGTCCCTTCACTCTCCTGATTCTATATCTTTGGATATAGCTAGGATTATCAGTATCCTTCCGAAAGTAGCATGATCAGAACTGATCACAATATCTGATGTAGTCTTACCAGGACTAAGGATGGTGTAACTATCATTTCCCTCATTCTCAACACCATTGTTCTATTAATGCACTTAATATTGTTTAATAGTTTGTACTGTCATGTCAAACCATTGACTTATATTTATACCTTATGTAGTTAGACTTTTTTTCATTGCCTAGCTATACTTTCCCGATCTTGTACCTGTGAAGTTAATTTGTTTCAACCCAGTTTGGGCAACACACTCACACACATACACACACACACAGGCAAACATGGAAACATCCCTATAAATGTGCATAATTATATTGTTCTAATTAAAAATCACCAAATTCAATCCAGTCTATCATTTTGAATCTTTTTAGTCTTTTTTTGGATTTTTCATCTCATTCAGCACATCATTTTGCTCTCCAAACTATTTCATTTATGGATTTTTCATACATGCTATTCTTTTAACCAAGTTAATCAGGAGCTTGTAGGTATCTTCTCTAGGAATGATGTCATGGAAGGAAGATGCCAAAGTACCAAATCCAACAATCTCTGTCTCTCTCTGTGTCTGTCTCTCTCTGTTTGCCTCTCTGCCTCTGTCTCTCTCTCCCTTCCTCCCTCTCCCTCTCTCTCCCTCTCTCTCTCTCTCTCTCTCTCTCTCTCTCTCTCTCTCTCTCTCTCTCTCTCTGTTTCTCTCTCTTTCTCTCCCTCAATATAAAAGTATACACACACTTATTTATACTAATTATGTATGTGTGTATGTGGCACTACTGTGTACAAAGAACTTGCAAATTATTGAGGATGCTAAAAAAAAGTTTGGGTAACACAGGGTTCTTGACTTAGGTCAATAAAAATTTGGAATGTAGAATAAGAAAATATGTTAATTGAAATTCAAAAGAAAAAATATTAACAGCTTGAGTGGGTTAAGTAAGTCTGCTTAGATTATATAGCTAATGAATGACATTTCAGTTAGTGGGTAACAATTCTGTAGGTAAAGAAACAGATAGAAAAAAATCCAAATAAAAAGAGCAAGATGAGCAGAGAAATGACAACAGGAAAGTACAGCCTATTGTGGTTGGTGGGATTTTAATTGCTTATAGATTTCAAGGCATAGGGGAAGCAATTGGTCCAGTAGAGAAAGTCATATGGATAGAGTACTTGGAGTCAGGAAGACCTGAGTTCAAATCCACCCTCAGAAACTCAACAGCTGGGTAACCCTGAGGAAGTCACTTAATCTTTTCCTGTCTTAGTGTCCTCCTCTGTAAAATAGGGATAAGAATATCACTAATCTCCTAGTGTTGCTGTTAGGATAAAAACAGGACAATATTTGTAAGGCACTGTTCCAACCTTAAAGCAATATACAAATACTAGCAGCAGCAGTAGTAATAGGGAGTAAGTCTGTAAAGGTGGTATAAAAACAGATTGTAGAATGTTTTCAATATAAGGCTAAGAAGAATCTATTTTATTAATGAGGCAATAGGGAGCCACTGGAGATTTTTGAGCAGGAAAGTGACACAGTCTGACCTATGTTGAAAACTTTGATAGCAACTTTTAAAATATATCTAATCTTTTTAATGAGTTTATGTGAATTAATGATCCATGATGATTCATTTTCATTCAGAAGACATTACACTGCTCTCCGTGGACTCTCAATGGTGAGCATCCTTCATAAATTATACTAGTTGGGATGCGAACTGTGGTTATTGTAGGAATGATACCCTACAGCGGAGGACGCTCTCTTGAAGCTATAGTTGAATTTCCCAGAAAGCTGCATTAAGGATGCAATTCACATCCTATCAGATGTGAGAAATTGCACTAATACAACTTTAATTTTCAAATCAAATTGAACAAGAAATGAGTTTGGCTGAAATAATCAAGTCTATTGCAGAAGTGCCAACCCTGATGCTTACTGAGATGTGACAGTCCCTTCTTGCTATGACCTTGTATTGTGGGGGGATGTTTAGATGGAGGTCACAGAAGGTGTTGGCTGCAATTATTTCTTCCAATCCTTCCAATAAGATTCTTTAGGAAATTCTCAGCCTCAGATCTGTACCTGACTGCACACATAGATCATGTCATCCTCCATCCTTCTAACTACCTTTGCTATATCCATACTGCCGCTTGGGTGCTGTTTCCACTGACCTCCTTTAATAAAAGTGGTTCTGCCTTTATGAAATTTGCTTTTATACCTAAATTAGGCTGTTATAACTTAAAGCCAGTACTGCTGAATTGCATTCATGTATTCCAGGGTAGTTTGGGTAAGGACCCCCCAGGGGCCACAAACAGTTGCCTTCCTGAATATGAGCCTCTGATTTTCAATTTACTAATCATCTGCTTAGTGAGGTCCCCTTGGATGCCTCTGCAAGGCATGGAGGTGACCCTGGGTTCTTAAAGGCTAGGCCAATAAATTGCATGATTGGATTGTTCCTGCCAATCTAAAAAGTGCTAGGCTAGTACTTAGAATATTTGTCCCCTGAGGATCAGTCTAACTAGGTTTTGAAAGTCTCAACTCCAGGTTGACTATAAAGTGATGGTTGTTTCCTCAGTATCAATTGTCAGATACTATCTACCAAGTGCTGGAGGGGTTGAGATTTGAGTCATGGTAGGAGGGTGCCTATCAATTCAATCTCACTTCTTTGGAAATACTGAAGTTAAAAAAATTCTGGAGTCCTTTGGATTTCACATTTCTGGAATTAGAACTTGAGAATGTTTTCAGAATATTGCAGTATAATTAACATAGGCTCTTAAGTTAGAAAGCCTAGGTTCAAATATTTGCTGTTTATTTACCAATTGTGATGCTAGATAAGTCATTTATCCTTTGGAGGGTTGTCTTTGTGCTGCTCTATAAAAATGAAGGGTTTGAAAAAGTTTACTTCTAAAGTCCCTTCTAGCTCCAAATCTTATCCCTTACACGAGTAAAATCACAGAACTGATGCTTATCCATCTCTACATATTAGTTTCATGTCTAGAAGCCTCTTTCTTCACAACAACCATAAATTGGTATGTTGTTCTCACCTTATTACCTCCATTTTATAAATGTGAAAAATGAGAGTCAGGAAATGAAGAAAATTCTCCAGGTTCAACACCTAGTAAATGGGGAAAACAAAATTCAAATCAGTTTTGACATTTGTTAGTCTTTCCCCTCCCTCACCTAGTGTTCATGTTAGAAGCCTTATCAAAGGTAGAACAAAGTACAATTTTGTTGATGCTGTAGTTTGGTTCCTGGAAGAGCATCAGGAATGATTATTTCTAGGATTTTCTATATTTTAAAGTTCTGGAAGGCACAGATTTCTCCACAGACACTTTTCCAACCTAGCAAGTGTGTCCCATTTAGTGTAACATGCTTTGTTAATCTAAGTCAATTACAGTAAAGCTATTATTTTTAAATTATGTTTTTAAATGGTTCAAAATATTACACATTTTGCCTTTCATCACAAAATGTGTTTCATAGTCAATTCCCATCATCTGACTGAAGAAAAGTCATTTAACTTCTTTGACTTCAGTTCCCTCAGATATAAATGAGAGTCTTAGGCTCAGTTGCCCCTAAGTTCTTTTTCAGCTTTAAATCTGAGATCTATAATTGAATGTTTACATACTCTACCATTTCAAATAATAATTACTCAAATATAATAAATTGCCTTATTTGGGAAAGAACACCAGTATCAACATTAAATTAGCACTTATCAAGTACATAGTACTTGTATTCTGCTAGAAGAAAGGAAAACATATTACATAAGCTATTTTAAGTCAAAATATTTATGAAATGACTACTATATGGTATTCCTTAGCTAGGACTTTGAGACCAGGGTTATTGACCTAGTAAAGACTTAAAAGTTCTCTGGATATAATCTAGGGGATGGGGGTGGGGTCCATGAATTTGGATGGGAAAAAACATACATCTTTATTCTCATTAATCTCTATCTAAAATTTAGTACCACTTTGAAATATTTAAAGTCATTATTCTGAGAAGGGGTCCATAGATTTCACTGAACTGCAAACACAAAAAATGGTTAAGAATCCTTGATCTAAGTATAAAAGACAAAAAATAAAATTCTAATCTATGCCATCAGATAGGTTATAGTTGAATGAGCACTGTGTGTGTGTGTGTGTGTGTGTGTGTGTGTGTGTGTGTGTGTGTGAGAGAGAGAGAGAGAGAGAGAGAGAGAGAGAGAGAGAGAGAGAGAGAGAGAGAGAGAGAGAGAGAGAAAGTATTTGTGTTTGGAGGATTAGAGGCTTAGCTATACACACAAATTACCTCTGTAGGCCTTGATTTCCTTACCTATAAATTTAAGAGGTTAGATTACATAAAGTCTATTGTCCTTTCTAGCTCTCAATCTATAAACCACTAAGGTATGTATTTTACCATGTGCATAATAAAATGTGGTAGGGGCTGAGGGAACTTGAGCATTGTTCTATGAGAACTCCAAGGAGAAAAAAATCATTTTTATCCAGAGGATGTCAAGAAGGGCTACATAGAGAAGATGCCATCTGAGTAGGGGGCTTGAAGAATCAAAAAGATTTTGAAAACAAGGCAGGCATCTGTGCAAGTATGTAAGTATGGAAAATAGCAATGGAAAGATACAAGAAAGTAAAGAGTAACATGTGGACACAGGATGCCCAGTTCTCCAATATCACTAGACTAGAATACATAAAGGGAGGTGGTAGGAGAAAACTAGACAGGGAATTTATCTAGGAATTAGAAAGACAGAGTCAGGAGTATAAACATAATTTCATGGGCAATTCCAAAGGTAAATGAATGATTTTATTAGAGAAGTCTGAACAGGAAATATATTAGGAAGATTACTTGAATAGTATGTTAAGGATGAGTTGGAGAGGAGGTAGAATTGAGTCAGGGAAACAATTTAAGGGTCTGTTATGATAGTCTAGAGAAGGTGAGATGTGGGTGTCAACTAGGGTGATTGCAACAAGAGGCAATCTATGTAAAGTATGTTTTGGAAGTATAAACCAATACCTCAGCAAGTACATAGATATGAGGAGGTCATGACATATTGTCCATCATTTTAAATGGAAACCCATGTAATTATGACACATCAATAAAGCACAAATAGGTAAATTTCCAGGGTGTGTCTTTTTTTCTTTAAGTCAAAATAGATTAGATAATTGATAATTCATTAAAAAGGCTTATTAAATTGAGAAGGTAAAAAATCAATCAAAAATAAAAATGAACAAGATTAAATTACCACAAAAAACAAATACCAGAAAAACTGAGAATACACACTTTAATGATAATAGAGGATCACATTTGAAAATACACAATACTCAAACTAACAAAACACTATATAGAAACATTAAATAATCTAATTTCAGAAAAGTGGATCAAACTGCCTGTAAATGAAGTAGCAAAATTGGGGGGGTGGGTGAAGGGGAAAACCCCACAATTTCCTGTTCATAAAGGACTTGTAGGATAATTCTGTCAAATTTTTAAAGAACAACAACAACTACAGCCATTGGTAAATTTGAGAAGTTACTCCAAAACAAAAAGAGAATTACAAAGATAGAGTAGAATGATTATTATAGACTTGGATTTGAGTCCTGGATCTGACATTTTCAGATTATGTAATTTAACCTATTATGTAATTTAACCTATTTAACCTTGCCTGTTTTCCAAGGTTTTCGTGAAAAAAAAAAAAACAAAACAATTGGGACTTTGGGCATCATCTAATTCAAATCCCTCATTTTACAGTTGAGGAAACTGAGTTCATGCAATAGTATATGGCTTATCCAAAGTTACAAAGGAAATATAATGAGAGTTAGGTATTGTAGGGGAAAGAATGGTGAACTTGGAGTCAGGAACACTGGAATCCAAATCGAGACTCATGTACTTACTGGTTATATGTCTCTGGGCAAGTCATTAATATCTGCCTTAGTTTCCTCATTTGTAAAATGGAGATCATAGCAACTATCCCTTGGAGTTGTTGTGAGCCTCAAATGAGATAATATCTACGAAGTTCTTGTACAGTGGCCTCCCCTTTCATTCCCCTAAAAGTCACATCTTCTGAATCCAAATCCAACACTGTCTAAGTCAGCAGGATATTTAGGGGAAGACAACCCTGCTTTCTCTTTTGAATAGTCTAGGTGATTTGGAGTGCTATAATTTTAGAGTTGGAAGAGATCTTAGAGTTCAGCTAATATAACCACCATATGGTATAGGAACTTGCTATTCAGAAGACTTTGCTTGAATACTTCTAGCAATGAATAACTCACTACCTTGTTCAGCAGTCTTTTTTTTGCTAATAGGAGAGCCTTAGTTTTTATAAAGTTCCTCCTTATTTGGAGATAAAATCTTCACCCCTATTATTTATGCCCATTGATCTTTTTTCCCTTCAACAGCAAAAGAGAATTAGTATAGATGGTAGCCTTGATCTCTAGTTAGCTTTGGATATAGTAAGACCCAACAGATTTTTGCTTCTGACACATACTAGATTTGCCATCATAAGCAGATGATGCTTCACCTTTTTCTGGCCATGGCACCCCTTGAGTTCAAGAAAAATTGCTTATCTGCATCAGTGCAGATAATTTCCACATCGTGAAATCTAGACAGTGATGAAATCACCAGTTTACAACCCTGTCCTGTAACAACTCTAGGCCCCAAACAAAGACAGACAAGTGAATAAATGAATGAATGAATGAACAAATTCATTGATGAATAATTAAATTGATAATAAAAAGATGGACAAACAAACGGATAAAGGATGGGTAGACAGATTGATATAGATGAATGGATGAATGAGTGGGTAAGTAGATGGAAGGATAGATAGTAGATGGATGAGTAGATGAATGGGTAGATAGACAGATAACATGATGATAGAGTAGAAAGAGTATTGGACTGGAAGTCAAAGGAAATGCTTATGAATCTTTGCCGTACTACTGCCTAGACCTGTGGTTTTGACAAGTCAATTTGTTTCTTGAAGAATCAGGGAATTAGACTAAGTCACCTTTGAGGTTTCTTCCAACTTTTATATTCTAAGACCTTTATAGTCCAAATATTCTATATGCTAAAGTCTCTTACAGTTCTATCATAGGAGATAATTCTGTCTGATGACCATGATCACATCCAACCATTCCCCTCATGTCTCACCCCTCAATTCTACATTTTCCCCTTTAATTGTCCTCATACATGAAAATTCATAGCTTTGTAGTGTAAAGGGATCTCAGGGTATATCTTTTCAAGCTTCCTCATATAAGAGCTTTGTCTAAATTTCAGAGAGTTGGTGTGACTTCCCATAAGTCACATAGATATTAAATGGTACAACTTGGAGTCAAACTCAGGTCCTCTGTCTCTCAATCCTGTGCCCTTTGCAACAGCACCAGACCAGTCACCTTTTCTGAGTGCATGCCCAACTTGCCTATGGCCCTTTCCAAGTGAACAAGCAATAAGTCAATGAACCATAATTAAGATGGGAACACAGGCTTGGAGACTCCCTTGCAAAGTCATTTATTTCAAGCTGCTATATCTAATCAGAACAGCATCTACATTAGCCTAGGCACATGGGATGTTTTTAACGACCTTTGGGGTAGATAGAGACTTAGCATCCTCTTGGCCTTGGCATGCTTTTTTTAACAGCACTTCTCGTGTCCTGTGGTCATACTCTGGAATGATTATCTCTGTGACACAGGTAAATGTTTTTCTCCCCAGGTGAAGAGATGGGCCACTGACTGATTAATTATCAGGCTTTTCCCCAGCTGCAGTGCAGCACACATTTCTCACTTCAAAAATAAATAAATAAATAAAGGAATTGTTGGCTTTTATCCCCACGCTTTTGTTTGCTGTTATTGGTTGCCCTTCCTTAAGCAAAGAGGTTATTAATCAAATACATATTTATTTATACAAATGCATGTTTTATTAGCTTATGATCATATAGTCATATAGAGTTATAAATAAAAATAAACCTTCCCATCTGTGTAACACTTTGCTGAGTGTTTTCCATATATCAAAGAAAAGGTTTCAAGTGTCTGGATAATCATCCACCTTCATTTCTTAGATGAGGAAAGCAAGGTGCAGTGTGGTTAGAGCAATGGAGTTAATTGACATCTAGGAACTTCAAAGTCATTGAACCTATATTTTTTTTTTCTCTTGTAATTGATAATGTCACCTAAATTGATGGTGAATCTCAAAAAAAGAGCTCCCCAAAATGTTTTAACTAAAAAAGATCTTATTTGAAGAAGTGAGTGTTTGCAAAGGGAAAGTACTTAATATATGGTTATTTAATTGTCATGCCCAAAATTATACAGATATTCAGCATTAGATTAGGTGTCTCTACTCTTATTTTTTTTAAGGTACTTTATTTTTTTTTTTTTTTGCTTTTTGGAGGGGGAAGGTAGGGCAATTGGGGTTAAGTGACTTGCCCAAGGTCACATGACTAGTTTCTTGTTAAGTGTCTGAGGCCAGATTTGAACTCAGGTCCTCCCACCTTCAGAGCCAGTGCTCTATGCACTGTGCCACCTAGCCACCCCTCTCTCTACTCTTACTCCAAGTCCCTGCCCTATGCAAACCATGCTGTCTCTCATCTGCTTGGCTAAGACTACACAATATTTTTCACTTTAATGAAAAAAGATACCCTTCATTGGCATTGATAAGGTTCATAAAAGGTAATACTTGGCTTGGGGTACCATGCCTTAAGTAGAATGTGGTAGAGTTGTAGCATTTTCTGGTCTGAGCCATATAAGTAGATAAAGTGTTGGAAATTGGTGCTCTGTGGAATGGATAAAAGAGCATAGATGACTTAGGCTGAATGAATAATAGTCTTCAAATATATGAATGATTGCTTTGTCTAGGACGGTGATCAACTTTTCTTTGCCTTTACCAATATTGAATGAGTTACTGGACATAAATTGTGGTGAGGGAAATTTAGGCTAGATTTGAATTGCTCCCTGACTAGGAGTTGTTATCCATAGGGAGGGAGTTCATAAAATTGTTTTCACTGGAGAACTTTAAAAAATAGCAAGCGTTCATCCATCTTGATTGATTCCTGTCTGAAGGAAAGATAGCATCTCTCCTTTTCTTTATAACTTGAGAATTTGGCACTAGGAAAAATAGCCATATGGATACCACTAGCCCCAGTCCCCAAAGATATCCTTTATGGACTTCTTTAAACTCCAGGCTGCTCTTTTACTTATATATGGCACTGATAATTATAGCAATAACTCCTTTTTCCCATGAATACAATTCTCTTAGCTTTTGCTTTTGTGGTCACTGTAGATATATAAAAAAAGAAATCAGATTGTGTGACCATGAGAAACCATTTAAATTCTCTAAGCCTCAGTTTCCTCAGCTGTAAAATGTGGTTAATGAGATTTAGCATGCCCTACTCAAAAATTTTAGAGGAAAGCCCTTCATAAAAATCACACACACACACATATACATACACGGACACATGTAGATGTGTATATATACACACATATATGTATGTAGTCACCCACCTCTTAGGCAAAGAAGATCGTGTGTGTGTGTGTGTGTGTGTGTTTGTGTATAAACTTGCGCAGACTTTTGAACTGCTCGGATGTTTCCTCTATCAGACATTTTTAAAGAATATGGATCAATATTACATAGGATAAGAAAGCATGAATAATCATGTTTGCATTAGTGGAATTTCACATGCATGGAAGTTAAAGCATGTTTCAAACATTGTACTAAGTAATGTATTAAAAGACAAAGCTTAAGTAGTCTCTGACTTCTAGGAGTTTATAATCCATTGAGTAGATGGAGTTCAATATATACCAAGGAAAATGAATATGAATATAATTTAAAGGTAGATGGTGGAATACAAGTGGAAGGGTTTTGACTAATAAGTGATGTTAGAGCTGAGGCCTCTAAGGGGTTAAGGAACCTAGGAGATGAAGGCAAGGATTCAAAGCACAGGAACCACCTCTATAATAATAACTAGAAGGAAGTAAGCTGAGTCTCAGGGACAGATAGTAGGTCAGTTTGATAGAAGTTTAGAATATGTGCAAAGGAAGTTGGAGCTAGATTGTGAGTGGCTTTTAATGGCCAAGTAAGAATATGTATTTTATACTAGAGGTAAAATATGAGACACAAAAGTTTTTAAGTAGAGGAGAGGGTCGTATTGTCTCCTTGTATATTGGTAATATTATGTTGGCAGCTATGTGGAAGATATGCTAGAGAGAAGACTGAAAGCAAAGAGATCAATTGGGAAGGGATAGTGACAGTTGGGTGTAAGACAGGTAGGGCTTGAACCTCATGTAGCTGTCCTATGACTGGAGAGAAAAAGATGGACATAAAATGTTGTGGGAATAGGATTAATAAAACTCGACACTTAATTGGATATAGGAGATAATGAAAAAAAATGTAGGTAAGGATTATTCCAAGCTTGTGGAATATTTTGGAATTTTTCCAAGAAAAACCTTACTGTCCTCCACAGAGGACAGGGGAGTTTGGGAGAAGAAAGAATTTAGGGGGTAATATGAGTTCCATTTTGGATATGTTGAGTTTGGGATTCTAATGGAACACCCAGCTAGAAATAAACAGAAGTCACCTACTGGTGCAGAATTGGGACTCAGGAGAGGGATTATGAATGAATTTTTCAATTTGAGAATCATGTGCATCAAAACAAATAGTGAGTGAATCCGTGGAATTTGATAAGCTCACCAAGAAGGTACAAGTATAAGGGGAAAAACAAGAGGAGATCCCATCAGTGTTAGGCAGGAATGAAGAAAGGCAAGACAAGTATTCTTCAAGTCCTTACTCCATGGCAATGGCAATGTTTCCTGCCAATGTTGTAAATTTAAAAAAAAGAAAAGAAAAAAAAGTGAGACCCTGACATGAGGGATGTCACATTTTAATGGAAGATGACATACAAAAGGGAACTTAAAGTGGGGTCAGTATTGAAGGTACCCAGCCAAGGTCATGCCATAGAAGACTGGAAAATCAGAAACTCATCTGGGAGGGGAATGATGGTTCCCTAACATGAGCTATTACCCAAAATGGAGATCCTGGGAGGAAGAAGTTAATGGGACAATGGGGATCTCATGGCGGAGTAATGTTTCATAGTAAGAACGTCACAGGGATAGAAAGATAATCCAGAGTGAAAAGACTCAGTGGTGCTGAGGAAGGGATTCTGAGGTGAGATTATAGCTGAGACATGGTTGATGTCCAAAAAGTCATTGTGAGATGAATGATGAATTGTCAATGGGAACTGCAAAGGGGAGCAAAATAGGTAGGAGAACAAAAAGAGATCAATGTCACTACAGAAAAGAAAGGGGAAATTATCTAGGAAATGGCTGTAATCAATAATACCAGAAACTGCTGAGAGGTTGAATTTTGTCAGTTGAGAAGAGACCATTGGATTTTTGGAATTAGATTATTGGCACCCTTGGTGTTTAACTTCAAGTGGTGGTAGCAGAAAGCATATTATAAGGATTAATAAGTAAAATGAGTATTGAGAGCTTTTTATCAGAGTTTGGTTGTGAAATGGAGAAAATCTATAGGATCATAAGTTGAGGAGATTTTAGGCTTAAATGAATTATTTCGTTGTTCATTTTGGATAGGGGAGGACTGATGATGAGTTTCTAGGAAGTAGGGATGGGGACAGTAGAAACAAGAGAATAAAGATGAAACAGAAAAGGAATGATCTAATTGAAAAGCTCTGGAAGGGAAGAGGGCACAAGTAGATGATCAAGGGTAGAAGTAGAAAGGTTTGTCTTGGCAAGGACAAGGACCACATATGACTTCAAGCCTATAGCAAAGGGGAGAAAAGAAATGACAGAGAGGGATTTTGATGCATAGTGTAGAAGAGGGAACTCGTGCCAGATGGCCTCTATTTTCTTGATAAATTAGAAGGTTAAATCCTCTGAGGAAAAGGAAGGGAATTGTACAGTATAAGTGACTTGTAAGAAAAGAAAGTTAGGAATATTTGCTATAAAATGTATTCTAGAGAGTGAATCACAGAAGAATCTAATCATGCCCAGACATGCAGCAGAGAGCACCCAGTTGACATTAGATAGAAGTAATTTGTATTTGACACAGTTGGCATAGTTGTGTTATTTCCTCTAGCGCAAGGGTTCTTAGTTTGGGATCCTCGTTTAAAAAAATGATCACAATA
>WOXC01009299.1:0-39761 GCA_011680675.1 Gymnobelideus leadbeateri
TATCCATATATAACTGTAACCATATACACACACATTCACATATGTATTCGTATGAACACACCCCCTTCTTCCATTATTTTCATAGAGGGAAAGATATCATCAGTCACAGATATTGCTTTTCCATATAGGAATGTAAATAGTTCAACTTTGATAAGTTCCTTTTGATTTCTTTTCCCTGATTACCTTCTCAGGCATCTCTTACTTCTTGCGTCTGGATGTCAAATTTTCTATTCAACTCTGGTTTTTTCCTCAAGAATGCTTGAAAGTCCTCTATTCCACTGAATGACCATATTTTCCCTGAAACAAAATACTCAGTTTTGCTGGGTAGGTGACCCTTGGGTTCATTCTCAGTTCTTTTGCCCTCTGGAATATCATATTCCATGCCCTTCAATCCCTCAGTGTAGAAGCTCTCAGGTCCTGGGTTATTCTGATTGTGTTTCCACAATATTGAAATTGTTTCTTCCTGGCTGCTTGTAGTATTTTCTCCTTGATCTGGGGATTCTGGAACCTGGCTATAATATTTCTGGGAGTTTTCTTTTTTGGGATCTTTTTCAGGAGGTGATCAGTGGATTCTTTCAACCTCTATTTTGCCCTCTGGATCTAAAACATCAGGGCAGTTTTCCTTGAGAATTTCTTGAAGGGTGATTTCTAGGTTCTTCCTTTGATCATGGCTTTCAGGTAGTCCAATAATTTTTAAATTGTCTCTCCTGGATCTATTTTCCAGGTCAGTGTTTTTCCCATGAGATATTTCACATTGCCTTCTAATCTTTCATTTGTTTGGATCTGCTTAACAGCATCTTGATTTCTCATAAAGTCATTAGCTTCCATTTGCTCCAGTCTAACTCTGAAGGAATGAATCTCCTCAGTGAACTTTTGAGATTCTTTTTCCATCTGGCAAATTCGACTTTTAAGGCATTCTTCTCCTCATTGCCCTTTTGGGCCTCCTTTGCCATTTGAGTTAGTCTATTTTTTAAGGTGTTGTTTTCCTCAGTCAGGCTGTTGACCCTCATTTCATACTTTTCCTGCATCCTTCTCATTTCTCTTTCCAGTTTTTCCTCCACTTCTCTTATTTGATTTTTAAAGTCCTTCTTAAGGTCCTCTATGGCCTGCAACCCGCTCATGTTTTCCCCGGGGCTTTTGGAGCAGGACTTCTGACCTCACAGTCCTTTTCCCGCTCTATGTCCCCAAAATAGGAGTCTAGGGTTGCATTTTTCTGTTTCCTTTGCCTTGGCATGTTGCCACTTAATTGCTTGACTTTTGGGCTTGTTGCCACACTATGGCTTTAAGGCCAGATAGAGGAATTTTCGTCCTGAACGTGTGGGGGGCAACTTCCGTTTCTGGCAAGCTGTAAACCCACCCACAACTTCCACCCTAGATCACAATCCAGATCCAGGGAGGTTAAAGCAAGAGCGATTACCCCCCAAGACTGATCGCTGGATCTCCCCACGATTTGTAGGCTGGGAGCCGGAAATGCCTCTGAAAACTACACAGTGGTGTGTCTCCTCAGCAGCTTCTAGCCCCCAGGGGAGGGAGCTGACGCATTCCCCAAATACAGGTCCCAAAGTCCATAGGACACTAACCCCTTACTTTGTCCTAGGCAAGTCTATGTTGATAATTCTGGCGTCTCCACAGTTCCTGGTGTTCTGGGGTTCCTCCAGCCGGCTGCTGGCCCTGCCGCCCTGGGGCTAAAACCTCGGCTCATGTGGACCTGGGCTCGGCTCGGCTCCTGTGCTCTGCGCGCTGCCGGCTCCCAGACCACTGCGCTGGTCCTTCCTGCAGGGTGCTGGGTTGTCCTCAGCGGGAGGTTAGCTTCTCTGTGTCGTTCTGTGGGTGCTGGGGCTCCAGAAGATTTTCAGAGTCCTTTTTTACATAGTTTGTGGAGAATCTGGGGGCAGAGAGGCTTGGACGAGCTGTTTCTACTCCGCCATCTTGGCTCCGCCCCCCCCTATATCTTGCTTCTTGTGTCTGAAAAATTTTCTACTCAACTCTCTTTTTCTTCCTCAAGAATGCTTGAAAGTCCTCTATTCCACTGAATGACCATATTTTCCCCTGAAATAAAATACCCAGTTTTTCAGGGTAGGTAATTCTTGGTTTTAATCCCAGGTCCCTTGCCCTCTGGAATATCATATTCCATGCCCTTTGATTCCCTCAATGTAGAAGCTGCCAGGTCCCGCTATTCTGACTGTGTTTCCACAATATTGAAATTGTTTCTTCCTGGCTGCTTGTAGTATTTTCTCCTTGATCTGGGAATTCTGGAACCTGGCTATAATATATTCCTAGGAGTTTTCTTTTTGGCATCTTTTTCAGGAGGTTATCAATGGATTCTTTCAAGCTCTACTTCCCCCTCTGGATCTAAAACATCAGCAATTTTCCTTGAGTATTTCTTGAAGGATGATCATGGCTTTCAGATAGTCCAATAATTTTTAAACAGTTAAATTAAATCAATTTTAATTAATTAATTTAATTAATTAAAATTAATTAAATTTATTAAATTAACTAATTTAATTTAATAAATTAATAAGAATAAATCTCCTTTATCTATTTTCCAGCTCAGTTGTTTTTCCCATGAGATATTTCACTTTGTCTTCTATTCTTTCATTTGTTTGGATCTGCTTAATAGCATCTTGATTTCTGACAAAGTCATTATCTTCCCTCTGGTTCATCCTAAATCTGAAGGGAAGAAGATCCTCAGTGAGTTTTTGAGATTTTTTCCATTTGGAAAATAAGGCTTTTTAAGGCATTCTTCTCCTCATTGCCTTTTTGAGCTTCTTTTGCCATTTGAGTTAGTTAATTTTTTTTTTAAACAAATACTTTATTAACTTCTGTTTTACATCATTCATTTCCGCCAGATTTTGAGTTACAATCATTTTCCCCCCATTATTCCCCTACCCAACCTCCCAGAATAGCAGTCCCACAAGATATCACTTCCTCCAATCTGCTCTCTCGCATACCTTCTCCCATACCCCCATCGACTTTTCCATTAGAGGAAGATGAATCTTTGTGTCCCAATGCCTGCATATCTTATCTCCCAATTATAGGCAAAAGAGTATTAACAATAGTATTTATATATATATTTGAAACATTTAATGTTACGATCTTGAATTTCAGATCCATTTCCTTCCTCCCTTGTCACCCATTCCTTCTTGGTATATAAGTAATTCAGTATATGTTGTACCTGTCTAGCTATGCAAAACATTATCATAGTAGATATATTGTACAAGGCTGCTTATAATTCCCTCCCACTCATCCCACCCCCCACCTGGTCCATTCCCTACATGATCCTGTCCCTCTTCTATAGTGGGTACTTCCAACCTCCCCTCACCCCAAGGATGCCCTCCCATCCATCATCTCTCCTCTCATCCCCCTTCCCCCTATCCTGCTGCAGGTTGAGATATCCCATTTAGTATGTATGTCATTTTCTCCCTGAACCAAATTCAATGTGAATGTGGTTTTGCCTTTTTAGCCTTCCTTATTCTCCCCCTCCTTTGCAACCACTTCCCCTACATGGGATAGTTTACCCTACCCTGTCTCTCCCCATCTCCTCTTGCCACTTTCCTCTCTCACCTCATAATTTCATCCCTTGAGTATTCTCCCTTCCCAACAAATTCAACCTATGCCCTCTATCCATATATAACTGTAACCATATACACACACATTCACATATGTATTCATATGACCACACCCCCTTCTTCCATTATTTTCATAGTGAGAAAGATATCATCAGTCACAGGTATTGCTTTTCCATATAGGAATGTAAATAGTTCAACTTTGATAAGTTCCTTTTGATTTCTTTTCCCTGATTACCTTCTCAGGCATCTCTTACTTCTTGCGTCTGGATGTCAAATTTTCTATTCAACTCTGGTTTTTTCCTCAAGAATGCTTGAAAGTCCTCTATTCCACTGAATGACCATATTTTCCCCTGAAACAAAATACTCAGTTTTGCTGGGTAGGTGACCCTTGGGTTCATTCCCAGTTCTTTTGCCCTCTGGAATATCATATTCCATGCCCTTCGATCCCTCAGTGTAGAAGCTGCCAGGTCCTGGGCTATTCTGATTGTGTTTCCACAATATTGAAATTGTTTCTTCCTGGCTGCTTGTAGTATTTTCTCCTTGATCTGGGGATTCTGGAACCTGGCTATAATATTCCTGGGAGTTTTCTTTTTGGGATCTTTTTCAGGAGGTGATCTGTGGATTCTTTCAACCTCTATTTGCCCTCTGGATCTAAAACATCAGGGCAATTTTCCTTGAGAATTTCTTGAAGGGTGATTTCTAGGTTCTTTCTTTGATCATGGCTTTCAGGTAGTCCAATAATTTTTAAATTGTCTCTCCTGGATCTATTTTCCAGGTCAGTGGTTTTTCCCATGAGATATTTCACATTGCCTTCTAATCTTTCGTTTGTTTGGATCTGCTTAACAGCATCTTGATTTCTCATAAAGTCATTAGCTTCCATTTGCTCCAGTCTAACTCTGAAGGAATGAATCTCCTCAGTGAACTTTTGAGATTCTTTTTCCATCTGGCAAATTCGACTTTTTAAGGCATTCTTCTCCTCATTGCCCTTTTGGGCCTCCTTTGCCATTTGAGCTAGTCTATTTTTTAAGGTGTTGTTTTCCTCAGTCAGGCTGTTGACCCTCATTTCATACTTTTCCTGCATCCTTCTCATTTCTCTTTCTAATTTTTCCTCCACTTCTCTTATTTGATTTTTAAAGTCCTTCTTAAGGTCCTCTATGGCCTGCAACCCGCTCATGTTTTCCCCTGGGGCTTTTGGAGCAGGACTTCTGACCTCACAGTCCTTTTCCCGCTCTATGCCCCCAAAATAGGAGTCTAGGGTTGCATTTTTCTGTTTCCTTTGCCTTGGCATGTTGCCACTTAATTGCTTGACTTTTGGGCTTGTTGCCACACTATGGCTTTAAGGCCAGCTAGAGGAATTTTCGTCCAACGTGTGGGGGGCAACTTCCGTTTCTGGCAAGCTAAAGCCACCCACAACTTCCACCCTAGATCACAATCCAGATCCAGGGAGGTTAAAGCAAGAGCGATTACCCCCCAAGACTGATCGCTGGATCTCCCCACGATTTGTAGGCTGGGAGCCGGAAATGCCTCTGAAAACTACACAGTGGCGTGTCTCCTCAGCAGCTTCTAGCCCCCAGGGGAGGGAGCTGACGCATTCCCCAAATACAGGTCCCAAAGTCCATAGGACACTAACCTCTTACTTTGTCCTAGGCAAGTCTATGTTGATAATTCTGGTGTCTCCACAGTTCCTGGTGTTCTGGGGTTCCTCCAGCCGGCTGCTGGCCCTGCCGCCCTGGGGTTAAAACCTCGGCTCACGTGGACCTGGGCTAGGCTGCGCTCTGCGCTCTGCGCTGCCGGCTCCCAGACCACTGTGCTGGTCCTTCCTGCAGGGTGCTGGGCTGTCCTCAGCGGGAGGTTAGCTTCTCTGTGTCGTTCTGTGGGTGCTGGGGCTCCAGAAGATTTTCAGAGTCCTTTTTTACATAGTTTGTGGAGAATCTGGGGGCAGAGAGGCTTGGACGAGCTGTTTCTACTCCGCCATCTTGGCTCCGCCCCTGAGTTAGTTAATTTTTAAGGTGTTATTTTCCTCAGTCAGGCTGTTGAGTCTCATTTCATACTTTTCATGCATCCTTCTCATTTCTTTCCCCAGTTTTTCCTCCGATTGTCTTATCTGATTCTTAACGTCCTCTATGACATATAACCAGCTTATATTTTCATTTGGGGCTTTTGCTGGAAGGGTTCTGACCTCCCAGGCCTCCTCCTGTTCCATGCTTAGGTCCTCTTTGCCCCCCAAAAAGGAGTTTAATGTTGAATTTTTCTGTTTATTTTGTTTCCTTTGCCTAGGCATTTTGCCACTCAATTACTTGACTTTTGGGCTTGTTTCCATAGTAGGGTTCTGCCACCAGCCAGTGGAGCTTCCACCCAAAACCTGGGGTTTCATGAACTGCAGGAGTTATTAGTTTGGTGCCCTCTCTGCAGCCACCACAGGCTCTGGCAAGGTTGTTACACAGCCCAAGACCTCTATGCCAGACTGCAATCCAGATCCAAGGAGGTTAAAGCAAGAGCGATTACCTCCCTGCCCCAGACTGATCACAGGATCCCCCTACAGTATGTAGAGCAGGAACTAAAGCTGCAACATGGTGCTTGCTGTGCAGTGGCTGATCAGTGGCTTCTTGCCCCCAGGGGAATGAATGATGCTGAAACACTCTCTAACCAGTACCAAAGTCCATAGGTCACTTACCTCTCACTTTTTCCTTGGTATCTATGTATTGATAATTCTGGAAATGCCACAGCTGCTGGTGTTCTGGAGTCTCTCCAACTGGTTGCTGGTCTGGCCACCCTGGCGCTAAAATCTCTGGCTCACATTGGCCGGGGCTGGGCTCCCAGAATGCTGAGCTGGCCACTCCCTTCTGGACTGCCAGGCTGTCCTTAGTGGGAGGTTAGCATCTCTGTTTCATTTTGTGCGTTCTGTAACTCCAGAGTATGTTCAGTGTCTCCATTTACATTAATTTGGAAGTGGTGTGTCCCACAGCACTGCAGAAGTGCTATTTCTATTCTGCCATCTTGACTCTGCCCCTAGTTACTTTTATCGTAATAGAAACATTTGAAATTTGTTCTCAGCTTGATTATTTTCACTCTTTTAGATGCTTTGAGAATTGATCCTTTACCATCTTCAAACTCTGTTATGGCCTATTTCTAATTTAAACCACATACAACATTATTAGTTTTATTTTCACATACTGGACATCTGGGATTCAAATATCCTTGATGTGTAAAAAACTTATTTATGGACCATTTTAATTTTTGTCTGTTTGTTTATCATCTAATTTAATCCTTATATAACCCTCAGATGATTTTTGCTTAATTGGATCTCTTGGGGTAGCTGGGTGGCACAGTGAATAGAGAACTGGCCCTGGAGTCAGAAGGTCCTGAGTTCAAATCTGGCCTCAGACATTTAACATTTACTAGCTGAGTGACCTTGGACCAGTCACTTAACCCCAATTGCCCTACCTTCCACCCTCCAAAAAAATTAGTTGAATCTCTTTCCAAGCTTTTTCTCTTTTTTATTTCTTTTTTTTTCTTTTTGCTTTTTGGAGGGTCAAGACAGGGCAATTGGGGTTAAGTGACTTGCCTAAGGTTACACAGCTAGAGAATGTTAAATGTCTGAGGCCAGATTTGAACTGAGGTGCTCCTGACTCCAGTGCTCTATTTACTATACCACCTAGCAGCCACCCCAAGCTTTTAAAAAAAATTATATATATATATATATTTTAAATTAACAGGAATTTATTTTCTTTCTATCACCCTTGCCACTGGGAGAAAATAATAGGAAAGAAAAACAAGACCAATGTAACAGATTTTTATTGCCAAGTAAAATAATATTTCATATTGTCCATAACTAAACATGTGTATATTATTCTGCATATTAATTGAATCCCTTTTTCTCAGGAAGTGGACATTTTTCATCATTAGTTCTCTGTACTCATGATTAATCTTTGCATTGATGAGAATTCTAAATGTAACAAAGGAGTTCATTTTCATAATATTCTTATAGGCAAAATTGGCAAGTCAATTAAATCTTAGGTCATGGGGGGAATGTAAAGTCTATTTAAGACACAAATCTAACCATCAAAGAACTTGTAATATATTCTTGATCCATAATTTTTAGCATATTCTATGCTAATGGATAGATTATCCTTTTCTCTGTTGTGGATTTCTTGTGTCCTTGTCTTTAATAGTGTCTGGATGAAAAATGTTTTCTCTCAGTAATATCCTAGTTATTAGAGTACATAGTAGTTAACACTAATATCAACAGACTTATCTCAACATGAACTATTTCTAGAATTAGGCCATAATAATTTCACCTATACACGCAAACATATTATGTTCAATGCTACCTCCTTTTGGCATTTCTGGAGGAAAAATAAATTAGGATAGGGACCTACTTAGATTTAAGTACTCCAGGAATGACCCAACATGATTTTTGGATTCTTTTTTTTTTAAACAAATGCTTTATTAACTTCTGTTTTACATCATTCATTTCCGCCAGATTTGGGGTTACAATCATTTCCCCCCGTTATTCCCCTACCCAACCTCCCAGAATAGCAATCCCACAAGATATCGCTTCCTCCAATCTGCTCTCTCCCATACCTTCTCCCATACCCCCATCGACTTTTCCATTAGAGGAAGGTGAATCTTTGTGTGTCCCAATGCCTGCACATCTTATCTCCCAATTACAAGCAAAAGAGTATTAATAATAGTATTTATATATATTTAAAACATTTAATGTTACGACCTCGAATTTCAGATCCATTTCCTTCCTCCCTTGTCACCCATTCCTTCTTGGGATATAAGTAATTCAGTATATGTTGTACATGTCTAGCTATGCAAAACATTATCATAGTAGATATATTGTACAAGGCTTCTTATAATTCCCTCCCACTCATCCCACCCCCCACCTGGTCCATTCCCTACATGATCCTGTCCCTCTTTTATAGTGGGTACTTCCAACCTCCCCTCCCCCCAAGGATGCCCTCCCATCCATCATCCCTCCTCTCATCCCCCTTCCCCCTATCCTGATGCAGGTTGAGATATCCCATTTAGTATGTATGTCATTTTCTCCCTGAACCAAATTCAATGTGAATGTGGTTTTGCCTTTTTAGCCTTCCTTATTCTCCCCCTCCTTTGCAACCACTTCCCCTTGCTTCTTCTACATGGGATAGTTTACCCTACCCTGTCTCTCCCCATCTCCTCTTGCCACTTTCCTCTCTCACATCATAATTTCATCCCTTGAGTATTCTCCCTTCCCGACAAATTCAACCTATGCCCTCTATCCATATATAACTGTAACCATATACACACATTCACATATGTATTCATATGACCACACCCCCTTCTTCCATTATTTTCATAGTGAGAAAGATATCATCAGTCACAGTTATTGCTTTTCCATATAGGAATGTAAATAGTTCAACTTTGATAAGTTCCTTTTGATTTCTTTCCCTGATTACCTTCTCAGGCATCTCTTGCTTCTTGTGTCTGGATGTCAAATTTTCTATTCAACTCTGGTTTTTTCCTCAAGAATGCTTGAAAGTCCTCTATTCCACTGAATGACCATATTTTCCCCTGAAACAAAATACTCAGTTTTGCTGGGTAGGTGACCCTTGGGTTCATTCCCAGTTCTTTTGCCCTCTGGAATATCATATTCCATGCCCTTTGATCCCTCAGTGTAGAAGCTGCCAGGTCCTGGGCTATTCTGATTGTGTTTCCACAATATTGAAATTGTTTCTTCCTGGCTGCTTGTAGTATTTTCTCCTTGACCTGGGGATTCTGGAACCTGGCTATAATATTCCTGGGAGTTTTCTTTTTGGGATCTTTTTCAGGAGGTGATCTGTGGATTCTTTCAACCTCTATTTTGCCCTCTGGATCTAAAACATCAGGGCAGTTTTCCTTGAGAATTTCTTGAAGGGTGATTTCTAGGTTCTTTCCTTGATCATGGCTTTCAGGTAGTCCAATAATTTTTAAATTGTCTCTCCTGGATCTATTTTCCAGGTCAGTGGTTTTTCCCATGAGATATTTCACATTGCCTTCTAATCTTTCATTTGTTTGGATCTGCTTAACAGCATCTTCATTTCTCATAAAGTCATTAGCTTCCATTTGCTCCAGTCTAACGCTGAAGGAATGAATCTCCTCAGTGAACTTTTGAGATTCTTTTTCCATCTGGCAAATTCGACTTTTTAAGGCATTCTTCTCCTCATTGCCCTTTTGGGCCTCCTTTGCCATTTGAGTTAGTCTATTTTTTAAGGTGTTGTTTTCCTCAGTCAGGCTGTTGACCCTCATTTCATACTTTTCCTGGATCCTTCTCATTTCTCTTTCCAATTTTTCCTCCACTTCTCTTATTTGATTTTTAAAGTCCTTCTTAAGGTCCTCTTTGGCCTGCAACCCGCTCATGGTTTCCCCTGGGGCTTTTGGAGCAGGACTTCTGACCTCACAGTCCTTTTCCCGCTCTATGCCCCCAAAATAGGAGTCTAGGGTTGCATTTTTCTGTTTCCTTTGCCTTGGCATGTTGCCACTTAATTACTTGACTTTGGGCTTGTTGCCACACTATGGCTTTAAGGCCAGATAGAGGAATTTTCGTCCCGAACGTGTGGGGGGCAACTTCCGTTTCTGGCAAGCTGTAAACCCACCCACGACTTCCACCCTAGATCACAATCCAGATCCAGGGAGGTTAAAGCAAGAGCGATTACCCCCCAAGACTGATCACTGGATCTCCCTACAAATTTGCAGGCTGGGAGTGGGAGCTGCCTCTGAAAACTACAAAATGGCGTTTGTCCTCATGGCTTCTAGCCCCCAGGGGAGGGAGCCAATGCATTCCCTAATACCAGTCCCAAAGTCCATAGGACACTAGCCTCTTACTTTGTCCCAGGCAAGTCTATGTTGATAATTCTGGAGTCGCCACAGTTCCTGGTGTTCTGGGGTTCCTCCAGCTGGCTGCTGCCCCTGCCGCCCTGGAGCTAAAACCTAGGCTCATTCGGACCTGGGTTCGGCTTGGCTCGGCTCCTGCGCTCTGCGCGCTGCGCGCTGCCAGCTCCCAGACCGCTGCGCTGGTCCTTCCTGCAGGGCTGCTGGGTTGTCCTCAGCGGGAGGTTAGCTTCTCTGTGTCATTCTGTGGGTGCTGGGGCTCCAGAAGTTGTTCGGAGTCCCCTTTTACATCATTTGGGGGGAATGTGGGGGCAGAGTGGCTTGGATGAGCTGTTTCTACTCTGCCCTGGATTCTTTTTGTCCAGATTCTAATATAGATCCTGTTTCCTTTTTCTCCAGACAGGAAATGTGTTTCTCACTACCATCGAGTTTGCCTAGCCACTGGCATTCTATGAATATGCTCATTTCTATGTCAAGCAGTCAATAATAGAAAATAACAACAATGTGACCATATTATTTCTTGGGTCTCAAAAAGTAAATAGGATTTATAACCATTTTTTTTAGTGCTCTGACCAACAGTCCCTTCAAACTCCACAGTAAATCTCAGAGAGTACTTGTTTCTGAGGTTATTATTATTTATTTTTAAAACTATGCTCATTTTGCCATATGTTGCTCGTTAGCATTTCTTGGTTAGTGATTGTTGCTTGCTGCCTTATTTCATAAAATTATTTTCACTTCTGCATAGTCTCTATTTTACATAAAAATCTGGGTTATTAAAATTAAATTGTGTTTCCAGAATGCCAATTACATTCTAACATGTGGAATTTGGAATGTATACTTGTATGATGATAAGGAATATGATTTAGTGGATGCAAGTTTAATCTGAGGCTTAGGATACCAGATGATTTTGCCATGGAATCCTTTTGCATTTGCTGGAGACCTTTATTTTTTTTTTGTATCTGAAAAATGGAGAAAATAGTATCTATTACCATATAATCAAATTTGCAAGTAATATGAAAGACTGGTTGGAAAATTTACATGTAATATCTAATTTTCATATTTATACTTTAGTTACTAATGAAACCCCAAGTAGCAGTGTAATAATATACCTAAAATAGGTTAATCCTTTCATGGGCAGCTGTGGAAAAATTTAACTTCTTTTCACTATACACACATACATATATGCAAGGGTACAAATATATAAATGTGTATTCATATAAATGTGTATATGCATATACCATATTTGCACTGATACTTTATTTCTATCATCATATAGAAATAGTATTTTTGAAGGTAATCATACTATTTGTACATCACATAGTTGGAAGAGCCCAGTGCTAGTTAAGCCATATGCAGGGTTATGAAGGGAATAAGTAACCCAAACACATGTTCACATATACTTAAAGCTTTAGCAGTATACTTGTGTGCCCAGCTATTATAGTTTCTTGAGAAGGCATATAGTTGAAGGCTCTTCTGGCTGGGAATTGTAAGTAAGCATTAATTCAATGCATACTCTGTGTTAAGAACTCTGCTAAGTATTGGGAATTCAAAGAAATTTAAAAAAAAATGTGGCCCCTGCATTGAAGTTCCTGGCCTTCTAATTTGGGAGATAACATTCAAATGACTATGAATATTTGAGACATATACAATGTAAAGGGAAAGTAATGTTAGAGTAAAGGGAATAAGTATCAAGAAAAAAGATGAAGGAGGAGAATTCCTGCATGAGGTTAAAATTGGGCTTAGTAAGGAAACTGAGGAAGTTATGGAAGGTAGGTATTGGAAATGGGGATGAAGTGCTTTCTGGCACAGAGATTAGCTAGTGAAATAAGTGGAATTGGGAGACTTGATTTCATAGTGAAGAACAGAATATATTTTAGTGTAGCTGGGTTGTAGACTGCATCAAAAAATGAAAATGAGATTCTCTTTTTAATCCTTCAGCTATAGAGACATCATTCCATTCTTGTTCCTAGCCAATAATTAGAAGAGTCTACAGGGTCCAAAAAAACTCACAGTTTTGCTGAAGACATTGTACCTGCCTTTTAGTAGTTTCCTTCTTCTTAAGGTCCTTGAACACAAAATAGAAATCCATCTCCTACTTTAACAATAAATTAATGACCATTCATGGCCAAGTGCCTTTTCTTCCCTGTTCTATAATTTTAAATGCTCACTATTATTCCCTCCCCATCCAATCCTTTATTTTCACTATTTAATGAAGAAATGACCCTTTATATTTCCTCTAGAATCATCTCCTAATCTATGATTATTCTTCAGTCTTTCCGTATCTACTGGCTATTTCCATGATTCTTATAAATAAGTCAAGATTTCACCTATAATTTAAAAAATTCAGAAAAAAAGCTGTTCTTTGATAATTTGTTCCATTTATTCCCCTCTATCAGTTTTCTTTCATACTCAGTGCCCCGGGGAAAAACACTCTTATAGTTATTTTTTTTTTTTACAAATTAATCTCCCACCTCACCCCATCCCCCTTATTGACTACTTGCTGTCTGTCTTCCAACTTTACAACTCAATTTAAAACATGTTCTTCAGTAATAACATTAATTTCTTAATTGCTAAATCCAATAGTATTTTATAATCCTCATTATCCTTTACCTCTTTAGAGAGTTTAATACTACTGACTACTTTGTTACTCTTGATTACTGTCTCCTCACTCACTTTTCATTGCTTTGTTCTTTCTGAGTTCTTCTACATGTCTGATTTCTTCTTTATTCTTCTCAGTCTCTTTTGCTGAATCATCATGTATGTACAGGTCCCTAAAAATATGTGTCCACCAATACATTGTCTGGAACCTTCTTGATTTCCTCTGAACCCTCTCATAGTGATCTCATCAGTTCCTATTCTAGCCCAGAATAACTTAGTTCAGTCCAGTTGTTTAAGCTAAGATTTGGAATAAAATAAGTGATTGTGTAAACCACTTAACAAAGAAGAAAAGAAGGTTTACTTAAGGGCAACACAGAAACAATATTCAGCAAGGATAATGTATTGGTTCATATCCCCATCATTGTCATGGAAAATGAAATGCATCTGATCACAAGACTGTATCAATTTATATCATAGGGGCATTTGTCAAGTGTGAAAGATGGATATTTTCAGTGTACTAGGTTTTTTATTGCATAGGCAACCTGAAAGTTAAGCCATTGTTTTGAGTCCTCATCTCTTGGATCACTGAAATCTCAAGTTAGGTTTCCCTGCTTTTCATGGAAAAACAAAACAAAAATATATAGGCCAGCCTACATGCCAGAAACAGTATAAGATGTGGCTTCTATGATAGCTCCCACAGAGTTCATTACAATTTCTATGCATATGACTCCCAGATACACAGAGTAACAAGCCTAGAATAAGGAAAACATAAGTTCAAGTCCACCCTCAGACATTTACTAGCTGTGCAACCTGGACAAGTCACTTAAACTCTGTTTGACTCAATATTTTCATTTGTAAAATGGGAATAAAATAGAACTTACCTCCAAGAGTTGTGGGAATGAGATGATATAATAATTGTAAAGGATATATAACAGTGCTGAGGGAGTGCCTAGTACCTAGGGAGTGCCTAGTGCATAGGGAGCACTATATGTCTTAGTTATTATCATTGTTGTAATTATCATCACTATTATTAATAATCTCGAACTCTCTGTACCATAGAGATGTACATTTTGCACTCATTTTTTTCTTTCAAAACTAAACTCCCTCTTTCTTTTAATTTTATTTGAAATTTTTTTTAATTTTTAGTTCCAAATTTCATCCCTGCCCCACCTATTGAGAAAGCAAGAAATGTGATGCCCATTTTACATATGAAATCATGCAAAACACATTTCTATACTCACCTTGTTCTGAAAAATAGAAACAAAAGCAAGGAAATTAAAAAATGAAAAAAAAATGCTTTATCCCAAGCATTTCACATTATGAATAGAATCCTTTGTAATTGTTTTGGATTAGTGTATTGATCAATTATTAGGTCTTTCACAGTTGATTATCATTACATTATTGCTATTACTGTGTAGATTGTTTTCTTGGTTGTGGTTAAATTGCTTTTCATCAGTTCATGTAAGTATTCCCAGGTTTTTCTGAAAACATCCCTTTCCTCATTTCTTCCAGTACAATGATATTCCATTATATTCATATGTAATAACTTGTTCAGCTACTCCCCAATGGATAGGCATCCCATTACTTCTCAATTCTTTGACACCACAAAACTAGCTGCCATAAATAATTTGGTGGGGGAAGAGCCACGGTAGTGGAAAGGAAGCAGTAACATCGCTGAGCTCCTCAGTTACTAAGTCTCAAAGTGTGAATCTGAGCGGATTCCGGAGTGACGGAGCCCACTGGAAAATGTATCGTGGCAAAGTCCAGCCCAGCAGATTGTGCAGTGTGTTCAGACAGGACGATCACAGAGCACTTGGGGTGTAACTGAGACAGCCAGGAGTCTGAAGAGAAGAGAGGGAGGGGCCCCAACAAGACCCACCTCACCTCACCAACAAAAGCCTACTATACCCAGGGGTATAGGGGCAGAAATCTGAAGTGGTCAGACTCACCCCCACCTACACATCTACATTCCTCACTGACTTCCTTGACTTAGCCATAAACTAGTCACCCAGAGGTATTCAAAGTCAACATTTAGGCTCTAAACTCATAGGCTGAGAAACTAAGAAACAGGAAATCACAATGGGAAGGAAGGAAGCTGAGAAGGAGAAGGGGAAGGCAAGAAAGTCTATTCGAGCCTACTATGTAGGGGAAGAACAACCAAATTCACAGGACAATATGGACTCTCTACCCACACTTGAAACCACAGAAGGAAACATGATCTGGTCCCAAGCCCAAATAGCATTTCAGGAGGAGTTTAAAAAAATGTAAAGACCAAATCAGGGAGGCAGTGACCAACTTGGAAAAAGAAAATACCTCCCTAAAAAAGGAACTTCAAAAACTAACTGAAGACCATAATTCGCTAAAAATTAGATTCAATCAAACTGAAACTCAGAACTCTATGATGCAGCAAGGGTTAATCAAGCAAAACAAGACGATCGAAAAATTGCAAGAAAATGTAAAATGTCTCACTGGAAAGATAACTGACCTAGACAACAGATCCAGGAGAGACAACTTAAGAATTATTGGTCTACCTGAAAGCCATGAGGAAAAAAGCAGCCTAGACAATATCCTCCAAGATATTGTCAAAGAAAACTGTCCTGAGGTACCGGAATCAGAAGATAAAATAGCTATAGAAAGAATTCACCGGACTCCTCCTGAAAGAGATACCAAATTGAAAACTCCAAGAAATATAGTAGCCAAATTTCAGAATTGCAAGATTAAAGAAAAAATTCTATAAACAGCCAAAAAGAAACAACTCAAATATCGAGGAACTACGGTTAGGATCACACAGGACCTAGCCAGTTCTACATTCAAAGAACAGAGGGACTGAAATTTGATATTCCATAGGGCAAGAGAACTAGGACAACAGCCAAGGATTAACTACCTGGCAAAACTGAGCATAATCTTTCAGGCAAGTAAATGGTCATTTACAGAAATAAGGGACTTCCAGTCTTTCCTGATGGAAAAGCCAGAGCTTAATGGAAAATTTAATCTCCAATTACAAGACTCAAGAAAGACATAAAAACGTAAACAAGGGAAACACAGACTCACACATGCATAAGTGAACACACCCACACCCACCCACACATGTTCAATATCACTACTTAATATATATGCACCAAGTGGCATAGCATCCTAATTCCTACAGGAGAAGTTGACGGAATTAGAGGAAGAAATAGATAGCAAAACTATACTCGTGGGGGACCTTAATCTCCCCCTCTCTGAACTCGAAAAATCTAACCTCAAAATAAACAAGAAAGAAGTTAAGGAGGTGTATACAATTTTAGAGAAACTAGATATGATAGATCTCTGGAGAAAACTGAATGGGGATAAAAAGGAATTTACTTTCTTCTCAGAAGTGCATGGAAGATAATCAAAAATAGACAATGTACTAGGGCATAAAAAAAAAACACAATCCAGTGAAAAACAGGAGAAGTATTAATTGCATCATAATCAGATCATGATGCAATAAAAATTATATGCAATAAATGGCCAGGGAAAGATAGACCAAAAACTAATTGGAAATTAAACAATTTAATCCTAAAGAATGGATGGGACAAATAAGAACTTATAGAATCATTCAATAATTTCATTCATCAGAATGATAATAATGAGACAACATATCAAAATTTGTGGGATGCACTAAAGGCACTTCTCAGGCTAAGTTTTATATCCCTGAGTGCATACTTAATTAAAGCAGAGAGAAGGGAGGTCAATGAATTGGACATTCAATGGAAAACGCTAGAAGAAGAAAAAAAATGAAAATCCCCAATTTAGTACTAAATTAGAAATATTGAAAACCAAAGGTAAGATTAATAAAATTGAAATTAAGGAAACTATTGAATTAAGAAATGATACTAAAAACTGGTTTTATGAAAAAATCAATAAAATTGATTGACCCTTAATCAATATGATAAAAAAGAAAGAAGAAAACCAAATTATGAGTATCAAAAATAAAAAGGGTGAATTTACCTACAGTGAAGAGGAAATGCAAAAAATATTGAGGAATTATTTTTTCCCAGTTGTAAGCACATAAATATGACAATCTTAGGGAAATGGATGAATATTTACAAAATCACAAGTTGCCCAGATTAACTGAAGAAGAAGTGAATTACCTAAATAACCCCATCTCAGAAAAAGAAATCAAACAAGCCAGCAATGAACTCCCTAGGAAAAAATCTCCAGGGCCAGATGGGTTTACTAGTGAATTATAGCAAACATTTAAAGAACAATTGATTCCAATAATCTAGAAACTATTTGGGAAAATTAGTGAAGAAGGAGTCCTACCAAATTCTTTCTATGACACAAATATGGTACTGATTTGTAAATCAGGAAGACATAAAACAGAGAAAGAAAATTATAGACCATTTTCCTTCATGAATTTAGATGCAAAAATGTTAAATAAAATGTTAGCCAAAAGACTCCAACAACTTTTCACAAAAATATTACACTCTGGTCTGGTAGGATTTATTCCAGGAATGCAAGGACAGTTTAATATTAGGAAAACCATCAGTATAATTGGTCATATCAACAATAAAACTAGCAGAAACCACATGATCATCTCAATAGATGCAGAAAAGGCTTTTGACAAAATACAACAACCATACCTATTAAAAACACTAGAAAGTATAGGAATAAATGGAGCCTTCCTTAAAAGAGTTGATAGCACCTATTTAAAACACTCAGCAAGTATTATAGGCAATGGGGATAAACTAGAAGCCTTTCCAATAAGATCAGGAGTGAAAAGAGGTGGTTCACTATCACTCATCTAATTCAATCTGGTACTAGAAACACTAGCAGTAGCAATTAGAGAAGAAAAAGAAATCAAATTAGGCAAAGTGACCAAGCTATCATTCTTTGCAGATGATATGATGATATACTTAGAGAATCCTAGAGAATCAAGTAAAAAACTACTTGAGACAATAAATAAATTTGGCAAAGTGGCAGGATATAAAATAAACCCACATAAATCCTCAGCATTCCTGTACATCTCTAATGAAACTCAATAGCAAGAGATAGAAGGAGAAATCCCATTTAAAGTCACTGTAGACATTACAAAATATTTGGGAATCTACTTGCCAAAACAAACCAAGAATCTATATGATCACAACTACAAAACACTTCTCACACAAATAAAATCAGATCTAAATAGTTGGAAAAATATCAATTACTTTTGGTTGGGTTGAGCTATTATAATAAAAATGATAATTTTACCTGAACTAATATATATCTTTATGGCCATACCAATCAATTTACCAAAAAACTCCTTTTTAGAGTTAGCAAAATAATAACATAATGTATTTGGAAGTCTAGAATATCAAGGGGATCAATGAAAAGAAACGCTAGGGAAGGTGGACTAGCTATGCCAGATCTTAATCTGTATTATACAGAATCAGTCATCAAAACTGCTTGGTACTGGGAGAGGAGTAGTATAGTGGATCAATGGAATAGATTAGGCTCAGGAGACACAGCAGTAAATGAATATAATAATCTATTGTTCTATTTGGGAATTTGGGAAAACAAGGAATAGTTTACCTGCCAGATTTGTGGAGAGGGGACGACTTTAGGACCAAACAAGAATTAGAGAGCATTATAAAATGGTAAATGGATAATTTTGATTACATTAAATTGAAAAGCTTCTGTACAAACAAAGCCAATGTAACCAAGATCAAGAGGGAGGTGGGAAATTGGGAAAGAATTTTTACAACTTGTGTCTCTGATAAAGGTCTCATTTCTAAAATTTATAGAGCATTGAGCCAAATCTATATGAATACAAGTCATTCCCCAATTGATAAATGGTCAAAGGATATGAACAGGCAGTTTTCAGAGAAATAAATTAAAGATATCTATAAGCATATGAAGGAATGCATTAAATCACTATTGATTAGAGAAATGCAAATCAAAACAACTCTGAGATACCACATCTCTCCAGTCAGATTGGCTAAGATGACAAAGCAAGAAAGTGACAAATGCTGGAGAGGATGTGGACAAATTGATACACTAATACATTGCTGGTGGAGTTGTGAAATTATCCAACCATTCTGGAGAGCAATCTGGAATTATGCCCAAAGGAATATACATAATTTCATACCCTTTGACCCAAGAATAGCACTTCTAGGGTTATATCTCAAAGACATCATAGAAGTGGGAAAAAGCCTTAAAAAAGACATAAAAGTGGGGGAAAAAAAGTTGCAAAGAATTGGAAACTAAAGGGGTGCCCATCAATTGGGGAATGGCTAAATAAGTTGTGGTATATGAATATAATGGAATATTATTGTGCTATAAGAAATGAGGAGGTGACAGATTTCATAATTACCTGGAGAGACTTATACAAACTGATGCTGAGCGAGATGTGTAGAATCAGATGAAATTTGTATACAATCACAGACATATCATATCTGTGATGACCAACTATGACAGACTGGACTCTTTTCAGCAATGCAGTGATATAAGTCAATCCTGAAAGACTCAAGAAAGAGAGAGATGTGCCATCTAGAGATATAACTAGAAAGAACTGAGCCTGAATCCTGATGGAAGCAAACTAAATGATTTTTTTCTTTTCATTGTTAGGTTTTATTTCTTCTTTACCATCTTTCATCCCACCTAGTACAACACGCCTTTGTAACTGGAATGATGTCTAATATGAATGTATGCTATACTGGACTATATGCTGTCGTGGTGGGAGTGGGGAGGGAAGTAAAGGAAATTTGAAATTCAAGGAACTATGGAATTGAATCTTGTTAACTGAAACTAAACTAATAAATTAATTTTAAAAATAAATAAATAATTGGGTAACATACAGGTGCCTTTAATTTTTTTTTTAATCTCCTTGGATTATAGATCTAGTAATAATATTGTTGGGTCAAAGGGTATGCATGGTTTAATAGCATTCTGGGCATTGTTCCTAATATTCTCTAGAATGGTTGGATAAGTACACAACTACAAAGAATGCATTAGAGCCCTTATTTTTTCATATCCCTTCTAGAATTTTTCATTTTTGTTTCCTGTCATCTTAGATAATATGTGGGGTATGAGATGGCATTGTTTTATATTTATCCAGTTAGGGATTTAGAGCATATTTTCATATTATTTTTATTCATATATCCATATGTATAATATGTTATTCATATATAATATGTTATTTTTGCTTGTTGATTAATATATTCATATATAATCATATATTCATATGATTATTGATAGTTTTAATTCATATACTTTGATTACTTTATAAAGTGTGAAATGATATCTTCTCACAAGTATTACTCAGTTCTCTATATTTTTCAGAAATGAGTCCTTTATCGAGAAAATTTGCTGTATGTTTTTTTACAGTTTCCTATTTTTTCCTCTATTTTTGTTAACATTGGTTTTGTTATGTAAAATATTTCTTTTTTTACTTAAGGGGCACTATAATTTTTACACTCAGGATTCTAATCCTAAATTACTCTCAAATTCACTCTCAATATTCAATCAGTTTCAAAATTTTATTGATCTTATCCCAACATTTTTCATGATATATTTTTTCTCCTCTTTTATAGCCACCATTCCAATTCAGGGACTTGCTTCTTGTAATTATTGCAATATTATTTAAGCAATTTCCTGATTTATTTCTATGGTTCCAGTCTCTTCCTTCTACAATCCATCCTATATATTGCTCAGAAAATAATCTTTAGGTACAATTTTATCCATATTAAGTCTCTTATTTAGCAACCTTCAGGTTCCCCCTTCATCCCCACCACCCTCCACCATCATCTCTAAAGTGAACTCCATAGCTTGACTCTTAAAAGATATTCAAAGAAATCCAACATCTGATCCCAGCCTAGTTTTACAGACATTGATCATTAATATCTCTCACACATGAAGGGGCAGAGTCAAGATGGCAGACTAGAAACAGCACTTCAACACAGCTCTGACTCCCACAATTTCCAAATTCTTGCAAAAGGGGACTCTACACGACCTCTGCAGCTCCAGAACCCACAAAATGAGGCAGAGAAGCTAACTCCCACTGAGGACAGCCTTACAACCCAGCAGGGAGCAGCCAGCACAGCACTCTGGGAGCCAAGCCCAGGCCCCAGTGAGTCAGACGTTTTAGGCTCAGGGTGGCCTGACCAGCAGCAGGCTGGAGAGACCCCAGAACACCAGCAGCTGTAGCATTTCCACAATTATCAACACATCGATGCCATGGACAAAGTGAGAGGTTAGTGCCCTGTGGACTTTGGGACTCAGTTGGGAGATTTCATGGCCTCTTTACAAGGGGGCAAGAAGCCACTGAGAAGCTTCAGCACAACTGTGGATACACAAACCAGCTTCAGTCCCTGCCCTGCTAACTGTAGGGGTATCCAGCAATCAGTCTTGGGGGTAATCGCTCTTGATTTAACCTTCTTGCATCTGGCTTGCAGTCTGGGGTGGAGGTCTTGGGGAGTGTGTCCAGCTTGCCAGAGTGTGTGGAGGCTTCAGAGAGGACACCCAACTAATACCTCCAGCAGCTGGGAAAACCCCAGCCTTTGGGACAGAAGATCCCCTGTCTGGTGGCAGAGTCCTACTGTGTCAATAAGCCCAAAAATAAAGTAATTGAGTGTCAACATACCTAGGCAAAGGAAAGAAAATAAGCAGAAAAATTCGACATTAGACTCCTATTTTGGGGCCAAAGAGGATCAACGTATGGAGCAGGAAGAGGCCTGGGAGGTCAGAACCAGCCCCAAAAGCTTCAAATGAAAATAAAAACTGGTTATAGGACATATAGGAGCTTAAAATGGATTTTGAAAATCAAGTAAGAGAAGTAGAGGAAAAATTGGAAAGATAAATAAAAATTATTCAAGAAAATTATGAAAGGAGATTCAACAGTCTTCCTGAGAAAAATGATGACCTAAAAATAGACTAACTCAAATGGCAAAAGAGGCTGAAAAGGGCGATGAGGAAAGGAATGACTTAAAAAGCTGAATTTGCCAGATAGGAAAAAGAATCTCAAAGGCTCACTGAGGAGAATCTTTCCTTCAGATTTAGAATGGACCAAAGTGAAGCTAGTGACTTTCTGAGAAATCAAAATGCTGTTAAACAGATCGAAACAAATGAAAGAATAGAAGGCAATGTGACATATCTCAAGGGAAAAATAACTGACGAGGAAAATAGATCCAGGAAAGATAATTTAAAACTTATTGGACTACCTGAAGCCCATGATCAAAGAAAGAACCCAAAAATCATCTTTCAAAAAATTCTCCGGGAAAATTGCCCTGATGTTTTAGATCCAGAGGGCAAAATAAAGGTTGAAAGAATTCACCAATCACCTCCTGAAAAAGATCCCAAAAAGAAAACTCCTAGGAATATTGTAGCTAGGCTCCAAAATTCCCAGATCATCTGTAACTGAGGAAACTTTCCTCAATATGAAAATAGTTGAAGAAGGGTATATGGGCATATGAATACATATGTGGATGTGTGTATATATGTTTACATGTATACATAAATAGTGGACACAGGTCAAACTTAATATGAAGGGATGATACTTAAAAGGTGAAATTAAGAGGTGAGAGAGGAATATAATGTGAGGAGATTGGGAGAGATAGAATGGGGTAAACTCTCTCATAGAGAAGAGGCAAGGGAAAAATGGCTAGAAGGGAAGGGAATAACAGGAAGGCAAAAAGGCAAAAAAAATTATTCTCATTGAATTTGGATAAGGGATAGAATTACATACATATTAAATAGGATATCTCACCATAGAGTAGAGTAACAAAGAATGGGATGAGAGGAGGCATGATGGAACGAGGGTGGGACGAAAGTAGGGGGAGGGTATTTGGAAGCACCCACTTTTGAAAAGGGACAGGACAAAAGTAGAGAATAGACCCAGTGGGAGGTGGGATAGGAGGGAGACAAATATAGTCAGTGTTTTACAATATATCTACTATGGCAATGTTTTGCATAGGTATACATGCAAAACATATACTGAATTGGCAGAAATGAATGATGTAAACCTCAATTTAATAAAGCATTCTGAAAAAAATAACTTTCTTGATATCCCAATGGCAAATGCACTGCCACCCCTTGCATGTAAGCATTTTGCAGTTTATTTTTATTACTTCTCTTTTTCTATATCCAATGCATATTTACATATATACTTGTTGTCTCCCCTTATGGAATATAAGTTCCTGATGAATAGGGTTACAACATTCTTTTTAATTGAGTCCCTAGCACCTAGCATTACTTAATAAATATTTGTTGACTGATATATATATATATATATCTATATATATATCTATATATATATGTATATATATAGATATGTATATATATACATCTACATCTATATCTATATCTATATCTATATATCTATATATCTATATATCTATATCTATATCTATATCTATATCTATATCATCTATATATATATATATATATATTCCAGCGGGCAGTCTTGTGGGGCAATCTCTCTTGCTTTAACCTCCGTGGATCTGGATTGTGGTCTGGGGTAGAGGTTGTGGGGTGGGTATCCAGCTTGCCAGAAACGGAAGTTGTCCCCCCACACACATTCAGGAGCGATGCTCAGCTGTCTGGTGGTAGAGTCCTACTTTGGCAACAAGCCCAAAAGTCAAATAATTAAGTGGCAACGTGCCTAAGCAAAGGAAAGAAATTAAACAGAAAAATGCAATATTATACTCCTATTTTGGGTGCAAAGAGGATAAAAGCATAGAAAAGGAGGACTGTTGTGTAAGAAATCACACTCCAAAAGCCCCAAAGGAAAATATGAGCGGGTTACAAGCCATAGAGCACCTTAAGAAGGACTTTAAAGGGGCGGCTAAGTGGCGCAGTGAGTAGAGCATTGGCCCTGGAGTCAGAAGGACCTGAGTTTGGATCCGGCCTCAGACACTTAATGCACATACAAACAAAAACCTAGCCTTGTGACCTTGGGCAAGTTACTTAACCCCAATTGCCCTTCCCCCCCCCAAAAAAAGAAGGACTTTAAAAATCAAATAAGAGAAGTGGAGGAAAAATTGGAAAGAGAAATGAGAAAGATGCAGGAAAAGTATGAAATGAGGGTCAACAGCCTGACTGAGGAAAACAACACCTTAAAAAATAGACTGACTCAAATGGCAAAGGAGGACCAAAAGGGCAATGAGGAGAAGAATGCCTTAAAAAGTCGAATTTGCCAGATGGAAAAAGAATCTCAAAAGCTCACTGAGGAGATTCATTACTTCAGAGTTAGACTGGAGCAAATGGAAGCTAATGCCTTTATGAGAAATCTAGATGCTCTTAAGCAGATCCAAACAAATTAAAGAATAGAAGACAATGTGAAATATCTCATGGGAAAAATCCCTGGCCTGGAAAATAGATCCAGGAGAGACAATTTAAAAATTATTGCACTACCCAAAAGCCATGATCAAAGAAAGAACCTAGAAATCACCCTTCAAGAAATACTCAAGGAAAATTGCACTGATGTTTTAGACCCAGAGGGCAAAATAGAGGTTGAAGGAATCCACCAATAACTTCCTGAAAAAGATCACAAAAAGAAAACTCCCAGAAATATTACAGCCAGGTTCCAGAATCCCCAGGTCAAGGAGAAAATACTACAAGCAGCCAGGAAGAAACAATTTCAATATTTTGGAAACACAAACAGAATAGCTCAGGACCTGGCAGCTTCTTCAATGAGGGATCAAGGGGCATGGAATATTATATTCCAGAGGGCAAAAGAGCTGGGAATGAACCCAAGGATCACCTACCCAGCAAAACTGAGTATTTTGTTTCAGGGGAAAATATGGTCATTCATTGGAATAGAGGACTTTCAAGCATTCTTGAGGAAAAAAACAGAGCTGAATAGAAAATTGACATCCAGGCATAAAAAGCAAGAGATGCCTGAGAAGGTAATCAAGGAAAAGAAATCAAAAGGAACTTATCAAAGTTGACCTATTTACATTCCTACATGGAAAAACAATAATTGTGACTGATGAAACAGTATGAAAATAATGGAAGAGGGGTGTATGGTCATATGAATACATATGTAAATGTGTGTATATATGTTTACAGTTATACTTGGATAGATGGCATAATTTGAATTTGTTGTGAAGGGAGGATACTTAAGGGGTGGAATTATGAGGTGAGAGAGGAAAGGGACAAGAGGAGATGGGGAGAGACAGGGTAGGGTAAATCTCATGTAGAAGAAGCAAGGGGACGTGGCTACAGGGGAGGGGATGTATAGGAAGCCAAAAAGGCAAAGCCACATTCTCATTGAATTTGGTTCAGGGAGAGAATGACATACATAGTAAATGGGATATCTCAAACTGCAGCATAATAGGGGGAAGGGGGATGAGAGGAGGGATGATGGATGGGAGAGCATTCTTGGGCAGAGGGGAGGTTGGAAGTCCCCACTATAGAAGAGGGACAGGATCAAGTAGGGAATGGACCAGGTGGGGGGTGGGATGGGTGGGAGGGAATTATAAGCAGCCTTGTACAATATATCTACTATGGTAATGTTTTGCATAGCTAGACATATACAAGATATACTGAATTATTTATCTTCCCAGGGGAATGGGTGACAAGGGAGGAAGGGAATGGACCTGAAATTTGAGGTCTTAAAATTAAATGTTTCAAATATATATAAATAGTATTATTAATACTCTTTTGGAAGCAAGTCTAAGATAAGATGTGCAGGCATTGGGGCACAGAAATTCACCTTGCTCTAATGGAAAATTCGAAGGGGGTATGGAAGAAGATATGGAAGAGAGCAGACTGGAGGAGGCCATATCTTGTGGAACTGCTATTCTGGGATGGTGGGTAGGGGAAAAACAGGGGGAAAATTATAACTCAAAATCTGGCAGAAATGAATGATGTAAAACAGAAGTTAATAAAGCATTAAAAATAAATAAATGTAGGAACAACAAAAAAATTGTATGTGTTGACACTATGGGTCGGGGAATGAGGATATTTTCCAAAAGATTTCCAAAATCTCATTTATTTCAGCAACAGGCTCCAATCAGAAGTTAATTTAACTTATGTGGTTGTGTTGGCCTTGACAAAGAATATAAGAATTGCCTGATTATTATTTCCCTTAACTTCTTTTCTGTTGCTAGGGAAACAATTCATTCAGTTTCCTTATAGAATACACTCAGAGGAGCTCCATTTATTGTAAAAAATTCAATTTACTGTAAAAAGAAACCAGAAATAAAAAAGGAGTTGCTATACCTACTTATATATTATACACACACACACAAACACATACACATACACACCTATTTTAAAAGTACTATGTGCTTCCGTATAAGTTAAAGAAATCAATCACCTTTTTATGCAAATAATTGTAAAATGGCCTTCATAGTATTAGGATGAATCCTGCAAGCCTGATGAAATCATACTTTTTCATCTCCATGGGAATATATTGGAAAAAGAAATCTTTCGTAGTCCTCCAGAGAAAAAGTACCCTATTTACCATATTAATTAAAGTGCTATTTTTTTAAGAAATCATATTTGTTTTTCCAGTGTTTGGGAAGATTATTTTAATACCTGAAATCAGAGAAAAAGATAATTTGATTTATTTTCTTTTACATGTTTTAGGAAACTTATCAGTAGCGAAATTATTTTAAACACATACCACACACACACACACACACACACACACACACACACACACACACACACACACATATATATATATATATATATATATATATATATATATACATACCTATACATATACAAATACAAATACATGAACATATAATGGGAGTAAATGATTAAAGATGATAAATTTAAAGAAATAGCTTAATTTTCTTTTTTTTTTTCAAATGCTTTATTAACTTCCAGTTTACATCATTCATTTCTGTTAGATTTTGAGTTACAATTTTTTCCCCATTTTCCCTTACCCACGACCCCAGAATAGCAGTCCCACAGGATATCCCCTCATCCAATCTTCTATCTCCCAACTCTTCTCCCATACCCCCTTGAACTTTTCTAGTACGACAAAGTGAATCCCTACGTCCCAATGCCTGCACATCTTATCTACCATTTATATGTCAAATAGCATTAGTAATAGTATTTATATGTTTTTGAAACATTTGATTTTAAAACTTCAAATTCCAGATTCATTCCCTTCCTCCCTTGTCACCCATCCTTACTGATAAGCAATTCAGTATATGTTATACAGGTGTAGCTATGCAAAACATTACCATAGTGTATATATATATATATATATATATATATATATATATATATATATATATATATATATATATATATATATATATATATATATATATGTATATATATATATATATATATATATATATATTTTTTTGTAAAAGGCTGACTATTGGGGCGGCTAGGTGGCACAGTGAGTAAGAGCACCGGCCTCGGAGTTGGGATGACCCAAGATCGAATCCGGCTTCAGAATATGAGCACCCACACACAAATAATGACTAGCCGTGTAACCTTGAGCAAGTTAATTAACCCCAATTGCTTTAAAAAAAAAAGGCTGACTATATTTCCCTCCCTCTTATCCCACCTCCCACCTGGTCCATTCCCCAGTTTGATCCTATCCCTTTTCAAAAGTGCGTACTTCCAACTTCCCTCCCCCCCAACCTGCCCTCCCTTCCATCATCTTCTTGCCATCCCCTCCCTCCAGTCTCCTATAGGGTGAGATATCCCATTTGGTATGTATGTCACTCTCTCCTTGATCCAAATTCAATGAGAATAAGGTTTTTCCTCCTTGCATTCTTGTTCTTCCCCTCCCTTGCAACCTCTTTCCCTTACCTCTTCTACATGATATAGTTTACCCCTATTCTGTCTCTCCCCTTCTCCTCTTATTATGTTCCTCTCTCACCTCTCAATTTCAGCCCTTAAGTATCATCCCTTCCCATTAAATTCAACCTTTGCCCTCTATCTATGTATACCTGTAAACATATATACACACATTCACATATGTATTCATATGCCCATGTACCCTTCTTCAACTATATTCGTACTGAGAAATGTTTCATCAGTTAAAGTTATTGTTTTTTCCATGTAGGAATGTAAATAGTTCAACTTTGATAAGTTCCTTATGATTTATTTTCCCTATTTAATTTCTTAAACATTTCTTGCTCCTTGTGTCTGAATGTCTATTTCTATTCAACTCTGGTTTTTTCCTCAAGAATGCTTGAAAGTCCTTTATTGCATTGAATGACCATATTTTTTTCCTGGAACATGATACTCAGTTTTGCCGGGTAAATGATTCTTGGTTTTAATCCCAGCTCCTTTGCCCTCTGGAATATTATATCCCATGCCCTCCTAGCCCTCATTGTAGAAGCTGCCAGATCCTGTGCTATCCTGATTGTGTTTTCAGGTAAAGTCCTGAATGGCAAAAAGGACAGTCAATGAATTCACAAAGTTTCAGAATTTTATTGCAAAAAGTCCAGAATTAAATGGAAAAGTTGATATACAAGGTCCAAGAGAATATAAGGTAAACAAATATCACTCAATTACTTGACTTTTCGGCTAGTTGCCATGGTAGGACCCTGCCACTAGCCAGGGGATCTTCCATGCTAAACACTGGGCTTTTCTCAGCTACTGGAGGTATTACTTGGGTGCCCTCTCTGAAGGCTCCACACACTCTGGCAAGCTAGTCACACACCCCTATACCTCCACTCCAGACCACAATTCAGATCCTAGAATGTTAAAGCAAGAGTGATTAGCTCCCCCAAGACTGATTGCCCATCCCCATACAGTCTGCAGGCCAGGAACTGAAGCTGCAACATGGCAGCCGTGCCCCTTCTATTCAGTGGCTTCTCGCCCAAAGGCAAAGAAGCCAACATGCTCTCTCACCAAGTATCAAAGTCCATACTACACTGACCTCTCACTTTGTCATTGGTATATATGTGTTGGTAATTCTGGAAATGCTACAGCTTCTGGTGTTCTGGAGTCCCTCCAGCAGGTTGCTGGTCAGTCCACCCTGGGGCTAAAATCTCTGACTCACTCAGGCCTGGGCTCAGCTCCCAGAGTGCTGTGCTGGCTGCTCCCTGCCTGGCTATCAGGCTGTCCTCAGTGGGAGGTTATCTTCCCTGTGTGATTTCGTGGGTTCTGGAGCTCCAGAAGTTTTTCAGAGAACCCTTTTCTATGCTTTTTAAGTGGTGTGGGCAGGAGTGCCAGGGAAGTGCTGTTTCTACTCCACCATATTGGCTCTGCCAGAAGGTAAACAAATATAAAAGACTAATAACAAGGGACTCAATAAGGGGGAAAAAGTTTGCTTTTTATACATGGAAATGTAAACCATATGATTTTGATTAGTCATCGGATAATTGAAAAGGAGTAGGGTGGAGTGGAGTATGATGTGATTCTAATATGCAAAATGATGCAGGAAAAGGAAAAAAAAGAGTAATTATCTTATACAAATAAGGTGCTAGACGATGAACTGATACAGAGGAATTAGATGTGGGAGGAGGGTAGGTACTTCTGGAACCCTACTCTCATCTCATCAGGAATGAATTAAAGAGGGAAATTCTATATAAAAACACACCCACACAAATATCTTTATGTGTGCACATGCACAAAAGTCTTCTAAATTTAGAAAGAAATAAGAGGTCAAAGAGATAGGGACCCGGCAGAAGATAAGGGAGGGATATAGAATGGTGTGTAGGTTAACAGGACAGGGATAAAGAGGAAACAGCATGCATATTTAGAAAAAAAAACAGAAAGAAATAAGAGTATAAGCAGATAGGTTAGGAGAGGATAAAGGAGGCTTTCAAGGGAGTGGGTAGATTAAGGAATAGGAGGGCAAGGTAGTAGGTAGAAGTAAAATAAAGGAGTGAGGAGAGATAGGTTGAGAAGGACAGCACAGACCCACAAACAAGGTCTGAGAAATCAACATAAATAATGAGTAAAATCCCAGTACTTCTGAAAACATCAATAAAACCCTCCTCCAGAACTTCTGTAAACAACAACAGGAAAATCCTCTTTCGGGGCTACTGAACCAGCAGTAAGGTTCCAGGGCTTCTATAATAACAGAAACATCCTCTATCAGCAGACAGATTTGACAAAGTAACATCAACACAGACAGACAAGTTTCCTGCACCACAGTCATGCTTCCTACCACTTCTGCTCTATCCTAGCCTGTGCTTCTACTTTTATATGGTCATTAGCTCCTCACTATACTGCCTCTTACTGTTGCATCAGCAAGTCCCTCCCACTGTGTTTCACAAATTCTATTTCTTAACAAAGATTTGATATAATCTTGGGCAAGGTGGAGCAATAATGCAATATTCACAAGACCCACAGTAACTATGAATATTCTGGTATAGTTGTGAATCACAGAATTTAACAGTCTCTCTCCACGGAGGATAGAAACAAAGCATTTATTCAAATACCAGAAAATAGAGTCCCAGAACCAGAAAGTCAAAGTCATTACAGTAACCACAAAGTTGGTGTACCTGTTCAATGCAGTGAACGCCCACATTCCCAAGCCTTCAAAGCAGAACAGTTTCTGTCCTCTCTCACTCAAGATAGCTCCTCAGCCTGGTTCTTGGAAGTTCTCAGCAGAAATTCTCAGAGGAAAGGTCTCAGCAGATGAAAGATCTCAGCAGAAGCTCCAGCCTCCACAAGCTCACTGAGAGAAATTATCTCTCTCCCTGGCAGCAGCTGCCCTGCCTCCATTGCATACCCCAGGAAAATTCTGTCTGTCCAGCTCCTGCTCTTCCTTTATGTATGTATAATCTCCTCCCTTTTCTGCTACTTCCTGTTAAATCATCAACTTCCTCCCAAGGTGTTAACTACTTCTTTCTTAATTAATTAGCTTAAACAAGGTGTTAACTTGAAGCAAGGTGCTAAATACCTGCTTACTTTCCAATACAAAGGGGCATGGAAGATCTTCAGATCCCATTAACATTACACAAGGCTCAACTGAAACAAGTTGCTAAGTAATCATCTGCTTGCCTTTACAAGTAATTACTATATAGGTTTTCTTTTTTTTTCCTTAGGGAAATTTTTAGTGTTTTTTTTTAACAATTTTAAACAAATGCTTTATTAATTTCTGTTTTACATCATTCATTTCCGCCAGATTTTGAGTAACAATTATCCCCCCCTGTTTTTCCCCTACCCACTCTCCCAGAATAACAGTCCCACAAGATATCTCTTCCTCCAATCTGCTCTTTCCCATATCTTCTCCCAAAACCCCTTCGACTGTTCCATTAAAGGAAGGTGAATCTCTGTATTCCAATGCCTGCACATCTTATCTCCCAATTACAAGCAAAAGAGTATTAATAATAGTATTTATATATATGAAACATTTAATTTCAAGACCTCGAATTTCAGATCCATTCCCTTCCTCCCTTGTCACCCATTCTCTCTGGGAAGATAAGTAATTCATTATATGTTGTACATGTCTAGCTATGCAAAACATTACCATAGTAGATATATTGTACAAGGCTGCCCATAATTCCCGCCCACTCATCCCACCCCCCACCTGGTCCCCTCCCCACTTGATCCTGTCCCTGTTCTATAGTGGGTACTTCCAATCTCCCCTCCCCCCAAGAATGCCCTCCTATCAAACATCCCTCCTCTCATCCCCCTTCCCCCTATTCTGTTGCAGGTTGAGATATCCCATTTAGTATGTATGTCATCCACTCCCTGAACCAAATTCAGTGAGAATGTGGTTTTGCCTCTTTGCCTTCCTATTCTTCCCCTCCCTTGCAGCCTCTTCCCCTTGCTTCTTCCACATGAGTTAGTTTATCCTACCCTGTCTCTCCCCATCTTCTCTTGCCACTTTCCTCTCTCACCTCATAATTTCACCCCTTGAGTATCCTCCCTTCCCAACAAATTGAACCTATGCCGTCTATCCGTATATAACATTTACATATGTATTCATATGACCATACACCCCTCTTCCATTATTTTCATACTTAGAGAGATTTCATCAGTTAGAGTTTTTGTTTTTCCATACAGTAATGTTCCAATACAGTAATATTCAACTTTGATAAGTTCCTTTTAATTTCTTTTCCCTGATTACCTTCTCAGGCATCTCTTCCTTCTTCCATCTGGATGTCAAATTTTCTATTCAATTCTGTTTTTTTTCCTCAAGAATGCTTGAAAGTCTTCTATTCCACTGAATGACCATATGTTCCCCTGAAACAAAATATTCAGTTTTGCTGGGTAGGTGTCCCTTGGTTTCAGTCCCAGCTCTTTTGCCCTCTGGAATATCATATTCCATGCCCCTTGATCCCTCAGTGTAGAAGCTGCCAGGTCCTGTGCCAATCTTGTTGTGTTTCCACAATATTGAATTGTTTCTTCCTGGCTGCTTGTAGTATTTTCTCCTTGATCTAGGGATTATGGAAACTGGGTATAATATTCCTGGGAGTTTTCTTTTTGTGATCTTTTTCAGGAAGTGATTGGTGGATTCTTTCAACCTCTATTTTGCCCTCTGGATGTAAAACATCAGGGCAATTTTCCTTGAAAATTTCTTGAAGGGTGATTTCTAGGTTCTTTCTTTGATCAAGGCTTTTGGGTAGTCCAATAATTTTTAAAATGTCTCTTCTAGATCTATTTTCCAGGTCAGTGGTTTTTTCCATGAGATATTTCACATTGCCTTCTAGTCTTTCATTTGTTTGGATCTGCTTAACAGCATCTTGATTTCTCATAAAGTCATTAGCTTCCATTTGCTCCAGTCTAACTCTGAAGGGATGAATCTCCTCAGTGAACTTTTGAGATTCTTTTTTCAGCTGGCAAAATCGACTTTTTAAGGCATTCTTCTCCTCATTGCCCTTTTGGCCCTCCTTTGCTATTTGAGTTAGTCTATTTTTAAGGTGTTGTTTACCTCAGTCAGGCTGTTGACCCTCATTTCATACTTTTCCTGCATCCTTCACATTTCTCTTCCCAATTTTTCCTCCACTTCTTTTATTTCATTTTGAAAGTCCTTCTTAAAGTCCTCTATGGCCTGTAACCTGCTCATATTTTCCTTTGGGGCTTTTGGAGCAGGATCTCTGACCTCACAGTCCTCCTCCTGTTCCATGTTTTGATCCTCTTTGCCGGCCAAAGTAGGAGTCTAAGGCTGCATTTTTCTGTTTAATTTGTTTCCTTTGCCCTGGCATGTTTCCACTTAATTACTTGACTTTTGGGCTTGTTGCCACAGTATGGCTCTGCTGCCAGCCCGGGGAATTTTCATCCCGAACGTGTGGGGGACAACTTCCATTTCTGGTAAGCTGAAAACCCACTCACGACCTCCACCCCAGATCACAATCCAGAACCAGGGAGGTTGAAGCAAGAGTGATTACCCCCCAAGAATGATCGCTGGATCTGCCTACAATTCACAGGCCAGGAGCAGGAGCTGCCTAGGAAAACTACAAAATGGCGTTTCTCCTCAGTGGCTTCTAGCCCCAAGGGGGGGAAACCAGCGTGTTGCCCAAATACTGGGCCCAAAGTCCATAGGGCACTAACCTCTCACTTTGTCTTATGCATGTCTGTGTTGACAATTCTGGAATTGCCACAGCTGCTGGTGTTCTGGGGTCCCTCCAGTCGGCTGCTGATCTGGCTGCACTGGTACTAAAACTAATCACGGGGACCTGGGCTCAACTCTCCCTCTGCTACAAGCTGTGCTGCTGGCTTCCAGAGCACTGCCTGCTCCCAGAGCACTGTGCTGGTCCTTCCTGAAGGGCTGCTGTGCTGTCCTCAGCGGGAGGTTAGCTTCTCTGTGTCGTTCTGTGGGTGCTGGGGCTCCAGAAGTTGTTCAGAGTCACCTTTTACATATTTTGGAGGTGATCTGGGGGAGAGTGGCTTGGATGTGCTGTTTCTACTCCACCATCTTGGCCCCCAGTATATAGGTATTCTTGAAGTAGAAATGTGTTGCTTTATATTGAATCCTTTCATATTCTGTTGTGTTCTTAGCATTTTTCTTTTATCTTGTATTTAAATTCAAAATAAATTCAAATATAATGAAAAAAAACCTGCCTCTGTTGATGCATTCTAGGTGAGAGTTTATTTAATTTGTTTCTATGATTCACAGTCATTTTATAATTTTAAGATAACTTTCAAGTCACTTATAGTATACACTAAGTTAAAATCCTTCTGATACCGAAATAGAGATTCACCTCAATGTGATAAGCATCAAAATGCTGTTTGCTTTACTTCCTAATCTTGGCAGCAATAATTCCATGAGATATTCTGTGAAGTCCTATCTTAAGTTACTCTATGTTTTATCGATAGCCTTTATTGAACTTTTAATCTAGTAACTCTAGAAATAAAATGAACTTGGTTTTACAGGACTTGATCTTAAAGCTTCATATTGTAGCTTCTTGGGATAGACATTGTCTAAGGTCCTTTTTGAACTAGAAATGAAATTCTAAGTTTATGTCAATAAATTGGGCAATTTAAGTGAAATGTATGCATCTTTACAATAATATAAATATCCCAGATTAACAGAAGAGGAGATATTATACTTAAAGAAAACCCATTTTAGAAAAATAAATTGAACAAGACATCCATGAATTCCTTAAGAAAAAAATCACTATGGCCAGATGGATTTAGAAGTGAATTCTATAAAACATTTAAAGAATAATTAATTCTAAAATAACGTAAATTATTTCAGAAAATAGAAAAGGAGTCCAACCAAATTTTTTATGATACAGATATAGTGCTGATTCTTAAACCTAAACCAGGAAGAACAAAATATTATAGATGAAATTCTCTAATTAATAGTGATGCAAAAATTTTTATTAACAAGGAGATTATTGCAACATATCACCAGGATAATATACTATGATCAGGAGGATTTATACGAGGAAAGCAGTTCTAGCTTAATATTAGGAAAACTATAAGCATAATTGACCATAGTGATTACAAAGCTAGCAGAAATTATATGATTATATCAACAGCTGCAGGGGGGAAAAAGTCTTTTCACAAAATAAAACATCCATTCTTTTAAAAACACCAGTGGGGGGTCGGAGCCAAGATGGCGGAATAGAAACAGCATTTCCAATGTGCTCTGCCCCACACAAATTTCAAACAATGTGAAAGGGAGCCCCGAAAAACTTCTGGAGCCATAGCACCCACAGAACGGCACCGAGAAGCTAACCTCCTGCTGAGGACAGCCCAGCAGCCCTGCAGGGAGCGGCCAGCCCAGCGCTCTGAGAGCAGGCAGCACAGGGCGCTGGGAACCGACAGCTCAGCCCACAGAGCCAAGCCCAGGTCCACAGTTTTAGCCCCAGGGCGGCTGGGCCTTCAGCTGGTTGGTGGAACCCTAGAACACCAGCAATTGTGGCAATTCCAGAATTATCAGCACAGATATGCCTAGGACAAAGTGAGAGGTTAGTGCCCTATGGACTTTGGGACCAGTATTTGGGGAACACATGGATTCCTCCCCTGGGGGCAAAAAGCTGCTGAAGAAACAGCTGCACAGAAGTCATTTTGCAGTGTCAGTAGTGGCTCTAGCTCCTGCTCTGCAAACTGTAGGAAGATCCAGCAATCAGTCTGGGGGTTAATCCCTTTTGCTTTAAACTGCCTGGATCTGGATTGTGGTCTGGGGGGGAAGTTTGGGGTGGGTATCCAACTTGCCAGTGTGGGTGGAGGCTTTACAGAGGCCACCCAACTGGTGGAAGTTGTGAAGACCCCACGTTTGGGTGGAAGGTCCCCTGTCTGGTAGCAGAGTCCTACTGTGGCAACAAGCCCCAAAATCAAGTAATTAAGTGGCAATATGCCTAGGCAAACGAAACAAAATATACAGAAAAGTTCAACATTGGACTCCTATTTTAGGGGCAAAGAGGCTCAAAGCATGGAGGAGGACTGTGAGGTCAGAATTCCTGCACCAAAAGCCCCAAATGAAAATACAAGCTGGCTACAGGCCATAGAGGACCTTAAGAAGCAGATAAGAGAAGTGGGGGAAATTTTGGGAAGAGAAATGAAAAAGATGCAAGAAAAGTATGAAATGATAGTCAACAGCCTGACAGAGGAAAATAACACCTTAAAAAATAGACTAACTCAAATGGCCAAAGAGGCTCAGAAAGGCAATGAGGAGAAGAATGCCTTAAAAAGTCGAATTTGCCAGATGGAAAAAGAATCTCAAAAGCTCACTGAGGATATTCATTCCTTCAGAGTTAGACTGGAGCAAATGGAAGCTAGTGACTTTATGAGAATCAAGATACTATTAAACAGATCCCAAAAAATGAAAGAATAGAAGGCAATGTGAAATATCTCATGGGATAAACCACTGACCTGGAAAATAGATCCAGGAGAGATAATTTAAAAATTATTGGACTACCTGAAAGCCATGATCAAAGAAAGAACCTAGAAATCATCCTTCAAGAAATTCTCAAGGAAAATTACCCTGATGTTTTGGACCCAGAGGGCAAAATAGAGGTTGAAAGAATCCACAAATCACCTCCTGAAAAAGATCCCCCCCCCCAAAAAAAAAAAAAACCTCCCAGGAATATTATAGCCAGGTTCCAGAATCACCAGATCAAGGAGAAAATACTACAAGCAGCCAGGAAGAAACAATTTCAATATTGTGGAAACACAATCAGAATAGCACAGGACCTAGCAGCTTCTACCTTGAGGGATAGAAGGGCATGGAATATGATATTCCAGAGGGCAAAAGAGCTGGGAATGAACCCAAGGGTCACCTCCCCAGCAACACTGAGCATCTTGTTTCAGGGGAAAATATGATCATTCAGTTGAATAGAGGACTTTCAAGCACTCTTGAGGAAAAAACCAGAGTTGAATAGAAAATTTGTCATTCAGACCCAAGAAGCAAGAGATGCTTGAGAAGGTAATCAAGGAAAAGAAATAGAAAGGAACTTATCAAATTTGGACTATTTACAGTCCTACATGGAAAAACAATAATTGTGTTTGATGAAACCTTTCTCATTATGAAAATAATTGAAGAAGGGTACATGGCATATGTTCACAGGTTTACATGGATAGAGGACACAGGTTGAATTTGATGGGAAGGGATGATTATTTTTTTTGGAGGGCAATTGGGGTTGGGTGACTTTCCCGGGGTCTCCCGGCTGGGTTTTTTTTTGTGTGTTGGGTGTCTGGTGCCAGATCCGAGCTCGGGTCCTTCTGGCTCCGGGGCTGGCTCTCTGCTTGCTGCACCAGCTAGCCGCCCCAAGGAAGGGATGATCCTTAAGGGGTGAAGTCAAGAGGTGAGAGAGGAAAGTGGCAAGAGGAGATGGAGAGAGACAGGGTAGGGCAAACTATCTCATGTAGAAGAGGCAAGGGGAAGTAGTTGCAGGGGAGGGGAAGAACTGGAAGGCAAAAAGGCAAAAGCATACTCTCATTGAAGTTGGCTCAAGGAGAGAACCACATACATACTAAATGGGAAGATATTCCATTTAGAATATCTTACCCTCATTCACTCTCCTGAGTAGGGGAAAGGAGGATGAGAGGGGGGATGATGGAGGGGAGGGCATTCTGGGGAGAGGGGAGGTTAGAAGTACCCACTATCAAAGAGGGACAGGATCAAAGTAGGGAATGGACCAGGTGGGAGGTGAGACAGGTAGGAGGGAAATATAAGCAGTCTTTTACAATATATCTACTATGGTAATGTTTTGCATAGATATACAAGTACAACACATACTGAATTGCTTATCTTCTCAGAGGGAGTGGGTGACAAGGGAGAAAGGGAATGGATCTGAAAATCGAAGTTTTAAAATTAAATTTTTCATAAGATGTCCAGGCAAAAAAAAAACAAAACACTGGTGAACATAGGAATAAATAAAATTTTCCTTAAAACGATAACTATTGGCTATCTAAAACTGCAAACAGGCATTGTACATAGCAGTGAAAAGCTAGAAGGAGTCTCCCCAATAAAATGAGAGGTTAAATAGGGACATCCCTCATTACCACTATCATTCAATATTATACTAGAAATGTTAGTTTCAGCAATAAGAGAAGAAAAGGTAATTGACGGAATTAAAACAGGCAGTGAGGAAACAAAACTATCACTCTTTGTAGATGATAAGATGGTATACTTAGAGCATCCTAGAAAATCAACTGAAAAACCAATTGAAATAGTTCACAACTTAGAAGAGTCACAAGAATTAAATAAACCCACATAAACCATCAGCATTTCTATATATTATTGACAAAATACAGTAGAAATAGAAATACAAATTCCATTTACAATGACTACAGACAATATAAAATAGTCTATCTTCCAAGACAAATCCAGGAAATAGGTGAACACAATTACAGAATGATTTCCACACAAATAAAGTCAAATCTAAACAATTGGAAACATTTATTGCTCATAGATAAGCCAAGCCAATATAAAAAAAAATGATAATTCTACCTAAAATGATTTGCTCATTCAGTGCCATACCAATAAAACTACCAAAATTATTTTATAGAGCTAGAAAAAAATAATACTAAAATTCATCTGGAAGGAAAAAAAGATCAAGAATATCAAGGGAATTATAGAAATGATGGAATCTGAATGCAGCTTGAAGCATACTATTTTTACTTTGTTTTTTTGTGTTTTTTTTTTCCTTTTTTGTTCGGTTTCTTCTTTCACATGACTAATATGGAAATACGTGATTGTATATGTATAACCTTTATCAGATTTCTTACCATGTTGGGGAAGGGGAAGATGAGAGAAGGAGGGAGAAAAATTTAGATCTCAAAATCTTATAAAACTGAATGTTGAAAATTATCTTTACATGTAATTGGAAGATACTATTAAAATATGATTTTATATAAAATGTTTAGATATCATATAGAAATTTGCATTATATAAATAACGTATTTCATTCAATATATATTACTTGACTATTTGTATTTTTCCAGATCCCTTTATCTATACAACTGAATAAACTTTATTTTTCCTGTATCTAAATTTGTATTAATACCCCCCATGGTGATTCTGCTTGAAGTGTCTGGGGAAACAAAGATTGATTGCTATGTGATTGTTTTCCTGCCCTAATATCTTCAGCAGAAGATCTTGCTTAGGGACTTATTAGTCCAGTGTGGTGTGTGCAGTTAAACTTTTTTCTTTTAGACCTTTAAGGTTGTTAAAATAACTCTAGAGACTTAGCATATTCAGAGACTTCTTTTGAGTAGCAATGTTCATTGCATCAGAAAATTCTATTTTTTCCTTGCAAAATGATTTTCTAAAAAGTTTTCAATAATTTTTATTTGGCTTTGTTTAGAACATCACATTACCACTAGCTGCTTAGAGAGCAGGATTCATAGGAAAGTTGAGTAAAGTTTAGTAAATTTAGTAAAAGGCATCATGCCTCCCTGGCTCCTGCCAGATACTTTTCTATAGAAATATATTAGTAAGTCAATTTTAATTCTCACAGTATGGTTCTTCTTATACAATGCAAACTTTCTCTTCAATAGTTGGTGCCCCAGAAATTTATCACCCTAAGACCAACTTAGTAAAAGCTTTTTGGAACTTAGCTAGATAGTCCTCCTGAAAGAGGACAACAGTTTTGCCCTCTGTTTGTATTCATGTCCTTAGAGATCAAGAGTTGGAAGTAACCTCAGAGTCCATGGAATGCAAATCTCCCATTTTATAGATAAGAAAAGTGAGAATCAGGGGAGTTGGGACTTTCTCAGGGTAACACAAGAAGAGACAGGCCTTGAACCCAGGTCTTTTGAATTCAGTGATATCAGCCTTCCCACTGAAGTATGCTGCCTTCCCAACTGGAAGATTTTCTTTTTCAGGACACCTGACATCTGTATTACCTTTAAAAACCTAGAGTTGAGGGGCGGCTAGGTGGCGCAGTGAATAGAGCACCGGCCCTGGAGTCAGAAGGACCTGAGTTCGGAGCCGGCCTCCGACACAATCCACACAAACAAAAA
>WOXC01009300.1:0-105847 GCA_011680675.1 Gymnobelideus leadbeateri
ATCACCCATTCAGTGATTAAGTCTAAATGAAGAGAAGACTTAGAAGGAAGTATATGAAAGTTGTATAAGGATTTGAAGGGGTTTTAATGTGGAAGAGAGATTAGATTTACTCTGCTTGGTTCCCAATGACAAACTGAGCACAGTGTTTGGGAGTTGAAGAAAAATCAATTTTAGCTTGATATAATTAATATTTCTCAACCAATAATTCTTCCATGGTAAACTGGAATATCTTAAGAGGTTCTGCGTCCTCTTCTACCCTTCCACCCCTTCACAGAGGAGCTCATATGACCACTAGTCAACAGTTATAAAGAATTAGTTTATTCTACATTAAGATCTAACTAATAATCTGCAATGTGTCAGTCCAAGAACTTCTAAATCCAAGAGATTGTATAGTGAGAGTTGACTTAAATGTTACAGTATCCTAGGTTTTATGGATGGTAGGAATTTTGTGAACCTTCTATTTCCACACCTCCCCCAATCATTTTGCAGATGAGGAATCAAAACATAGATAAGGTAGGTGACTTGCCTGTGTACACACAGTAAGTAGCAGAGCTGAGATTTTAAATTTCATCAAATCCTATCTCTCACACAATGCAGGCAGGAATGCTTCCCACTCAATAGTTTGGAGGTGTAACAGCAATTGTTTCATATATCTGCCTGGTAAAACTCCAAGCTTTCTCACTAGATCTTGATCTAATGGCTGGAAACATGTTCTACATCAGCTTGGTAATAATTGAGAATGAGTACTCCTTACTACCAATTGCCCAGAAAGGATCAAACCAGCTGAAATACTATCATATGGTATCTCCTCTCCCATTAAATGCCCATTAAATGTCTCATTTAATTAATATTATCCACCATTTTATAGAAGTTGTCAGGTTTTGCTTCTTTATTTAAGCAATAGTAAAAGATCGTTCTACATCTATCTATTTTGAAGAATCCTGGTTCATAATAAAAGAACTTTCTAGTGGGAAGTTTTCTATGAGATTTTAAGAGAAATGCTACAATTTCAGGTGAAAAAATTTGCCAGAGTCTGTCATCAAGGCTAAGCGTTTCACTCTCAGTTTAAAAGCCTCTCATTCCTCTTCACATGCTTTCATCACTTCAGAGAAGAGCTACTGAGCCTCTTCTGAGGAAGAATTAATACTGTGTTCACCATCAAGATGTCCTAAACACAGCAACTTGGCATTGGAACAGACTTCAGATACTAAATAAATGTACCCAATCACTAATTGCTTCTACAATGTCCCTGAATCATGGTCCTGAAGACTTTACTTGAAGATCTCCAGTGAGGGCACAACCCACTCCTTTCCAAGGGAGCCTATGCCTCCTTAGGACAGTTGTAATTGTTAGATGATTTTAGTTGTCAGGCCAAATTCAGCCTCTCTGAGCCTTCCATGCTTTGCACCTAGTTCTACCCTGTGATGCCAAGCAGAACAAGGGGAATTATTTTTCAGTTATTTGAAGACAGTTATCACATTCTCCCTCTGTCTTCTTTTCTCTAGGTTTCACATTCAAATTTCCTTTATGATCCTTGAATGACACAGTTTCTTAAGCCCCTTTTAATATAAATTGCCCTTCTCTATGCATACTCTTTCTTTTTTTTTTTTTTTTTTTTTTTGCTTTTGGAGGGCAATTGGGGTTAAGTAACTTGCCCAAGATTACACGGCTAGGTTTTTATTTGTGTGTGCGTTAAGTGTCTGAGGCCGGATCCGAACTCAGGTCCTTCTGACTCCAGGGCCAGCACTCTACTCACTGCGCCACCTAGCCGCCCCCATGCATACTCTTTCTTGTTAGCTTCCTTTATAAAATATAGTACCCAGGAGTAACTAACCCCTGTTCTCCAGATGCACTCTGAGCAAAGACCTCACTCTGGGACCCTTCCCACTCTCAATCTGATCACATTAGCATTGTGGTGGTCACATCATATTATTGCCTCAACTAGAACAAGAGGTGTACCAAAACCTGCAGACTTGGTCCTACAAATCTGAAACCTTATTTCCAACTGTGAAGCCTTTCCATATTAAGTAAGAAATAAAATGTGTAAATCTATTCACACTCCAACCAGACCACAGAGCTAAGGGATTTTTTTAAAACAAATAATACATGAGAGATAATGTGGTATAATAGACTGCTTCTTAAAATAATATATTTCTATTAACTTTAAAGTTTAAAAGTATTTTTTCTAGTTGCAACTTTTCTGTCAAGTACCACAAATATGAATGTTTCTGTTTTACACCTGTGGAAAGCAAGACTAAGAAGGGCCATGTTCTCATACAACTAGCAAACGTTAGAGTCAACACTTGAACTGAGATCTCTGGAGGCAAACTTTTCTCCTTCTACTGTACCACAGTGTCCTATTTGCAGTTTTAGAGTCCTGCATTAAATTAGCAACTCTCAGGGATTATAGAGCCAGGATTTATTTTACACTCTTAAAAATTATTAAGGATTCCAATCCTTAATTGGAATCCTTAATAATTTGTATGGGCTATAATTTGATGTTAACATATTTGTTTGTATGGGCTATAATTTGATGTTAACATATTTGAAATTAATATTTATGAATTTATTTGAAATAACAAAACTTATTACATGGGGATATAAATAACATATTTAATGAAAGAAAACTATATTTTCCAAAACAAAGCAATCAGGGAGAAGAATGGCATTGTTTCACATATTTCTGAAAATGTCTTTGATGTCTGGCCTAATAGAAGTCAGCTGGATACTCATATCAGCTTCCACATTCAATCTGTTGTGATAAGTTATTCTGGTTAAAATATATGAAGAAAATTCAGTCTCACAAAGATATGTAGTTGGAAAGGGGAGGGTATTTCAATAGACAAATAATGTATTAGTATTATTATGAAAATAGTGTTGACCACACAGAGCCCCTGAAATGGTCCCAGGGAACCCCACATTCTTTGAGTCCCACTAGACTCCAAGGTTCCCTCCAATTCTAAAATCTTGGGATAGATGTTTTATTATTTATTATAGCAAAAGAATAACATCAATTACCTTCTTATTTTGTATTATTTGCATTCTTATAGCCCTTTATATTGACATGCTGCTTTAAACATGCTATTTCATTTCGTTCTCAAAATAAATTCTGTACAAGCATTATTATCCCCATTTTGACAGATCAGGAAAATTAGACCTGGAGAAATGACTTGCCTAGTAATCCCATTCAGTCTAATCCAATCTAATTCAATCCAAGAAGTGTTAGGTAGGCTCTGGGTCTCACTCTTCTAATCCAACACTTCTTAAACTGTGGGTCATGACCTCATATGGGATTGTGAAAAATCTGACAATGGTAAAATATTTCTGCACACAAACCAACCAAAAACTAATTACAAATCAAACACATAAGGAATCCAAGGTGTTTCTGGCAGCACTTGTCCATGATGCATGGGGCAAGTTCACTGCAGTTTTAGTTCTAAACACAAAGCATGTGAACTTTGCACTGTACAGGCACCCTCAGACCATGCAACGCCAATGAACAGTATCAAAACATGGAAAGGGGTCAGGAGTGGAAAAGCTTAAGAAGCCCAGTTCTATACAGCAACAACTTCCCAACACTTTGGGGATAATTCTGAAGTTAGTGTGCATGGATGCATGGATTTCTAGGTCTGTTGCTAATAGGCAATCTGGTTTATTTCCCCTGATAGCAATCACCAGTTAGTAGTTCCTTAAAATTACATCAATAACCTTTTAGAAAGAGATATGTGCTGAGAAATGTTCCCAATCCAGGAGCATCCATTACTCCATCATCTTGATCCCTGTGAGGAATGGACTCAAAGTAGTTGCTACAAAACATTCTCACTGCCAAATTCACTTCTTTGTGTGGAATCACTGATGGACAAATTACTCCCTTACTTGATACCATATCTTGAATGCCACATTAAATCACTACTAGTCTGGATCAAGCAAGTTGCTCTGTGGGGCTAGATCCTCATAGAACTTGACGATTTTGGCTACTGGAAAATTCCAAATTCTGTTACCTACTCCACTTGTTGAACTTTTGAAGCCTCTTCTGACTTTTCAAAGTTCAAAAGGCTAAAATTTGGTTCATTCTATCTCTGCTACTCTTTCACGCAAGACCAAGAGAGAATAAACATATTGAAGTAGAAGAGACAGAGTGAGGCATCACCATGCATTCGCAGCAAGAAAGAAGCTGCAGAGGAATAGTTTATCTGTCATATCTATGGAGAAGTGAAGAATTTATGATCAAAAGAGATAGAATTGCAAGATTTAAAATGGACAGCTTTGATTGCATTAAGTTAAAAAGGGTTGGCACAAACAAAGCAAGTGTAATCAAAATTAGAAGGAAACAGAAAGCTGGGAAACACAGCAAGAATCTCTGATAAAAGGACTCATTTCTTAAATATATAAAGAATTGATTTAACTTCCTAAGAATATTAAAAATTCCAATTGATAGATGGTCAAAGGATATGAACAGGCAGTTTTCTTTTTTTTTTTTTTGATTTTTTTTTTTTTAAAGCAATTGGGGTTAAGTAACTTGCTCAAGGTTACACGGCTAGTCATTTGATTTATGCGTGGGTGCTCATTTTCAGAGGCCGGATCTGATCTCGGGTCATCCAAACTCCGAGGCCAGCGCTCTTACTCACTGCGCCACCTAGCTGCCCCTTTAGGGCAATTGGGGTTAAGTAACTTGCCCAAGGTTACACGACTAGGTTTTTTTCGTATGTGCGGATTAAGTGTCGGAGGCCGGCTCCGAACTCAGGTCCTTCTGATTCCAGGGCCGGCGCTCTATTCACTGCGCCACCTAGCCGCCCCTAACAGGTAGTTTTCTTCTGCTTTTTCTTTTCTTTAGTGGAAAGCTATAGGGTCAAGATTTTATTCTAGGAGCAAAGGAAATGAAAACAGAAATAATAAAGGAGGAGGAATAAACAGAAAATTGCCCCATGTACATTAATAGTTTACATGCCTCCTGTTAGATTCAGTGTAATTTTCATTTCTTAAAAACACTTTTTGCCCTCTAGGGATTTTGTTAGTAAATCCAGGTACATCTGCTACAGTAATATTAACTCTGCATTCACTGAGCCCTGGTAAGGGAAGTGGAGTAACATAAAGCAGCAAACTATCATTCTCTTCAAAGAATCAGTCATAAGAACTCATATTGGGAAGAGAGATAATCTAAGTCAACTTCCTAATTTTACAGATAAGGAAACTGAGACACAAGGAGGAAAAACACTTGTCCAAGATCAAACAACAAGTTAGTTTTTGAACTGAAAGAGGTGATTATGGACAGTAAATTGCATGGTACAGTACAAAGAAACTAATATATGGATCATAGAATTGGAAGAGCACTAGAGGCCATCTAGATCACCCCCCATTTTTAATTAATGAAGAAATTGAGACTCAAAGGAATAAATTACTTGCTCCAAATCAGATAGGTTGGATTATAAGAGGCAGCATTCAGAGGAAGAAATCAAAGCTATTTATAGTCATATAAAAATGCTCTAAATAACTATTGATTAGAGAAATGAAAACCAAAACAACTCCAAGGTACCACCTCATGCCAATCAGATTGGCAAATAAGACAGTAAAGGAAAATAGTAAATGTTGAAAAGCATGTGGAAAAATTGGGACATTAATGTTGGTGGAGTTGTGAACTGATCTGATCATTCTGAAGAGCAATTGGAACTCTGCCCAAAGGACTTTAAAAGTGTCCATATCCTTTGACCCAGAAATATCACTCCTAGGTCTATATATAAAGAGATTTTTTAAAAGGAGGAGGGGAGGATGACCTATTTGTACAAAAATGTTATAATAGCTCTTTTTTGTGGTGGCAAAGAATTAGAAATTGAGGGGATGCTCATCAACTGAGGAACAACTAAATAAGTTGTAATATATGATTGTAATGGGACCGTGCTATAAGAAATATTGAGCAGGTGGATTTCACTAAAACCTGGAAAGAGTTACACAAACTGATACAAAGTGAAGTGAGCAGAACAAGGAGAACATTGTACACAGTAGCAGCAATACTGAATGATAATCAATGCTGAATAACTTGGCTACTCTCAGCACACCAGTGATCCAAGACAATTCCAAAGGACTCACAATGAAAAATGCTATCCATCTCCAGAAAAAGAACTGATGGAGCCCAAATGAAGATTAAAGCATGCTATTTTTCACTTTCTGCATTTTTTCATGTTTTCCCCCTTTGGGTCTCTGTCTTTTACAACATGACTAATATGGTAATGTGTTTTGCATGACTGAACATGTATAACCCGATATAAAATTGCCTACTGTCTCAGAGAAAGGATAGGTGTGAGAGAGAAGATTTGGAATACATGAAAAAATTTTAATGAATGTTAAAATCTGTCTTTAGATGTAACTGGGGAAAATAAAATATTTGGGAGGAAGGAAGGAAGGAAGGAAGGAAGGAAGGAAGGAAAAAAAGAAGGAACAAAAGAAGGAAGAAAAAAAGAAGGAAGGAAGAAAAAAGCTGCAAGTGCCAGGCTGCTATGATATCTCCCTTTACCAGAAGATTTAGAGCAATTCCTTCTTGCTCAGCACCAGGCAAGAGGGAGCTTATCTGTTCCAGTGTATAGTATACTCAATCAGTTCTTGATCAGCAACCAATTAAAAGGATTTTCTCCACACAATAAGTTGATGGGAAACAGAAGATACTTATCCATGATTTAAGGCAATAAAGGAAAGGGCATGTCCATCCTACATTTCTGGAATCATGTTCATCAAGCCCCTAAATGGGTTGGCAACTGATAGATAATATTCATATCCTAAGTCAGGGATTCTTTTTTTTTTTAAACAAATGCTTTATTACCTTCTGTTTTACATCATTCATTTCCGCCAGATTTTGAGGTACAATCATTTTCCCCCCATTATTCCCCTACCCAACCTCCCAGAGCAGTAATCCCACAAGATATCACTTCCTCCAATCTGCTCTCTCCCATACCTTCTCCCATACCCCCATTGACTTTTCCATTAGAGGAAGGTGAGTCTTTGCATCCCAATGCCTGCACATCTTATCTCCCAATTACAAGCAAAAGAGTATCAATAATAGTATTTATATATATTTGAAACATTTAATGTTACGACCTCAAATTTCAGATCCATTTCCTTCCTCCCTTGTTACCCATTCCTTCTTGGGAGATAAGTAATTCAGTATATGTTGTACATGTCTAGCTATGCAAAACATTATCATAGTAGATATATTGTACAAGGCTGCTTATAATTCCCTCCCACTCATCCCACCCCCTACCTGGTCCATTCCCTACATGATCCTGTCCCTCTTTTATAGTGGGTACTTCCAACCTCCCCTCACCCCAAGGATGCCCTCCCATCCATCATCCCTCCTCCCATCCCCCTTCCCCCTATCCTGCTGCAGGTTGAGATATCCCATTTACTATGTATGTCATTTTCTCCCTGAACCAAATTCAGTTTGAATGTGGTTTTGCCTTTTTAGTCTTCCTTATACTCCCCGTCTTTTGCAACCACTTCCCCTTGCTTGTTCTGCATGGGATAGTTTACACTACCCTGTCTCTCCCCATCTCCTCTTGCCACTTTCCTCTCTCACCTCATAATTTCATCCCTTGAGTATTCTCCCTTCCCAACAAATTCAACTTATGCCCTCTATCCATATATAACTATAATCATATACACACACATTCACATATGTATTCATATGACCACACCCCCTTCTTCCATTATTTTCATAGTGAGAAAGATATCATCAGGCACAGTTATTGCTTTTCCATATAGGAATGTAAATAGTTCAACTTTGATAAGTTCCTTTTGATTTCTTTTCCCTGATTACCTTCTCAGGCATCTCTTCCTTCTTGTGTCTGGATGTCAAATTTTCTATTCAATTCTGGTTTTTTCTCAAGAATGCTTGAAAGTCCTCTATTCCACTGAATGACCATATTTTCCCCTGAAACAAAATACTCAGTTTTGCTGGGTAGGTGACCCTTGGGTTCATTCCCAGGTCTTTTGCCCTCTGGAATATCATATTCCATGCCCTTCAATCCCTCAGTGTAGAAGCTGCCAGGTCCTGGGCTATTCTAATTGTGTTTCCACAATATTGAAATTGTTTCTTCCTGGCCGCTTGTAGTATTTTCTCCTTGATCTGGGGATTCTGGAACCTGGCTATGATATTTCTGGGAGTTTTCTTTTTGGGATCTTTTTCAGGAGGTAATCGGTGGATTCTTTCAACCTCTATTTTGCCCTCTGGATCTAAAACATCAGGGCAGTTTTCCTTGAGAATTTCTTGAAGGGTGATTTCTAGGTTCTTCCTTGATCATGGCTTTCAGGTAGTCCAATAATTTTTAAATTGTCTCTCCTGGATCTATTCTCCAGGTCAGTGGTTTTTCCCATGAGATATTTCACATTGCCTTCTAATCTTTCATTTGCTTGGATCTGCTTAACAGCATCTTGATTTCTCATAAAGTCATTAGCTTCCATTTGCTCCAGTCTAACTCTGAAGGAATGAATCTCCTCAGTGAACTTCTGAGATTCTTTTTTCCATCTGGCAAATTCGACTTTTTAAGGCATTCTTCTCCTCATTGCCCTTTTGGGCCTCTTTGCCATTTGAGTTAGTCTATTTTTTAAGGTGTTGTTTTCCTCAGTCAGGCTGTTGACCCTCATTTCATACTTTTCCTGCATCCTTCTCATTTCTCTTTCCAATTTTTCTCCACTTCTCTTATTTGATTTTTAAAGTCCTTCTTAAGGTCCTCTATGGCCTGCAACCCGCTCATGTTTTCCCCTGGGGCTTTTGGAGCAGGACTTCTGACCTCACAGTCCTTTTCCCGCTCTATGCCCCCAAAATAGGAGTCTAGGGTTGTATTTTTCTGTTTCCTTTGCCTTGGCATGTTGCCACTTAATTGCTTGACTTTTAGGCTTGTTGCCACACTATGGCTTTAAGGCCAGATAGAGGAATTTTCGTCCTGAATGTGTGGGGGGGCAACTTCCGTTTCTGGCAAGCTGTAAACCCACCCACAACTTCCACCCTAGATCACAATCCAGATCCAGGGAGGTTAAAGCAAGAGCGATTACCCCCCAAGACTGATCGCTGGATCTCCCTACAAATTTGCAGGCTGGGAGCGGGATCTGCCTCTGAAAACTACAAAATGGCGTTTGTCCTCAGCGGCTTCTAGCCCCCAGGGGAGGGAGCCGACACATTCCCTAATACCAGTCCCAAAGTCCATAGGACACTAACCTCTTTCTTTGTCCCAGGCAAGTCTATGTTGATAGTTCTGGAATCTCCACAGCTCCTGGTGTTCTGGGGTTCCTCCAGCTGGCTGCTGGCCCTGCCGCCCTGGGGCTAAAACCGCGGCTCATGCGGACCTGGGCTCGGCTCGGTTCCTGCGCTCAGCGCGCTGCACGCTGCCAGGTCCCAGACCACTGCGCTGGTCCTTCCTGCAGGGCTGCTGGGCTGTCCTCAGCGGGAGTTTAGCTTCTCTGTGTCGTTCTGTGGGTGCTGGGGCTCCAGAAGTTGTTCAGAGTCCCCGTTTACATCGTTTGGGGGGGAATGTAGGGATTCTTAACATGTGATTTATAAATGTACTTTAAATTTTTTTTGAAAACTATATTTAGTATAATTAGTTTGTTTTTCAATCCTACATAATTTATTTTATGCATTTAAAAAATATTCTGAAATAGGTTTTACCATAACGCCAAATAGGGTTGTAGCAAAAAAAAATATATTGAAAAATCCTACTCTAAGGACTGGGTCCTCATTGTCTGTTCTCTCCCCTTATCCCAGTACACAAACATTTATCAGATACCTACAATGTGCAGACACCGTGCAAGGCTAGAAATACAAAACTAAAATGAAAGACAGTCTCTAGTTGGATATGGCATATACAGAGACAAATGTGTATATGTATGTATACACAAACATACACACACATTAAATTTGAGGAAGGATCAAATACTAATGAATAAGGGAATCATGAAAGACTTCCATAAGAGGTGGCATATAAACTAGCCTTAAAAGAAGTGTCCAGGGGGGGCAGGGCCAAGATGGCGGAGTAGAAACAGCTCGTCCAAGCCTCTCTGCCCCCAGATTCTCCACAAACTATGTAAAAAAGGACTCTGAAAATCTTCTGGAGCCCCAGCACCCACAGAACGACACAGAGAAGCTAACCTCCCGCTGAGGACAGCCCAGCACCCTGCAGGAAGGACCAGCACAGTGGTCTGGGAGCCAGCAGCGCGCAGAGCGCAGGAGCCGAGCCAAGCCCAGGTCCACGTGAGCCGAGGTTTTAGCCCCAGGGCGGCAGGGCCAGCAGCCAGCTGGAGGAACCCCAGAACACCAGGAACTGTGGAGACGCCCCGAATATCACATAGACTTGCCTAGGACAAAGTAAGAGGTTAGTGTCCTATGGACTTTGGGACCTGTATTTGGGGAATGCGTCAGTCCTCCCCTGGGGGCTAGAAGCTGCTGAGGAGACACGCCATTTTGTAGTTTTCAGAGGCATTTCCGGCTCCCAGCCTACAAATCTGTGGGGAGATCCAGCGATCAGTCTTGGGGGGTAATCGCTCTTGCTTTAACCTCCCTGGATCTGGATTGTGATCTAGGGTGGAAGTCGTGGGTGGGTTTACAGCTTGCCAGAAACGGAAGTTGCCCCCCACACGTTCGGGACGAAAATTCCTCTATCTGGCCTTAAAGCCATAGTGTGGCAACAAGCCCAAAAGTCAAGTAATTAAGTGGCAACATGCCAAGGCAAAGGAAACAGAAAAATGCAACCCTAGACTCCTATTTTGGGGGCATAGAGCGGGAAAAGGACTGTGAGGTCAGAAGTCCTGCTCCAAAAGCCCCAGGGGAAAACATGAGCGGGTTGCAGGCCATAGAGGACCTTAAGAAGGACTTTAAAAATCAAATAAGAGAAGTGGAGGAAAAATTAGAAAGAGAAATGAGAAGGATGCAGGAAAAGTATGAAATGAGGGTCAACAGCCTGACTGAGGAAAACAACACCTTAAAAAATAGACTAGCTCAAATGGCAAAGGAGGCCCAAAAGGGCAATGAGGAGAAGAATGCCATAAAAAGTCGAATTTGCCAGATGGAAAAAGAATCTCAAAAGTTCACTGAGGAGATTCATTCCTTCAGAGTTAGACTGGAGCAAATGGAAGCTAATGACTTTATGAGAAATCAAGATGCTGTTGAGCAGATCCAAACAAACGAAAGATTAGAAGGCAATGTGAAATATCTCATGGGAAAAACCACTGACCTGAGAATAGATCCAGGAGAGACAATTTAAAAATTATTGGACTACCTGAAAGCCATGATCAAAGAAAGAACCTAGAAATCACCCTTCAAGAAATTCTCAAGGAAAACTGCCCTGATGTTTTAGATCCAGAGGGCAAAATAGAGGTTGAAAGAATCCACTGATCACCTCCTGAAAAAGATCCCAAAAAGAAAACTCCCAGGAATATTATAGCCAGGTTCCAGAATCCCCAGATCAAGGAGAAAATACTACAAGCAGCCAGGAAGAAACAATTTCAATATTGTGGAAACACAATCAGAATATCCCAGGACCTGGCAGCTTCTACACTGAGGGATCGAAGGGCATGGAATATGATATTCCAGAGGGCAAAAGAACTGGGAATGAACCCAAGGGTCACCTACCCAGCAAAACTGAGTATTTTGTTTCAGGGGAAAATATGGTCATTCAGTGGAATAGAGGACTTTCAAGCATTCTTGAGGAAAAAACCAGAGTTGAATAGAAAATTTGACATCCAGACACAAGAAGGAAGAGATGCCTGAGAAGGTAATCAGGGAAAAGAAATCAAAAGGAACTTATCAAAGTTGAACTATTTACATTCCTATATGGAAAAGCAATATCTGTGACTGATGATATCTTTCTCACTATGAAAATAATGGAAGAAGGGGTGTGGTCATACGAATACATATGTGAATGTGTGTGTATATGGTTACAGTTATATATGGATAGAGGGCATAGGTTGATTTTGTTGGGAAGGGAGAGTACTCAAGGGATGAAATTATGAGGTGAGAGAGGAAAGTGGCAAGAGGAGATGGGGAGAGACAGGGTAGGGTAAACTATCCCATGTAGAAGAAGCAAGGGGAAGTGGTTGCAAAGGAGGGGGAGAATAAGGAAGGCTAAAAAGGCAAAACCACATTCACATTGAATTTGGTTCAGGGAGAAAATGACATACATACTAAATGGGATATCTCAACCTGCAGCAGGATAGGGGGAAGGGGGATGAGAGGAGGGATGATGGATGGGAGGGCATCCTTGGGGTGAGGGGAGGTTGGAAGTACCCGCTATAGAAGAGGGACAGGATCATGTAGGGAATGGACCAGGTGGGGGGTGGGATGAGTGGGAGGGAATTATAAGCAGCCTTGAACAATATATCTACTATGATAATGTTTTGCATAGCTAGACATGTACAACATATACTGAATTACTTATATCCCAAGAAGGAATGGGTGACAAGGGAGGAAGGAAATGGATCTGAAATTCGAGGTCGTAACATTAAATGTTTCAAATATATATATAAATACTATTATTAATACTCTTTTGCCTATAATTGGGAGATAAGATGTGCAGGCATTGGGACACAAAGATTCATCTTCCTCTAATGGAAAAGTCGATGGGGGTATGGGAGAAGGTATGGGAGAGAGCAGATTGGAGGAAGCGATATCTTGTGGGACTGCTATTCTGGGAGGTTGGGTAGGGGAATAACGGGGGGAAAATGATTGTAACTCAAAATCTGGCGGAAATGAATGATGTAAAACAGAAGTTAATAAAGTATTTGTTTAAAAAAATAAAGAAAGAAAGAAAGAAAGAAAAAAAAAAGAAGTGTCCAGGACATAAAGCACTGTAGTGCCAATGCAATATTCACAGCACCTACGATCACTATAAATACACCTGCATTGTGCTCAATTGCAAAATACAACAGACTTTCTATTTAGACGTTAGAAGCAAAACATTTATTCAGATAGCAGAAAATTAAATCCCCAAACCAGTAAGTTGATCCCATCATAGTAGTAAAGAAGTTAAGCTGTAACAGCACAGAAAGCCATACCATCCTTTAGCCTTCCCATAAACCAACATTTACTCAAAAGCCTGAGCCTTCCTGGGATGCTTATTATCCTCCTATCAGTCTAGCTATTTCTGACCATAACTTCCTGTGGGCTCTGCTCCACCCTGCAGCAAACTCCTCCCACCATAGGCTCCATGTGATTACATTCAGCCTATTAGGGGGAAGAGTATATTTTCAAAGCAGAGAAGATCTTCAAATTACCATTACCATTACAAGGACAATGTCGACAAAAGCATAGAGGTGACAGGTACAATAGTAAGTATGTTGAACAGCAAGTAAGTTAATAGAACATGCAAAAGGAGAAAAAAGTGAAATAATATTGAAAAAACATTTTGGAAAAAAATTGCAAAAGATTTAAATATCAGGTGGAAGCCTTTTTTTTTTTTTTTTACCTAGGATATAAGAGGTATTGGGGTTTCTTAAGAAGTGATGTAGTAAAACATATTATCAATAGTGACATTAGGACTTGTCCCAAAGTTGACTGCAGATCTTTTGACTCTAAATATGTCTAATTCTCCTTAATTTATACCACTTGCCTATTATAGAGGACAGTAGTAGATTAGCTGCCCAGAAACAAACAGGGCAGGACATGAGTCCTATGCTAACTCCACGACCACCAGTTTAGCAGTAACACTCTAGGCACCAGCTCCACTTCCTCAAGGCACCCCATATAAGAGCATCAGTAAGAGGATGTCATCATTGAAGAGAATAATAAAATGACCATTCAGAGCCATAAAGGAGAGGTAAGTATTATGCTATCTAGTCCTGCTTCTGGATAAAAAAATCATTGCCCATGAGAGAAAGTCATGCCAGAGTGTTGGGTTATTGTTCTGAACTGTATAATGCTTTTGAGATGGCACAGTCTACCATACTCCCAAGAACAGGGCATCCTGGAGTGACTGATCAACTGATATAGTTGTGTCCTTATATAGTATATCCCTGCCATGAACACTTCCTAAAATTCTAACTCTGAGTGACTCGTGTAACTATTGTACCACTAAATTAGACATGTATGCATAACTGGTCAGACTGCATCACCAATGATTTATTGCTACATTTTGAATTACTGTGTCTGCTATATTTTTGCATCTCACTCTCCTCTTTGACTCAGATCAAGAGATTTTCAAAAACTCACAAATTTCTATAGGGGAAAGGTAATTATGTCAAATCTTAGAGATTTCAGAATAATATATGATCAACACAACATAAAATAGTACAATTGTTAACATAAACCTGACACAGATATCTAAATACATGATTAATGTGCTATTATGAACTATGATCAGGTCTGGAAGAAAATTAAGTGACTACCTCGTCCACTTCACTAATTTTAAAGATGAGGAAAATCAGGTTCAATATTAAGGGACTTGCCAAAGTTCATGCAGGTGGCATCAGAGGCAAGATTTGAATGCAGACCCTCTGAATGTTGAGTCAGTGTTCATTCCATTATATCTTGCTGCCTCCCTAATGGTACCTAGGTAAGTTCGGAGAAGATTATCACGCAGGATGACTCTGAAGTGATCACTTTTTTGGTAACAGAGAATCTGATAGACTATTTAAGAAGTTATCGAAATTTTGCAATGTGTTTGGGTGGAAGACTCCCCACAGTAATGAGGAATTCTTTAGGTATTTCAGTGGGAAATACTGTGATGGGTATTTAAGTTGGACAGCATAAGACACCTTAAAGATCAACTAATACATTCCTTTCATTTAACAGCATAATAAGAAATTGACTTCAATAAAGGGTAAAGGACTTGGCACAGTGAATAGAATGGGCCTAGAGTCAGGAGGCCTCATCTTCATGAGTGCAAATCTGGCTTCAGACATTTAATAGCTGGGTCAACCTGGACAAGTCATTTAATTATATTTGTCTCAGTTTCCTCATCTGTAAAATATGAGCCGGATAAGAAAATGGCAAATCACTCCATATATTTTTTTAATTAAACAAATGCTTTATTAACTTCTGGTTTACATCATTCATTTCCTCCAGATTTTGAGTTAAATTTTTTTCCCCGTTTTTCCCCTACCCACCCTCCCAGAATAGCAGTCCCACAAGATATCCCTTTCTCCAATCAGCTCTCTCCCATATCTTCTCCCATACCCCCTTCAACTTTTCCATTAGAGCAAGGTGAATCTCTGTGCCCCAATGCCTGCACATCTTATCTCCCAATTACATGCAAAAGAGTATTGATAATAGTATTTATATATATCTTCGAAACATTTAATTTTAAGACCTTGTATTTCAGATCCATTCCCTTCTTCCCTTGCCACCCATTCCCTCTAGGGAGATAAGTAATTCAGTATGTGTTGTACATGTATAGCTATGCAAAATATTACCATAGTAGATATATTGTACAAGGCTGCTTATAATTCCCTCCCACCCATTCCACCCCCCACCTGGTCCATTCCCTACTTGATCCTGTCCCTCTTCTACAGTGGGTACTTTCAACCTCCCCTCCCCCCAAGAATACCCTCCCATCCATCATCCTTCCTCCCATCCCCCTTCCCCCTATCCTGCTGCAGGTTGAGATATCCCATTTAGTATGTATGTCATTCTCTCCCTGAACCAAATTCAATGAGAATGTGGTTTTGCCTTTTTGCCTTCATATTCTTCCCCTCCCCTGCAGCCACTTCCCCTTGCTTCTTCTACATGAGATAGTTTACCCTACCCTGTTTCTCCCCATCTCTGCTTGCCACTTTCCTCTCTCAGCTCATAATTTCACCCCTTAAGTATCATTCCTTCCCAACAAATTCCACTTATGCCCTCTCTCCATGTATAACTGTAAACATATATACACACATTCACATATGTATTCATATGACCATACACCCTTCTTCCATTATTTTCATACTGAGAAAGGTTTCATCAGTCACAGTTATTGTTTTTCCATGTAGGAATGTCAATAGGTCAACTTTGATAAGTTCCTTTTGATTTCTTTTCCCTGATTACCTTCTCAGGCATCTCTTGCTTCTTGGGTCTGGATGTCAAATTTTCTATTCAATTCTGGTTTTTTCTTCAAGAATGCTTGAAAGTCTTCTATTCCACTGAATGACCATATTTTCCCCTGAAACAAAATACTCAGCTTTGCTGGGCAGGTGACCCTTGTGTTCAGTCCCAGCTCTTTTGCCCTCTGGAATATCATATTCCATGCCCTTCGATCCCTCAGTGTAGAAGCTGCCAGGTCCTGTGCTATTCTGATTGTGTTTCCACAATATTGAAATTGTTTCTTCCTGGCTGCTTGTAGTATTTTCTCCTTGATCTGGGGATTCTGGAGCCTGGATATAATATTCCTGGGAGTTTTCTTTTTGGGATCTTTTTCAGGAGGTGATCTGTGGATTCTTTCAACCTCTATTTCCCCCTATGTGTCTAAAACATCGAGGCAATTTCCCTTGAGAATTTCTTGAAGTGTGATTTCTAGGTTCTTTCTTTGATCATGGCTTTCAGGTCATCCAATAATGTTTAAATTGTCTCTCCTGGATCTATTTTCCAGGTCAGTGGTTTTTCCCATGAGATATTTCACATTGCCTTCTATTCTTTCATTTGTTTGGATCTGCTTAAGAGCATCTTCATTTCTCATAAAGTCATTAGCTTCCATTTGCTCCAGTCTAACTCTGAAGGAATGAATATCCTCAGTGAGCTTTTGAGATTCTTTTTCCATCTGGCAAATTCGACTTTTTAAGGCATTCTTCTCCTCATTGCCCTTTTGGGTCTCCTTTGCCATTTGAGTTAGTCTATTTTTTAAGGTGTTGTTTTCCTCATTCAGGCTGTTGACCCTCATTTCATACTTTTCCTGCATCCTTCTCATTTCTCTTCCCAATTTTTCCTCCACTTCTCTTATTTGATTTTTAAAGTCCTTCTTACGGTCCTCTATGGCCTGTAACCCACTCATATTTTCCTTTGGGGCTTTTGGAGCAGGATTTCTGACCTCACAGTCCTCCTCCTCTTCCCTGCTTAGATCCTCTTTGCCCCCAAAATAGGAGTGTAAGGTTACATCTTTCCATTTATTTTGTTTCCTTTGCCTTGACATGTTGCCACATAATTACTTGACTTTTGAGCTTGTTGCCACAGTAGGACTCTGCCACCAGACAGGAGAGCTTTCATCCTGAACATTGGGTTCTTCACAGCTTTATGGCAAGCTGGATACCCACCCCAGACCTCCACCCCAGATCACAATCCAGATCCAGGGAGGTTAAAGCAAGAGCGATTAACCCCCAAGACTGATCGCTGGATCTCCCTACAGTTCTCAGGCCAGGAGCTGGAGCTGCCACTGAAAACTACAAAATGGCGTGTCTCCTCTGCGGCTTCTAGGCCCCAGGGGAGGAAGCCAACGCGTTCCCCAAACACTGGTCCCAAAGTCCATAGGGCACTAACCTCTCACTTTGTCCTAGGCATATCTGAGTTGATAATTCTGGAATCGCCACAGCTGCTGGTATTCTGGGGTCCCTGTAGCCAGCTGCTGGCCTGGCCGCCCTGGGGCTAAAACCGCATGCTGCACTGCCAGCTCCCAGAGTGCTGCACTGGTCCTTCCTGCAGAGCTGCTGGGCTGTCCTCAGCGGGAGGTTAGCTTCTCTGTGTCGTTCTGTGGGTGCTGGGGCTCCAGAAGTTGTTCAGAGTCCCCTTTTACATAGTTTGGAGGTAATCTGGGGGAAGAGAGCCTTGGAAGTGCTGTTTCTACTCTGCCATCTTGGCTCCGCCCCCCATCACTCCATATTTTTGTCAAGAAAACCCCAATGGGGTCACAACTGAAAAATGACTTAAAAATAAAAGATTATCTAAGTAGCAAAGTTGACAAAAATTCAAATCCAGGTCCTCTCAGTTGTTTTCTTACCATATTATAAGGAATTCTCAATATTGTGTTAGTTAAAGAGGACTTACTAATAGCAAAAAATATTTGATCAGATAATCTACTGGTATTCAAAATGCCCAAACTATGCTTTAAGGTATGAAAATAATCATTGTATCTTTGCATCAATGGTCTGACATTCTGATTGTCATTTGAAACACATATTATGTCTTTGGTCTAATCCTTTCCAAAGGAAAGTATTTTCAAGTTGATTAAGAAAAAGTCAATGGGAAATAAGTTTACATCAAAACTTCACAAACAGCTTTTCTTTTTAAAAAATTATGTATATAAAATGTTTTAACCAAATTCTCAATATTGTCAATAAATCCGTATTTGTAAATTCATAGATGTAAGATCACCCTCCACCAATGTACACAATAATGCTTCTATAAATATGAGAGAGTTTTTTCAGGATCAGAGTTTAACTTGCCCAAGGACATAAAATTAGTAAGTTTCAGAGGCAGGATTTGAACCCAAGTCTGCCTGACTCTATGTCCAGCATACTATCCACTACTGTTACCTTTCAGGCTAAGGTGGCATAGCAATAAATATCAAAATTCTAGAGCAAAGGCAATGCTGGTTTTGTTATGGATATATTCATTTAAAAATGAATGAATTATATTTTATCTTATTAGTGAAGAATGTTACCTTTTTATTTTAATGGAACATTTGGAAGTATCTTTTCATGGCTGAGTTAAAATAAAGCTTAAATTCCTATTTCATATACAAAATTATTCCTTTTATAGGCTTCTATATTTAGTTATTGGGCTATTTTTTATTTTAATTTATTTCACTAAGTCTTTTCAAAAGGTCATAGACTTAGAGCTGGGATGGACATTAGTGATCATTTGCCCCAATGAGGAAACTGAGAGGAATAAGATGTAGTAACTTTCAAAAAAATCACACAAGTAAGTAGCAAAGGTTACAAAACAAGGAACCAGGCACTTTGACTCCAAATCCAGGACTCATTCCTTTCCACTGCACTGGCTAAATATTACCAATAAGTAGGTAAACTAAAGACGTGAATAAAGAGTGGAGACACAACAAAATCTTATTAATATTAATTGAAACCATATCCTAATGTCATGAATCAAGAACATGGTAATGAAGGTGACGTTAAAGCATTATTAAGTGTTTGTGATATGCCAGTCACAGTGCTAAGTGCTAGGAATACAAATATAATTTAAAAGGAAGCAGTCCCTGCCCTCAAGGAGCTTACATGGTAGTAAGAAAGGCAAAACATAATGGGGAACTGAAAAAATGAGGAGAAGTAGAGAGATGTCATGGTTCAGATATCTCTTAGAAGTGACATTTAGGAAAATCTTAGAAATTTTGACATCTATCTTTTTAATTGACATCATAAGTTTTTAGCCTTTCATATAGTTGGTGCTTAATATATTTTTCTAAAAAAAGTTTTCTCTGGGCATTCAGTATTTCACGTGGGATTAATTTGATGTCTTGAAGAAAATTATAGGAGGCAAAAAATGCTATTGCTTTACCAAAACATCTTTGGAACTAAACAGTCTGAAAGAATATAAGTTTAGTTACTTAGAAAAGAAACATGCATTGTTTACAGAATCCAAAATATAGCTTCCCATACTGTTGAAAGCTAGGAACAAAAAGGGACAACTGAATGTGCAAGCATTTTCTGATTTTTTAAAAATTAATTATTTGGCACCTCTATGTATAATCTAGAAAAACTTTGGCCAAGGTGTCCAAAGATAAACCAGGAGAAAACTCATTTATGTGAAAATACCCTACATTATGCTGTTTCTAAAAATGAGAAGAGTTTTTAAAATAACTGCAAAATTGGCAATTTGCTTCTAGGGTGCTAACATTACTCATAGTGTTTTGGATCTAGTATCTTCAAGACAACCTAACTTCCCAAATATGGAATGTAGACTAAGTCTACAGTGAGTCATCAAAATGTAATATGTTCCTTCTTTTATGTCATTTGCATTTCACATTATACCAGTTGCCCAGCATTGAATTGAAGGGTGAAAAGTCAGCTGAATCATGGTGGCAAAGACCAGAGTCAGAAGCATGACTGGGAGGAGTCCAATTTTTCTTAAGTATTCTCTCTTTCATCTATTTTCCAGGCTGGTTGTTTTTCCAATGAAACACTTTACATTTTCTTCTTTTTAAAATTCTTTTTATTTTGTTTTATGGGGGTTATTTTTTTTATATCTCATGGAGTCATTAGCTTTCACTTGTCTGATGCTACTTTTTAAGTATTTTTTTTTGCAGTAAGCTTTTATATCCCCTTTTCCATTTGGCTAAATCTACTTCTTAAGGAGTTCCTTTCTATAGTTAATTTTTGTACATCTTTTTCATTTGATCAATTATGATTTTTAAAGAATTTCTTATCTTCAGTGAATTTTTGTGCTTAGTTTACCATTTGGTCTATTGTGTTTAACATTTTTATTTTTCTTCAGTATCTTTTTTTTTGTCTCTTACACCAAGATATTGACTACCAAGATAATTTTCTTGCATGAATCTCATTTCTGTTCCCAATTTTTCCTCTATGTTTCTTATTTGATTTTTAAAATGTTGTTTGAGCTCTTCCAGTAATTCATTTTGGGTATGTGACCAATTCACTTTTTTCTTTGAAGCTTTGCATATAACTATTTTGACTTTATTGTCTTCTTTTGAGTTTGTGTCTTGATCTTCCTTGACATGATAGTAACTTTTCACATTTAGGTTATTTTTTGTTTGTTTGCCCATCTGTCTAGTCTGTTTCTTGACTTATAGCTTTATGTTAAAATTGTCCTTTGCTCCTGGGTTGGAAGGCCACATCCTAAGTTTTAGGTTTCTTTGGGCTGCTGTTTTCAGAACTGGTTTTGGGAGTCTGTAAGTTTTTTGGTTCTTCCAACATGCTATGATCTAAAGAAAGGTGTTGTCACTGCTATTCTGACTAATGCTCTTGTCTATGAGTAACAACAAGCACTCTTCTCCACCTTGAAACTGTGAGCATGGTTATTACTCTCATGCAATACAAACACTGGTAGGCTAATTTTCCTCTTTGCCCTGGACCTGGAACACAAAACTGTGTATGGACAATGCAACAGAGACTTGCACCCACTGCCAGCAAAGTCCTCTTAATGAGAAATACCCTGTAATATCCTTCTAACTAGTTGTCCAACTCCCTTACCCTCTGTAAGCTGGGAGCTTCCAAAGCTGCCCTCAGCTGATGCAGCTGATTCTGAGACCTTCTTGTGATTCCTTGGAATGCAGCATGCACTACACTGCACTCTAGTCCCAAAATCACCTTTCTTGCCAACCTCCTCAGTTGCTTTGAGTTAGAAAATCATCTCACTTTAACCCTTTGTTGGTTGTGCCACTTCAGAATTCAATATGAGCATTTCTGTTGTTTGGAGGGGAACTTGAGAGAATTCAGGTGAATCTTTGCCTTTTATTCCGCCATCTTGGCTCTGCCCTCCATTCAATGAGCTCTTATTCTAATGGGGCAATAAGAACATAACTAGGCACATGTAAACTGTGTGAATGGGAAGTTATCCTTGTGAAAAGGGATTACCAGTTACTAAAAGACTGTAGGAAGGAGTAGGAAAGACCTTCTGCAGAAGGTGGAATTTGATCTGAGTGCTGAAGGAATACAGAGAAGTCAGAAGGTATAGGGGAGGAGACACAGTGCTCAGGCATGGAGAATAGTCAGTGAAAAAATAAACTGAAGCAAGAAATGGGGGTGTCACTTTTTAGGAACGACAAGTAGGCCTATGTAAATTTATCATAGAATTTGCACAGAGGCATAAAGGTTATGAACACTGAAAAGGTAGGAAGGGGCCTGGTAAAACAGGGCTTTAAAAGTCAAATGGAAGATTTTCTATTTGATCCTGGAGGTAATAGGAAGTCATTGGAGTTTATTGAACAGGATTTTAAAAGACTCAGATTTGCTCTTTAGGAGAATAGTTTTGGCAATGGAATGGAGGATAAATTGGAGTGAAGAGAGACTTGTGGTAGGGAAACCAGCCAGAAGGCTGTTACAATCATCCAGAAATGAGGCATAGCTTCCAAGAATAAGGAAGTGCTAATTTCTCTGTATTCTGTCCTAGTCAAAACACACATGGAGTATTGTGTTCAGTTGTGGTCTCATATGGTTAAGAAAGATTTTGATAAGCTGGCAAGAATCTAGAAAAGGGTAACCAGCATGATAAAAGATCTTGAGTCCATGGAACTTGAGAACTGGTTAGAGAAAATGGGAATACTTAGCATGAAGATATGAAGGTTGAGGATATGATAGCTGTGTCTGAGTATTTGAAAGGCTATCTTGTGGAAGGGGAATTAGACTTCTTCAGCAACAGAGATCAGAACCAAGAGTAATGGGAGGAGAATGCAAAGAGAAAAATTAAGGATTGATGTCAGGAAATTTTTCCTAATGATTAAAATTATCCATATGTGGAATAGATTGCCTCAGGAGGTAACAGATCTCCCATCTGTGGAAATATTTAAACAGAAATATTATGATAGTATGTTTTAGAAGGAATTCATTCTCAGGTATTGGTTTGGATTAGATCACTGCCAAGATCTCTTCTCATGCTAAAATTCTTACTAATAGCAATATGATTCTTTAAGACTTTAAAACATTCGTTATTTCATCAATAGAAATACTTTCTCCACCACCTCAGATTTCCATTAATTGACTCCCAAGTATACATTGCTCATCATGAGTTTTTGTGCCCAGAACAAAAATAAGTAAACAAAATCATCATTCTGTGGTCAACCTATATTGAGCTTCTCTGAAACTAGGTGGGGGATCAGATGAAAAATTGAACAGTCTGTCAGCAGGTCCATATATAAAGTCTTTCCAGTTTGGTGAAATTGGCAGAACTCACATTCAATCATCACAAATCCAGGATTATTGAGATACGAGAAGTTGTTTTAAAATGCAAGAATTTAATAATAGAATAAAATAAATTGACATTTAAAGTTGATTAGCAATCGTAGTTACATTTTTTATTTACAGAATGTTTTAAAATATCAACTATTTAACTGAGCAACCACTAAGATTAGTGTAGTAGGATCAATTTACAACAGAAGATAGAAGGTCCATATTTGCCATTGAAATTAGTCAAGTGAAGAATACTATTCCACATTAAGTTTAGAAAGTTAATTGGAGAGAGGACAAGAATAGAAAATTATATTTTAGAGCCAGATAGTCTAAGAATAACAAATAAGCTCTACTCTAAAAATGTTAATCCTACACATTAAGGCAACATTCCGATTATAGTAATCTATCCAAACATCTATTTAAAGGAAAATGGCACTTTGCAGTCACTGATGGCCTAAATAAACTTTCCACTAAAAGTTATGTAAACCATTTTAGCCTCATCTAGACTCTTCAGTGCACCTAGAAACAATTTAGGGAAGATACAGAGATTCCCATTGCCTATGATTCTCAGAAGAGAGGAACAGAAGACCTCAAGTCAATCATTCGATCTCTTTGAGCCTAGAATCAAAATATAAATTCCTATTATCTTATTTTAGTTCTGTTAATGGTAAGTCCTTTGACATTAGATAATTTACTTAATATTAGTCACCATTATATCATTGTTCCTCCACTAAAAGTCTGTTCTAAAACTTTATGTGATATTTGTTGGATAGATTACCAGCTATGGTATGTTCTATCAAGCCGGAAAGAGCTAAGACACGCCTGTCATTCCAGGGCCATCTTTACTAAATGAACAGAAGTTCAGAAAATTTGACCCCTTTTGGTGAATTTTTCTAGCCATAGCTATTCACGAAAATAATATTCTAAGAATATAGAGGAATTTTTACCTGCATTGATAGGAACCATATCCAACAGGCTACATCCCTCATTCTTAAAGTTGGACCATTCTTCTTCCTACTTCCTTGTGGGCAAAGAATAATTATAATACCAACACTCTACACTTGTTATAGCATATTTTCTAAATGTTTACACAGCCATTATCTCATTTAATAATCTCAAGTCTGTGGAGTAGGCAGGCAGGTATTATATTCATGTAAGAGCTGAGGTACCAAAAGCAGAAAGATTAAATGTATTGCTGACAGTGAGCTAGTAGAAAGAGTGAGGGATAGAATCTGACTTCTATTTGATATTTTTATTTAGTTTGTGGGAGTGAGGGAAAACGTTTTTTATTTGTACCCTAAAACAAGTCAATGGTGAATTGATGAAAAATTCAAAATCACTAACATTAAAAAACATGTTCAGTTTAATGTTATTTAAGAAACAATCATATTTCTGATTTAAATAATTAAAGGAGAATGATTTTAATGTTTTTGGCCTTATCTGTCCTAAGGTAATTAACTTCTATTCCCTGACAGTGACTCCTCTGCTTCCGTATCTGTACTATGGATGAAAATGGAATACTACATGATATTGACAACATGAGATAACAGCTCAGAAAGTCATAATTTGTAGAATGGCTTCCTCTTCAGTTATTGAGGCTAATGATTTGTTACTTTAAATAAGACCTTCTAACATGACTAGACAATGTGTTTGCTAGCCCTTACTTAAGATGCAAAACTAAAATTTCAACATATATATGGAAATGCAAGAACATTTTCTTTTAGTAAGGGCGATAAATTGTGGATAGAAGGCTGTACATAAATGAAGCACCTTTAAACTAGGAGGAAAAATAGGAACACAATTCATTATATTGGTAATAGCTCATCCTTTGGATGTAAGCCAAGGATCAGCTTTTTACTGTAACATTCAATTTGGTCTATATACTAGAACTGGTACAAAAATTGATCCCCAACATCAATCCAAGAAAGAAACAAGTAAGTCTCATATTTTAAAACAGTGGGCAGTGGAGATAGCAAAAATAAAAGTTAAGATTAATATTCAATTACTTGAAAGCAATTATATAATTATTTCCTCGTTTTTTTTTCAAATATGGACAACTTCAGCCCTTCTACAGTGTACAAATTTACTTCAGTTGGGGTTTCATCTCACCTATATTGAAAATGAATAAGTATTTCCAAATTTTATGAGACACCAATAGGGAAATCATTCATATTATAAGTATAAGGCATGCATACAGTTTTGCTGCATTAAATATGCAAATTCATAAAGTAACATATGTCTAACTTGCTGCATTTGGGGTTCTTTGAGCTGAGTGGATTTACACCCCAGTTAGTCATGATGGATCCTTGCATAAATTAGACTATATTCAATTGTCTTGGGGATTTAAAATTTATGTTTTCCATACCTTCCAAAGCCAGCATTCTCCTTATATTTCTCTGGTATAATTTCAACTCCAGATAATCTCCTTTGCACAATTAGTTCCAGTTTTGGGGAAGCAGTCTCATTTATTGATGGTAATAAAACCTCAGATTCATTAAAATCTATAGATTAACTCCTCCAAGTTCTTTTAACACTTCTGTGCACACATTCATACAGTGTTATGTGGCAAATATTCAAGCGATCCTTACAGGAGCAGATGGTTTAGACACAATTAATAAGGAGCCTTGGGTTATTTGCATATTCATTAGATAATATCAGTTATTCCTCAGCCAGAACAAAGAATTACACAAACGGCATTCATGTTTCTTCCCATTAACATATTATTAAAAGCAAAATGTCTGTGTTATAAAACGAGACAGATAGTGATCCTTGACTGTAGAGCACCCTGGCATTATCCATTTGGGTTTTAACATGATAATGAAAGTATGTTTCTTGGGTGTAATTTGTTCTTGCTTTTTTTACCAAGGAAAAATGAAGACAAAATGGGTCCTGATGCTCTTGGCCTCCTTTTCCACCTTCTTCCCACAACAGATGATTGTCAGTATGAAGGCTATGCTAGCCATAATTAACAAAGTTCTTTATTTAACTAGGTTCAGATGACCAGACTTGTAGAGAGTCTTTTTTTCCATAAACATAGAATCATGTTGACTCCTGATCCAAGTAAGAAAACATTCCCAAATCTAGGAGTGGTGATGGTTTTTTTGACAACTGCAAGGGCAAAGTTGTTGATGAGAAATCAAATCTCTCCAAGAAAGTCAATAAATGTAATATATCAGCCAGTTGAGATTCCATCTGTTTTATTTTTGATTTAAATACATCTTCTGACATGTTTTCCCCCTAAAACACAGTATGTGGTCACTTACATTGCCATTTTAATTTATGCAAAAAACAGCTGGAAAATATCAACTGGTAGAAAATGTCTTCACATTAAAAAAATAAGAATGAAGCAAACAATGTATTAAAGAATAGCCCTGCTTTTTTTTTTCCTTGAATGGTAAAAAGCAGGCATTCACTATTTCAGGGAAATGTTTAAGATTGTGATGGTTCCTACATGGTCTTCATTTCATACAATGTTAGGAGATTGCAGGCAACTTGTGTAGGCATTCATTATATAAATGACATAGGCATTATGTGTTCTTTCTACCTAGATTATAAAAGAGGATGAGCAACAAGGGCTTAAAAGCAGTGTGCTAAGGGGAAAAACTGAACAATACGAGGTGAATAGTGAATTATTTTCCTACTTCAGTAATAACCAACTGTCTAGCCTTGGTCAAGGAATTTTTCCTCCGATATCCTCAGTTTGTTTCTTGGAAAAATGAGGTATTTGGGTTGGGTGATTTTAAAGGTTGTTAAATTTAGAGTTAGAAGGGTCTTCTAGTTTAACCCCCTTTCTTTTTACAAATGAGACAATTCTGTCCTTCCAGCTCTAACATTCTATTACAATATGTGTGAATTACTCATAAAGCCTTAACTTATCAAAAATAGAAAATGATTAAATGCATAAATATAATGAGTATACACACACACACACACACACACACACACACACACACATATATATATATATATATATATATATATATATATATATGAGATTAATTCTTTTGAGTTCTCAGATTTTAGCTTGAATGAAGAAAAACTCCATAGCAGTTAGAGCTTTGTAAAAGTGGAATGCAATTCCTCAGAAGGCAGTGGGTTATACTTTGCCAGAGGTCATTAAGCAGTGACTAAATGATCACTTTTCACTGATATTGTAAAAAGAGTTCTAAGTCATATGTAAATTGGATTTGAAGGTCTCTGAGATTAAAAAAAATCACACACTCTAGGGATTGGAAGGAAATTCCTAGAGCATTTACTCCAACATCAAAAAAAGAACTCACCCACCAAAATACCTTGCAAGTAGTCATCAAGCCATTACTCAGAGATCTCCAATAGAAGGCAACTCACTACTTCCTAAGGGAAATAATTCCACTTTGGGGCAGCTCCAATTGTTATGAAAATATTCTTTATATGAAACCTGAAATGTGCACCTTTTGCTCTGCTTCCTGCCTTCTGGGGCTAAGTAGAACAGCATTTACTCCTGTTTCGACCTGATAGGATTCCAGAAATACTTGAAAATAGCTAATATGACCCTTTCCAAGACTTTTCTCCTTGAGGTTATAAATCTCTAGTTCTTTCAGTCAATCCTCATGTGTTATGTTCTCTCCTGGTGGCCCAACTCTGGACAGTCTCCAGTTTATCAATGTCCTCCTCAGAATGTGGCTCTCAGACTGAATACAATTTTGTCTCAGGAAAAAATATACCACATACAGTGAAATATTTGTAGCAGTGCTTTTTGTAGCAGGAAAAACTGGAACCAAGTCCAATGTCCATCAATTGGGAAATAGCTAAACAAATCGACATGGTTGAACATGATTTCCTTGTAAGTAATGATGAATATGAAAATTTTGATATGTGAAGACACATAAACCAATGCTATGAATGAAGAAATGAAGAATATGAAGAAATAAATGAAGAATGAAGAAATAAAAGAATATACACAATGACTGCAAGAACAAAAAGAAAAACAGCAATGCTAACAATTTGAAAAACCTGAACCCAAATTCTAATGACCAAACTTATTCTTGGAGAAAACATGAGGAAAGAATATGAAAGAAAATCTCTTCTTTGCAGAGGTGAGTGACTAGTGGCTTGGAATATTACATATAGTATCAAACTTATTTTATTAGGTGAATTTTGGCGAGCTGCTTTGCTTTCCACTTTCTTTTTCATCCTTTGTTACATAGAATAATTCACTGGATAATTGGGAAGGAGGAATATTTAGATATAAAGCTGAAATAAAAATAAAATATAAAAATAAACAATATTTAAAATGAAAGAAAAAATATTCCTTCACTTCTCTGACTCTATAAGTTTATTAATTTCAAAAAATTATCTGCCAGGAAGAGATTCCCCCAAATAAAAAAATATTCATTTGTTCAACACTTATTAAGCATCTTTATGTTAAAATGAATTGTGCCTATTAACAGGAAAGATGAAAATATAGATAATGTATTATCCTTACCCTAAAGTGGTTTATGATTTAAGAGAGTTGATAGGGGACTTGTACTTAGATAACTATCATTTTAAAAATACAATATGAACATAAAAAGAACACAAAGTTCTATTCACAGAGATAAAGGAATAATCACTTCTAGCTAAGGAGACTCAACTAATGCATAGCACAGAATTATATAACAGATTATTTAAAAAGAAGAGCTATATAGGGGGAAGGAAGTGAAGTTTCATTCAATAGTAAACAAATAACTAGATTGAAAGCAACCATACACAATTATTGATTAAACAATCTTTATTGTAATTATAGTAGTAATAACTGACATTGACATAATGCTTTATATACTTTTTTCAGTAGAATGTAAATTTCATGGTGGCAGGCAGCTTTATTTTCTTCTGCATACTTTTAACACTTAGCCTAGTACCTAGTAATAACACTGATAAATAGTGAAAATAGTAATAGCTAACATATATATGTTATATATATATATATATATATAACATTTTGGGTTTGCAAAGTGCTTTACAAATATTTCATTAGATCCTCACAAAAACTCCAAGATGTAGGTGCTATTATTATACCCATTTTAAAAATGAGGAAACTGAGACAGAGACTAAGTGACTTGCCTACATCATTATAACAATTACCTGAAGTAGGATTTGAACTCAGGTCTTCCTGACTTCATGCCCAGCACTCTCCCCACTGCACCATCTAACTTTTTCTATCACATAATCAATACTGAATAAATGCATGGGATCATTTCCATGATTTCTCTGAATAATTTAAATAAATTTTTTGTTGAACTGAATTAAATTAAATCTTATTTGAGACCATAAGGCAGCTATTCAATGTATTACTGTTCCACTTTTACATATGCAGAAACAGAATCAGAATGGTTCACTGACTTACCCATAGTCACATAACTAGTGAATGACAGAAGCAGGATTTGAATCTGATTCTTCCTGAATCCAAGCCTAGCTCCCTATCTGCTCTGCTTTCCAGATCTATACTGATTATTACAACTCATTTAATTGCAGTCAGAATAGTGTGGAATGAGGAAGATGATATTATATGTAGATTTGCATGAGGCATTCTTATTCCAAATGTTTCAGTACAAGAATAAATATCAGAATTTCTAATTTTTTCAACTCTCACCCACCACACTCTGAAGTATAACAAATAATACTTATATTTTAAAGCACTGGTCTATGTAGGGCACTATATAACAGGAAGAAACTCAAGAGAATTTTTTTTCCCTTGGCATGTACATTATGAAGACACATGGCCTGTACCTCAGTCCAGGGAGTTATTGATTTCATTCTTCAACATCTAAACCTAATTCACCCTCTTAGACTGTGTCTACACAATGCCAAACTACAGACCATATGTTCACATATGCATACATAATGCACACAACAAATCAGATATTTATGAGATTCAGAAATAATTAACTGATCTTTTTTTCCATCTCTTCTAGATGTCGGTCACCAGGTAAGCACAGTAAAAGAGAAGATATTTTGTGAAATAGAATGCATTAATCTTTCTATGCCATCAAAGAACAGAGGGGGTGGTAACTTACTTAATACCTTGCAAAAAGCATTCAATTCTCTGGACTTCAGTTGTCAAAACTGAAAAATAAGATCATGGGAAGAAATTATTCTTAGTACTCTTTCTAACTTGAGAGTCTATGAATTTCTTTTTTTTTCTTTTTATTTTGGAGGGCAATTGGGGTTAAGTGACTTGCCCAAGGTCACATGGCTAGGTTTTTGTTTGTGTGTGCTTTAAGTGTCTGAGGCCAGATCCGAACTCAGGTCCTTCTTACTCCAGGGCTGATGCTCTACTCACTGCGCCACCTAGCCACCCCATCTATGAATTTCTAATATGGTAGCCTACTTCCATCTATAGCTAGGGTTAAAAAAACAGGAATATAGATTCATTCCTTTTTGTTTTTCATTTTTAGCACTAATCTTATAGGTTAATGTTTCTCATCAGTATGATTCCCAGGTTCTGAAAAATCCTATTATACTCTTAAACCATTTTTCCCTTTTAGGTTTCTGACCATTATTTCTCTGAGTTTTGCTAAAGTCCAGGACATTAAAAACCTTCAGTGTCCCTAGTACTCTGTTAAGTGCTAGGGATCCAAAGACACAACACCAATTAGCTCCTGTACTCAAGCTTACGTTCTACGTAATATGAAGATTCAATATGTACAATATATACAAACCATCAAGAAAAATAAAAGATAATTTTGAAGGGAGATCCTCTAGCAGCTGTTGTTGTTTGTCCTTCAATCTCAAAGAAGACCTATGACATAACAAGGGGCAATGTCTTGACTTGTAAGTGAATTGGATATAAGTGAGGTCAGAGCTGGTCAAAGTCATCAGCCTCTCTCTCTTCCAGAGTCATCGGAATCCAGTGGCAAGACAAAAGTCAATACAACTTGGCAATAACCCACCTCCAGCAGCTATAGAAATAAGTAAAAGTTTTGTGGTACAGAAGGTGGAACTTGAGCTGAGCCTTGAAGGAAACTAGTTACTAGTCAATTCAATTCCAAAAGCACTGATGAAGTGCCTACTATGTGTAAGGTACCATTCTAAGTTCTATAAACAAAAATGTGTCTGCCCTCAAGGAACTTAAATTCTATTGCCTGCTGGTATTCTTTTCCTTGACTGTAATGCTTATTTCAAAGATGTGTGATTTCATTATTTTACATACTCTCTCCCACTTCAAATCATAACTCCTCCCTGCTATTGAACACAGTCTTTATTAGTAGATTGGGAAGAAAATATCTTACTACAATACACCTAGCGATGAACCTTCTATGACAGATATGTTGGTTTCTTAGTGACAGACCCACAGGCTATGACTGGGCTTCTACTTAAAGCCTCTCCATTTTGGTAGGGCTCTCCAGAGCTTACATTGACTCAAAAAACCCAGCTTCCTTCCATAGCCCAATTAACAACAGGATGAAACTCTGCTGACTAGAACTAAACTGAAGTCTAATATAGTCATCAATTTCTTATATCATTCTTATTTCCACTTCACCAGCCAGCTCTTCTTTGTTGGTTGTTTAATTCTATGATAGAATTTCTAGCATTTCTTCCTATACCTTCTGAGGAAAAACAAAGCATTGTTAGCAAAGGAAGTCAAGACTTAGTACAGAATATACTGCCTCCCATTATAAACAGCTAGGTGGTATGGTGGGTATAGCACTGGGTCTGGAGTCAGGAAGACCTGAGTTCAATGAAATTCAGCCTCAGGTACTTACTAGCTGTGGGACTCTGGGTATCTCACTCTGCTTCAGTTACCTCAATTAGAAAATGAGGATTATGCTAATACCTACCTTGGCCACCATCTCTAGTCATCCTGACATATCTTACCACTGGACCCAGATGGCTCCAGAGGAGAAAGTGAAATTGTTAACTTTGCACAGTCTTCCCTCACTTAAATGCCCTTCACTTGCAAGTCATTGCATCACCTTCCTTATGTCATGGTCTTCTTGGAGAACAAAGAACAAATAACAACAACAACAGCACCTATCCCATGCATACATGATAGTGAAGATCAAAAAAGAAAATATTTATAAATCACTTAGCACAGTTCTGAAACATAGTAGTTATGCTATTTAAGTGCTTAGTACTTCCCTTCCCTTCCCAGTACAATATATTCTCTCTGTGTGCCAATTTTATGATCTACATTAGGAATATATCATCCATATATTCTATTTAATAGTGCCATATCCCCCTGAAAGTATATTGATCCTTTGTTTCTCCTTTGATGTTCAACCTGATGCTCTCCATGATATGATTCACCTCCCATGATATGGTGGTGGGTTTGGAAAGATCACTGTCTACAGTTGAACAGGGTCAATGATTTTTATTGGAGCCTTCACATTTTATGTTGTAAGGTGCAGAGTAACAGGTTCAAGTAACAGCCAAAAAGTTCTTATACAGGTTGGGGATAAAATCATAATGAAAACTAGCCAAGATTAGTCATTAGGAAATGGACTGTGGACATGGAAGTACAGAGGAAGTAGGTGGCATGTGAAATAGGAGTGAGGTTAAAACTAAGTATGACAAAACCTAGAGGTGAAGTCTAAGAATTTGGCTGCTGAAGACTGGTATTGAAGTCTGACAGAGATCTTTTGATACGCTCCATTAGAGTATTCTGTGCTTATTTCTTTGGGTCTGTGTGTCTGTGTGCCTGTGTATGTGTATGACTGTGTGTCTGTGTGTCTGTGTGTGTTTATGCAGTGTCCATTCTTGACCAGCACCATTTTAGTTCCCTTTGAATGTCATAATCTATTTTAGCTAGAGAACCCCAGTGACCAATGCCCTCATTGAGCACCATGGAAAAAGTGGGTATCAGCTGTACTTTCTACCTGAGAGCTGTAGCTTTGAATGAATGTGCATATCTTCCTAATATGTTGTATTGATATAGAAGTTTCATTAGAACAAGATATACCTACTCACTATCATAATTTAATCCCCAAACCCATTATATTAAGTCTTGGAAACTACTTCAGTGTTATGTTTATCAAGTCATGTTTAACTTTTCCCATTTATTTGTTCATTATTCACACAGACAGTTTTCACTATGGAGACCCTTCCACACACCTCCCTGCCCCAAGTTGTTGGCCCTCTCAGAACCTGGAGCAGAGAACGCCTGGCAGGGGGATACACTGGAACTATTGTTACTGCCACCCTTCCTTTGCCACCCCTGCTGCAGGAGCTGACTGGGAGCCAGGTGCAAGGGTCCAGCGACAACAGGGGAGTGGAATTTTCTTAACTCATATTTACATAAATTATGAACTGTTGTATTGGTACCTGAGACTACTAAATATTCTTAGCAAACTGGTCACTTACTTATTTCTGTGCATTTCTGGATACCTCTTTCACTGTTTTTCTTTTTATAGTACATCTTTCTCCATGGCATTATAGTTTTTATCAGGGCAATTTCTGCTCTTCAACTTTCAGTTTAAAATTTTCTTGGTCAAATCAGCAAACCTTATGCCAAAAAATATCACCAATTCTCAGAAGAAATGATCCATACTCAGCCAGCAATCCAAACTTCCAATATAAAATTCTGTTCTTTTTACACTATCTATATAGACAACTGTTCGCCAATTGAGAAGTTCAATTAGAAGAGGACACACAAACACCACTTTTGCCCTCAAGTCCTTTAATTTCCTCCCTGGGACTAAAAAGTTACTAGATATATATTCCTGCTTCTTCTGGCAGTACCCTTCACTGTCACACAAGTCAGCTGAAGTGAGTAGTTGTTGGGGAGTAGAGTAAGTCTTGGCAGATTCTTGCTATATCTTGGATACACAGATCAGGAAGACTGAACATCCCCCAGTTGGCTATAGTAGGTATACATATGGCTGCCTCCATAGTCATTAGCAGGGAGTTATCAGCTACTCAAAATTTCTCTTTTTTTCCAGGGAGGCAATCACAATTATCTCATACATGCTAGTATCTGCAAATTGATTTAATATTGTTTTTTTTTTCTGTAGTTCTTGAGTCTTCTTCAGAAACTTCAGTTTGATTCTCATATAGTTTGTCTTATTCCCATGTCTTGGTTTTCCTGCCCTCCTTTGTTCCTCTGGGTCACATTATTCTACTCATAAACTTCTGGATCTGAGGCCACTTCAGATTTTAATGTTTGCCTCAAGCAGTTCTGTGACTTCTTCTGGTCCTTCTGAATTTGAAGCATATGATGATTACCAGGGAAAGCTAGAAGAAAGTTCTGCTGCCCCTTGCCCTTGCTCCTAACAATGTTAGAGGAAACAGTGATTAAAAACTATCATAGCTGGTTGGGAAAGAAGGGTCCACCTTCTCAACCTGGAATATCATGCTGTAAGACCTACCTCCTTTTGCATTTCATTTGAATTTGTATCTCCAGCATTCATAATAGTATCTGGCACATAGTAAATGCTTAGTAAATGTGTTTTATCCCTTCCTCGGAGAGAGAGAGAGAGATAAATAGAGATAGATGGTATAGATATAGATTGTTTCCCCCTAGAAGAATGTAATCTTTTTGAGGGTAGAAACTGTCTAGTTGACTTGAATTTGTGTCCCAGGGCTTAGCAATGTGTAGAAATAGAAAATGTAAAATCAATGCTTTTTTTATTCATTCACATATACCTCTCCCTCCTTTGTCTAATTAGCAATCCCTTGTAGCAAAGAATAAAAAGGAAAAAAGGAAAAAATAGTTCATCAATACTAGCACATCAATCAAATATGAAGATATCTGCGATGTTCTTTCCTTGATCACAATGAAGTCTACATACAACTTAACAGATACTTGTTCTCATCTGTATGAGGTTTTCTCTGTGCTCCTTCTTTTGCAGATAATAAGCTAGATACACTTTCTTGTGTGATTTATATCATTGTCATCATCATGCATAACACCATGTATGCAGTGCCTTAAGTTTTGCAAAGCATATTAGATATATCAGTCAGTAAATCAGTCAGTCAGTAAGCATTTATTAAGCACTTACTATGTGCCAGTTTGTATACTGGATACTAGGGCTACAAAGAAGATGAAAGACAGTCCTTACTATGAATAGGTAAAATGTAGTATATCTGGAATAATGTTTGAGAGTTTCAAAGAGAGAAATTTAGCCTTGGTGCAAAGAAAAATGCTTCCTTACAGTTGAAGCCTCTCCCAAAATGGAACAAACAGCTTCAGAAGGTAGTGTGCTCTCTCACTAGAGGTCTCCAAACAAAGCTGGGTGACCTGTTTGGGCATATTGTAGAGTAATTCTTTTTTTAAATAAAACAAGTTTGGATCTGGTAAACATTGAGGTCATTTTGAACTCTGAAATTTTGTGATTCTCTGTTTATGTGAATTGGGTAAAATGTTCCTTTCAGAAGGAACTGAAATCTAGTTATCAGAAAATCAGATGAGTCAGGTACAAAGTTTAAGTAAAAACTGGGAAGTAACAAAGTTGTTTTGCAATGACCCTGGCCTCTGCATGACCTTCTGGTGTGACATCACCTCACTCTGTCATAGAGAAAATGAAATTCTATTGCTACTCTGGTATGTCTATGAATTCCTATGAATAAACATATTGCAAATCATGTATCCAGAGGTCTCCATCCCACTGGGGAGGTTTAGGTTGAGATGTCATTGATTTGGAACTTTTAGGTAGAGAATTGATTGAATCTTTAGCTGAGGAGAGAGGAAACATATATAGTCTCTACAGGTCTTCCAAGGTGTTGATCAGCTTAATTTAGCCTATAGTAGGGAGAAAGAGTCTTATTCACCTATTAGCATGGGTTTTGAACTAGAGATTGATTTAGTCTGGGATGAGAAGCTATGGTATAAGAACATAGCAGGAGGCTACTCGCCAGTAATTAAAAACCTACTGTAGAGACTCCACAAGCCAAGTCTCTACATGGATAATGAGGAAACAATTGATTAGCTCTCCAAGCAAAACCTCCAGAAAGCCTTTAAAAAATCTGAGGTCTGAGCTTGTTATAGGCAGAGGAGACAGAGTATACCATACATTTATTATCTTCTCCTTACTCCCAAGCTAAAGTCAGGGAGATGAATAAAAGAAACAACCTGAATCAGGATCCAGTTAGCATTGGTATGTCAGATTACCAGAATGCTTTTTAAGGTGACCGCTTGATCATGAATAACAGTAGGTTCCATATGATCATATATTAAACATAGCATATTAAGTTTGAGTATAAAGTCTTATATCTGGGTCCAAAATGTAAACCATATAAATTGAGGATGGGAAAAGATACATTTAGAGTTCATTTGATAAAGACCTAAGAGTTTTTATGTTTGCAAATAATATAAATCAACATTTTAATGCAGAGATTAAAACAAAAGAAATATAAAATATATTTACATAAAATATGCCATATATTGTATAAAATAGTCAATATATGATGGAGGAATATATATTCTCTTTTTATTTTCTTTTGGCTATAAAATATTTCATACAACATATATACGATTTTTATAAATATATAACATATTATAAATAAGTATATAGTATATGTTTTCCTTTTCTTTTGGTCTTGTGATTTTATTGGTGTGGGGAGCCCACAGTGATGAAATTCCCTTTATCAATACAAATCAGTAAATAGGTGGTTAATACAAATAGCATCAACCTCAAAAGAAGAAAGTTACTTGTGTATTGAAAGAAGGGGAAAAATCTGGAAGTGGCAATGGGGAATAAACAATATTCCAACTCCCACCCTCAACCAATGAGCCAAGAGAAATGAATGAAGTTTCAGCCAGTACTAGAAAAAGTGGCCAGGGAGGATGGGCCTTTGGGGGAATCCAGGTTTCTATAAGAGCTAATAGATGGAAGACATGGGAGAGAAATAGATTTAAGATGAAGGGAAGTTTTTACTTATGGAATGGGCATTCCTGAGAGCACAATGGAAGGTCTATGTGGAGTTAAATTGAATCTTTGAGGGAGAGGAGAATGAGAAATCAGATGATAGAGGGTAAGGAATAGGATTTGGATGCTAATCTACAGAATTTCCAAGTCACTGGGATGTGAAGAGTAGGACCAGGTATAAAAATGTTAATTACTTATTGTAGGGTTCCACTCCTGTACCCCCCAAGGACAAGCATAGCAGGAGAGAGGAAGCCTGAAATGGAAGGGAATCTTGGTCTCTTTTGCCCTGTAGGTTCTCTACATCCCAGTTGAGATATTGGTCTGGCAGCAGAAGGTGGTAGATACCTTATTCTGGCACATATGGAAATGATTGCTTTGGTGCATATGAAAGATGCCTAGTGTGACCCCTGGTAGTCTTTCCTCAGGGAAAACAATGTACCCAGCAGGAGATGGAGGGCTCACAGTGTTAGCATACCCCTAGTCTGAGGTCTTCTCACCAGCAAAGGTTGGATATGAGGTGGCAGTAAGACATGGTAAACTCCCTACAGAGATGAAAGACACCAAGTTTTGCCCCTAGCAGCCTCTGCTCAGGGGACACACTACATCCCAAAGGAGATGGAAGGCTCAGGGTGCAAGTGCACCTACTCCCTTAATTACGGATGTCCTCTGAGGCTCTGCCTCAAGTAGTTCCCCTTTTTTTCTAGATGCCTTCTTTCTCAATTATCTCATCATCTTCCTAGGATTATATTATCATCTCTAGGTGGTTGACTTCCATGCCACATTTCTACCCCTTTACCCTATCCTGAGCTCCTCTCCAACATCACTAAGCAAGCAATGGACATTTCCAATGAAGTGCCTCATAGATATCGCAAACAACATAACCACAATAAAACTCATTATCACTATCCTCAAAAGTACCTATATTCCTAATTACTCTATTCCACCATCTTTCCAGTTACAGAGGTTCATAGTCTCACAAGAATCTTAAACTCTTCCTTCTCTTTTACTTCTTAAATTCAACCAGATCTTATTCATTCTATTTCCATGACATCTCTAATGTCTTTCTCATTCTATCCACTCACACAGCCAGCACCCTAGCTGAACCCTAGTTCAAGTCCTCACCACCTCCCCTCTGAAATGTTGGGATAGTCTTTTAATTGAATTGGACTCCCTACATTCAGGGTCTCCCCTTTCCAATTAAATTAAGTCAACTCACTGAAGCAATTAGGATGAAAGCTTTCTGACCTTGAGTTTAAGAAGGTGAATATGTCAGGGTCAATGTCACTCACGCATTTCAATTGGTGGCAAATACTTTTCCAAATGAGTGATTGGATAGTAAGCCAAAATCCACACTAAAGCCAAGAGAACTAAGCATATGCAAAAATGTAGCTGTACAAAATAGATTTTAACAAAAGTTTTATTTTCAACCAGTTTTAACTGGGAGGAGGGAAAAGAGATAGGGCCTGTAATCCTTAAAATCTGCATCTAGGAAACAGTGATGTGATTGTGTCACAACTCTCTACAGATGACCTCCCAACTTTCCCTTTTCATATAGGAAAGCCTCATGCTTATTCTTTTTCAGGGATCCAAGTTTAATGACTCAGGGGGAACAAAGTGTATTTGCTATTTCCCATTTCAGATCTAAGGTTCAGGATCTGAGAGTATCATTGTTTGAGGAGAATTAAAATATGGAATTGGAATGTTGCCAAATTTATTTAAAGTTAACTAATGATGAGATACATAGGGTTTTATCTCTGATTCCAGGAATTTAAAGCCCAGAAAGACAAGTTCCTTTACATATATTATCTCACTTGAGCTTCATAATAACTCTCTGAAGTAATTATTCTGCAAATAATACCATCAGAGACAGCTTGTAGCAGAGCATGCAGCGAGCTAGCTAGGATGATCTGGGTTCAAGTCCCAGCTCTCATATATACTAACTGTGTGATCCTGGGTAAGTCACTTAAACTTTCTGTATTCTCAGTAACTCACTAGTCTGTAAGTGGCAGTGAAGATACCATCTAGCACAAAAGGTACTGATTCATTCACAAAAAGAATCCCTACTATAACATATGGAATGAGTGGTTATCCAGTCTTTAATTAAAGACTCTTAAGGAGGAGAAGCTCACTCCCTCTTGAGGTAGCTCATTTAAGAAGAGAGAATTTCCTATACTACCAATTGCCTATCTTCAGTTTGTAGATGAGGAAACTGAGTCTTAGAAGAGTTATCGATGTTGTTGATATTATTATTAGTAATAATAATAATCATAAAATGATGGCTATCATTTATATAATGCTTCAAAATTTTCCAAGAACTTTACATATATTATTTCATTTGAATTGTGACTTTCCCATGGTTGCAAGTAAATATGAGAGACAGTATGATATAGCGGGGAGTCAGAATGATCCCACTTTAGTCATTTACTAGCTGTGTGACTCTCACTAAATTGTTTAATCTCTTTAGTCCTCAGATTCTTCATCAATAAAATGGAGATAAACATAGCACCCACCTCACATGGTTGTGAGGATCAAACAAATTAATGCATCCAAAGTACAGTATAGACCTTAAAAATATTTTTATGTATCCATATTACTGGGTGTAAGAGATGCCATTTGAATTTATGACTTCCTAATTTTATCTAATACATAAAAACATCTAATGGAGTAATGTTAGTCTACAATGAATAGAAATATATTTTTGTGTTAGTTTAATAATGTAGTATCTTTGTAAAATTTTACTAATCACTTTACATAATGATGGGGAAACATAATTCTTATCTTCAAGGAGAACACATGACAGATGCATAGGTTGTCTCTGATAACTACTTGACTTTGTGTATACATCACAGAAAGTTGCCATATTACCAGGCTAAAGAAATAAATCAAGGAAACTGAGCTTTCTTCTATGGAATGGCTTTCCAGTGGGCAAACTGACTGTTTCAGTTGGACTGTGAAGGCTTATCAAACAAAGACCTTAGCAACTTAGCAGTCTTAATAGCCAAAGGAAATCATGAGGTCTCTGAGAAGGAAGACTTCACTTTCAAAAAGACTATAATCATTAACACTGGGCTCCACTTGTTACAACAGCTTAAGAGAGAATTAGAATGAAGTGTCTATTCTCAGATTTAATCTTTCCTTTTTCGTTTCCTCTATTAATGTTCCAAAGTTAGAGAATGTAAAATGTGTCCCAAATTGGTAGGATTTTGTTACATGTGAAGATGACTTATATTGAATTTTTTCCTACCTTTGATAAACAACCAAAATCTGCCTTTGCCTCTTTTGAATGTTAGCTAATATTAATTAGAGAAAACAAGTGCTTAGTGGGCATTTTGTGGAAGAGATATAATATGACAGAATGTATGCTGATAATGCTTTCTGGGCAATTGATAGTAAGTTGGTATCATCCATAAATGTTGTTAAGCTCATGTAGGACATCATTACCTTCTTATGTGGCTCATGTACATCATAAACCATAGACCAAATAGCAAAAGTGACTTCAATTTCAACCCTGAGAAAGATACATTATCAGGTGTATTGGAAAAAAATGATGAATTTGGTGTCAGAGGACATGGGTTGAAGTCCCTGCCCTGCTGCTATATTTTCTTGAGAAAGTCACTTAACCCCTTAGGGTCTAATTTTCCCTATATATAAAAAATGAGAGTGGTGAATGAAATTGCTTTTGAGGAACTTTCCAATTCTATATCTATGATTCTATGAACTAGTACTCTTAATAATATTTCACTTTTATATAGCATTTTATGATGACAAAGTGCATTCCACAAGGCATCCTCCAAGTCAGGAAGGCAGTATAAATATTAGATGCATCTTTTAAAATGTGGAAACTGAAGTTTGCATGAAATCAAACTTATTTTTTACATTGTCCATTTTTACCTCCTTAAAAAATTATTTTCTCTACCCCTGAAAAGTTTTCTTCCCTATCAGTATTTAAAGTGGTTCTGATCTTCTATTTTGTATAATACTTGCTTTTCTTTCTTTCTTCTTTTTTTTCCTTTTATAACAGACAGTTGACTTCATTCTAAGAAGACAATGCACTTCTTTAAACTCATGGAAACATTGCCTTAAAAACTACAAGGTTAATCCCACTTCTGCTGATTACTTTGCAGTTTTCAGAATATAGGACCTATGTCATTTTAAGCCTCTTCTAGGACCCAGAGTTGCTATCTATGCAAATAACTGGGAATATCCCTGCTCAAATGTCTTCTCCATCTCTACCTGAATAAAAGAAATATTCTAGTGAGCAACAGTCTAGGTTGATGTGATTAGAACTGCATGATAGCATTTCGTTTTTGCCTTTGTATACCCATCACCTAACAGTATTTGTCACATATTAGACATCTAAAACATTTGCTAATTCATTGGTTAATATGGAGACACTAAATATAAGGCATGCCTTCATTGAGCAAATCATTTTAGCCCCTGACTCATCAACTCTCTTGACTCTAAGGAGTATAGGACCATAGCTTTAGAGATGAACTAATATATACTAATAGGATATATTAGTACATTATGCTTCCTAGCTCCCTAGGGTTGCTATAAACAAAATGTTTGGTAAACCTGAAGGTGGTATCTAAGTGTAGTAATAGTGATTATTTTTAATATTAAATATTTATTAAACACATTGCATTTAATGGCACTGTCAGAGAGCTGTGTCTAATTCTGGAGGAGATAGCTACATGGTTCAATGGACAAAGTTGGAGCTAAAACCTAAGAAGACCTAAGTTCCAATATGACCTTAGATACTACCTTCACTTAACTTCTGTCCACTTCAGCTTCCTCATCTATAAAATGAGGATAGTAATAACAAAAACTTTCCAGGGTTGTTATGTAGATAAAATTAAATGATATTTTGATGATATAATTCTAAAAATGTTTAGCTAAGTCACAACCTGTAGTGTTATGGAATTCGCCAGCTAGGGAGGCATACTGCCCAGAAACATAAATTACAATTATACTCAATATTATATAGTAAGTAAATCAGAGAAGAATAAAATAAAGGGTTAACATGAGATTTATATTATACACCCTTATTCTCTCTCATGAAATCTAGTCATACATCATTGGCTGTACGCTGGTATAGGTAAACTACACCTTAAAAAAAAAGAATTTATCATCTTACCCTCTTATCCTGCCATTTCTGACTTCCCTAATTCTTTTGCTAATACCATTATTCTCCCAGTGGTTCAGGTTTAAAACTGTGGATTCATCCCTTAACTATTCCTTCTTCCTCATCAAAACTTAAAATGATATACAAATGGTATGTATCATCATCATTATCATCCTTGAATAATGTCTTTAATTATGAAGTTACAAAGTCATTAATTCTGTCTCTAAAGCATTTCTTACACATCTCTTTTACCCATACACATTTTCAACACCTTACTTCAGATCCTTATCTACTATCATATGGGCTAATGTAAAAGTTTCCTAATTGTCCTCTTTGCTTCCAATTTCTCCCCTCACCAATATGTCTCATACTGCTGCCAAAATATTTTTCCACTATCCATGTCACTCTTTAGCTCCAAAACCTTCCATGGCTTTCCGTTACCTGTAGGAAAAATACAAATACCTGGGCATTTAAGTCCCCTTACAATCTGATTCCCATCTACCCTCCCAGATTTACTGCATAATGCTCCCTTTTGTGAATTCTATGTTTCAATCAACCTAGACTATTAACAATTCTCTGAAATTGCTAATCTCATGCCCATCTCTGTTCATTCACATAAGCTATTACTTATGTTTGGCGAAAGTGCTCTTGCTGTGATCTCTATCTCTCAGAAGCCTTGCTTCAAGGCTCAACTAATATAACAACTTCTTTTCTGAAGTCTTTCCTGATTCCTCTTCTCCCCCCACTTCCTAGAATTCTGTCCTTCATGCTATACTTTTGTACATCCCCTTCAATTTGCACCCTTCCCCTCTTCTTCCAGAATTTAAACTCCTGAGGGCAGGAACCACTTCATTTTTGTCTTTATCTCACCATTGTCTGGTCTAAAGTAGGTACTTAATAAATGTGTATTGAGTTGGTTTGAATTTGAGAGAAATCCATCATAAACTATGGTGGTGACCAGAAATTAAAGAAGGCTTTATGAAGAAGACATCATTTAAGCTGCCTTTTAAAGGATATGCATAACCAGAATAGAAGAAAGTGGGACATGTCAGTAAAATACAACAAACAGCATATTAGGGGAATAGGAGCTATGTTTGGGGACCAGTGAATAGTTCAAAGGATAATTCTTGAGGTATTTAATTTAGGGTTTTTAAATTTTATTAAGTATTTCATGGTGGGGGATTGTTCCAAATTCTATCCTTCCCTCCTGCCCTTCCCATGCCCACTTAGAAGGCAAGCAATACAATATTAATTATATGTGAAAAAATCATGCAAACCATATTTTCATATTATCCATACCTCAAAAGAGCAAGAAAAATAAAGTGAGAAAATTATGCCTCAATTTTCACTCAGAGATCTTCAGATATATCTCTATGAGTGGATAGCATTTTTTCATCATAAGTCCTTTGTAATTGTGTCAGATCATTGCATTGACCAAAATAGCGAATTCTTTCACAGTTTATCTTCATTGCAATTTTGCTGTTACAGTATACAATGATGTCCTTGTTCTTCTCACTTCAATTTGCAACAGTTCCCATAGGTGTTTCATAATTTTCTGAAATTATCCTCCTCATCATGTCTTCTAGCACAATAATATTCATCACAATCATATGCCACAACTTGTTCAACCATTACCCAACTGATGAGCATCCCCTCAATTTCTAATTTTCTGCCACCACAAAAAAGAGCTTTTATTTTTGCACATATATTTGCTTTTTTTCTTTGATCTCTTTGGAGTATAGACCTAGTAGTGGTATTGCTAGGGCAAAGGGTATACACAGTTTTATAGCCCTTTGGACATAGTTCCAAACTGTTCTCCAGAATGGTTGGACAAGTTCACAAATCTACTAACAATGAGTTGGTCTTTTTTTTTCTTTATCTCCTCAAGCATTTGTCATTCCTGATTGGTATGAAGTGGTACCTTGCATTTCTCTAATCATTAGTGATTTTGAACATTTTTAATATGACTATAGATAGCTTTGATTTTTTTCTTCTACAAACTACCCATTCATATCAATAGAAGAATGGCTCTTATTTTCATAAATTTGACTCAGTTCCCCATGTAGTTGAGAAATGAGACATTTATCAGATAAACTCATTATATGATTTTTTGTCTTTAATTTTTTAAATTTATTTTACTCTGAACTTAAGAAATAAAACAAACATTTCTATAACATAGAAAAATAAAGAAGATAATTGCACATGAAACTGCAAATCTTTTGTGGACAACTTGCTATTCCTTTTAAATATATAATAAAGTTATCATTTTTGGTCTTTATAAATTTGTTCATTTACTTTGAGTTTACAAGATTTAGTTCCCCAGTTCTTTGAGTTTCAAATTTTCTCCCTTTCTCTCCCATTCTATGCCTACCACCATGGCAGCATACAATCAGGTATAGGATCTGCAGATACTTTCACATTAGACATTGTTCAGGTTATAAAGAAGGATTGTATGGGATGGAATGAACAATGGTAAAGAGGAAACCAAACCAAACAAGAAAAAGAAAGAGAGCAGGTAATTTGCTTCAATCTGCATTCAAATTCTGTTCTTTATGGTTCTTTCTCTAAATATAGATATCTCTCCATCATGAGTCTTTGGGAGTTTACTTATAGCCCTGCATATAAATAAAGTTCTCGTGTAACTTTATTTTTTTTTCTTTTCTCCCACCCACTGCCTTAGAGATGGCTACCATTAGACACAAATGTATGTGTGTGTGTGTGTGTGTGTGTGTGTGTGTGTGTGTGTGTGTGTGTGTATTGTAAAACTATTTTATACATACCTCTATTTGTCATTTGTTTCTCTGGATGAAGATAGCATCTTTTTTTTTTTTTTTTTTTTGCTTTTTGGAGGGCAGTTGGGGTTAAGTAACTTGCCCAAGGTCACACGGCTAGGTTTTTGTTTGTGTGTGTTAAGTGTCTGAGGCCGAATCTGAACTCAGGTCCTTCTGACTCCAGGGCCAGTGCCCTACTCACTGCGCCACCTAGCCGCCCCTGAAGATAGCATCTTTTTATATTACTTCATTGTCTCTAGTACATTTTATTTTTAAAACATGTACTTTTCCTACTTATCTCTCTTAATTAAGTCAATTTTTGCTTTCCCTTTGTCTGAGATTGTGATCTCTATCTCTGGTTTTTTTTTTTAAACTTCAGCTAAGGCATAATAGATTCTATTCCAGCTCCATATTTTAACTTTGTGTGTTTCTTTTTATTTCAAATGTATAGCACATAAACAATATATTATTAGATTCTAGTTTTTAGTCCAGTCTGCTATATGCTTCTGTTTTATGGGTGAGTTCATCCCATTCACATAGTAATAATTATTATGTGTTTTCTTTTACCCTAATTTCTATTTATCTTTCTCTGTTGTGTCTTTTTAACGCATTCTCCTAAAAAGTCTGTTTTGCTTCTGACCACTGATTCCTTTAATCCACCTTGCCTTCTATAAATCCTTCTCCCATTTTCTTCTCCCCACCTGTCATATTTCCCTGTTCGGAAATAGAGATTTCTATACCAAACCTAGTATGTTTATATATTCTTGTGTCTTTGATCTAATTCCAATGAGAGTGAGATTTAGGCATTGCCTGTTGTTACTCTCTCATTTTCCCCTTTACTCTAAATGCTCTTTCTTGTACGTCTCTCTTATATGACAAAAATTTCCCCATTCTACCTTTCTTCCCCCTTCCCCCAGTAAATTCCTTTCTCTCACTTTCTAATATTTTTTGGATAATTCCAAACTTAATTGACTCAAACCCCATGCCCTCTGTCTGTATAGACTCTTCCTAACTGCCTTAATAACGATAACATTATTAGTAGTTACAGGTAACATTTTCTCATGTAGTGAGGAATGTAAAAAGGTTAATTTTATTAAGTCCCTTAAGATTACTCTTTTTTTCTGCTTCTCTTGAATCAAATTTTCTATTCAGGTCTGTTTTTATTTTTCATCATGAATGCTTGAAATTCCTCTATTTCATTAAATATCCATCTTTCCCTGAAGTATTATACTCAGTTTTGCTGGCTAAGTTATTCTTGGTTATAATCCTAGGTCTTTTGACTTCTAGAATATCATATACCAAGCCCTTCACTCCTTTAACATGAAAGCTGCTAAATATTGCCTGATCCTGACTAAGGTTCTACAATATTTTAACTGTTTATTTTTGGTTGCTTGAAATATTTTCTCCTTGGAATTTAAGTACAATATTCCTGGGAGTTTTCATTTTGGGATTTTTTTCAGGAGGTTATTGGTATATTCTTTCAATTTCTTCTGTACTCCCTGAATCTTAGATACCAACAATTTTCCTTTATAATTTCTTAAAATATGATGTCTATGTTATTTTTGGGTTTTTGTCTGATTTTTTGCTTTTTGGAGGGGGGAAGGCAGGGCAATTGGGGTTACGTGACTTGCCTAAGGACACATGGCTAGGAAGTATTAAGTTTCTGAGTCTGGATTTGAACTCAGGTCCTTCTGACTCTAGGACCAATGCTCTATTCACTGCACCACCTAGCCACCCCACTATTTTTGTTTTTATTGTGACTTTTGGTTAGTTCAAACATTCTTAAATTATATCTTCTTGATCTATTTTCCAGGTCAGTTATTTTTTTCTCAATGAAATATTTCACATTTTCTTTGTTGTTCTTATGGAGTCATTAGCCTCCACTTGTCCGATTCTAAATTTTAATGAATTATTTCCTCAGTAACTGTACCTGGTTTTTTTTCCAAATTGGTCAATTCTGCTTTTAAGTAATTATTTTATTAGTATTTTTCTGCATTTTAATCAAGTTGTTAATTCTCTTTTTATAATTTTCTTGCATTTTTAATCAAGGTGTTAATTCTCTTTTCATAATTTTCTTACATCATTCTAATTCCTTTTCTCTTTTTTTGCTCTGCTATTCTTATCTTTTTCTATAACTATTTCAAGAATTCCTGTTGGACTTGTGTTTAAGTAGTATTTTTCTTTGAGGTTTTGCTTGTAGCTATCTTAGCTTTGCCTCAGGTTTAGTTTTTTAAATGAATTTATTTCTCAGGTCCTACCTTCTCTAAGTTCCTACCTTCACTCAACTCAGTTTTTATGAGTTCAAGAGTTCATTTCAGTTAAAAATTGATGATATACTTAGGTTGAATAGCTATAAAACAAAAGCCAGTTGACAAATTATATATGGATGCCCTTTCACACATTAAGTTCCCTAAGGACACCCAGGGTCAAACCAGGAACTACTTACCCTCCCCAATAGTCATATCTACCGAAATTATACTGCATGTGCAGTTAAAATATTCCTTCCAGTTACAATTTTTGTTTGGTTTTGGTTTTGGTTTGTTCATGTGAACATTGATGAGGGGCTTGGCTGCAAAAAGGAGGAAGACAAGACTATTAAAAATGCCTCAGATTTAATAGTAAATGACAAATAAAGAAGTATAGAAACACTTCTTGCCTTCTGTGTGATACCCAAGATGCAAATAATCATGAGGTATAGAGCTTTAAAGAAAATTATTTAGCTATTTCCCAGGGTAAACATGATACAGATAATAAACATGATATACTAGTGTTTGAAAATTTAGCATGTATTATTCAGATGATATAAAACAACAAGGGTGTTAAATGGCCTAATAGATTTAAAAAACACACTTGCTATTTCTGTAACCTTAGGAAGGTTTCTTGCCCTCTCTAGACCCATTTCTTCTTATGTAAAATGAAATATTTGAACAAGTTAATCTCTATGAGCCCTTCTAGCACTTAAGCCTATGATTTTATAGCTCTCAAGTGGCAGAGGGATTATTAATGGGAAATATTGCTCTGGGCAACAAGCTGGAGCAAAAATATTGAGTGTCAGAGGTCCTGTGTTCAAGTCTTCTTTCTTGTGTGTGACCTGAGGCAGATACCCATCTCAGTGGATAGAGTGCTAGACCTGGAGTCAGAAACACCTAATTTCAAATCTGACCTCAGACACTCACTAACTGTGTGACTCTGGGTAAGTCACTTAACCCTGTTTTCCTCAGTTTTCCCATCTATAAAATGAGCTGGATCAAGAAATGGCAAACCATTCTTGTATATTTGCCAAGAAAGTCCCAAATGGGGTCATGAAGAGCCAGACACAACAAAACAACAATGACCTGGGGCAAGTCAGTCAGTCAATAAACATTTAATAAGCACCTACTAAGTACCAGGCTATGTGCTAAGTACTGGACAATTCCTTTTATATCTCCGGGACTCAATTTCTTCATCTCCAAAATGAGGTCTTGATGATTTCTAAGGCATTAGGAGAAAAAAACAGATACAAATCAATGGCCACAAGCTCCAATAATTATAGTAGCTCATATTTCTTTAGTGCAATATAGTTTATTAAACACTTTCTTCAGAAAAAAAGCTAGAGGCTTTTTTCAGTTTATGAGTTTACTATTCTATGTGATCTCCTATATAATTATTATAATGTGGTTGTTATCTATGAGTGAGTTTATTAATAATAATAGCAACATGTGTATAGCATTTTAAGATTAAGCAAAAAGCCCTTTACAAATCTTATGTCATTTTATCTGCATGGTAATCCTGTGAAGTAGATGTTTTATAACCATTTTACTGATGAGGAAACTAAGGCAGAGGTTACATCACTTGCCCAAGTTCACATAGTTAATAAGTATTCCAATATGGCTTTGAACTCAGATCTTCCTGATTCCAGATTCCTGCTGAACATACTAGCTGCCACTAGTTAAGAAATTGGAGTTAGGCAGTTCAGAGACAGTTATGGAGGGAAATATAATTTACCTAAATTTTGTCTAGTCACAAGGACTATTCTTTGAATTAGTCGATGTATCTAGTGTAGTGTTAGCAAATAGAAAGTGATTGGTAAATATTTGTTGTTAATGAATAATCAAAAACTATGAACTGGCACATGGAAAAAACTATAACATTTCCTTAAAGTAACCCAGACCTATCAATTCCTGTTCAGTCTTGTATCTAGCTCATTGTCCATTTATATTATGTCTGCCCAAGATGTACATATTGATTGACAAACTCTATGAACTGCCCATCAAACTGTCAAAGTTGGAACAACTATCTTAATCTTTTTTTCCCTCCCCTGAGGGACAGTTAAACTAAATTATTCCAAGTGAGTTAAGTTAAACTCCCTAAGCTCTGACTTAGACCCAATCAGTTCTGCTTTGTGCCTTCCAAATACCAGCTGCCTTTTAGCATAACCCCACTTTTTGAAAACTGGTAGGCTTGATTGGAGAAATGCAAATCAAAACAACTCTGAGGTACCACATCTCACCAGTCAGATTGGCTAAGATGACAAAACAGGAAAATGACAAATGCTGAAGAGGATGTGGGCAAATTGGAACACTAATGCATTGCTGGTGGAGTTGTGAACTGATCCAACCATTCTGGAGAGCAATCTGGAATTATGCCCAAAGGGCTATAAATAATTTTATACCCTTTGACCCAGTAATACCACTTCTAGGGTTATATCCCAAAGAGATCATAGAAGTGGTAGGAAGACCAGTATGTACAAAAATATTTATAGCAGCTCTTTTCATGGTTGCAAAGAATTGGAAATTAAGGGGGTACCCATCAATTGGGGAATGGCTAAACAAGTCATGGTATATGCATGTAATGGAATACTATTGTGCCATAAGAAACAAGGAGCAGATGAACTTCATATTTACCTGGAGAGGCTTATACAAACTGATGCTAAGTGAGAAGAGTAGAACCAGGAGAAATTTGTATACAATCACAGACACAACATATATGTGAAGACCAACTATGACAGACTGGACTCTTCTAAGCAATGCAGTGATATGTCAATCCCAAAAGACTCATGATGGAGAGAGATGCCTACATCCAGAGAAATAACTAGAAAGAACCGAGTTTGAATCCTGATGGAAGCAAACTAGTTGATCTTTTTCTTTTCATTGTTTGGTTTTATTTCCTCTTTACCATTTTTCATTCCATCTAGTACAACTCGCCTTTGTAACCACTAATGTCTAAAGTGAAAGTATTTGCAGATCCTATACTGGACTATATGCCATCATGGGGGGTGGGAGGAGGGAAGGGAAATTTGAAACTCAAGGAACTATGGAATTGAACCTTGTAAACTAAAAATAAACAAATTAATAAAAAATAAATTAAAAAAAAGAAAAATGGTAGGCTTAATCCCTTCTTGCTTCTTGTGTCTGAGATTCTTTTGGAGATTATATATGGCATTTTCTTGGCCATCATTTAGTCCTTCAGAACTTGATACAATCAGTACCAGGTCAGCCACAAATGGGAACACTTGGAGGGTGCTATGATATCTGGTGAATCTCTTAAATTTGGTTCTACCCTTGATATTCTCTTTGATGGGGACGAAGTATGTTTTATCTGGTATCTGAAGCCTTTTAGAATCTGGCACTACTCTAGCTTTCTAGACTTGTGTTATATTACTCCTGTTCATAATTTCATGTTCTAGCTCAACAGTGTCAAACTCAAATAGAAACAGCGACCTTGGGGAAGCTAGGTGGCACAGTGAATAGAGCACCATTCCTGAAGTCAGGAGGACCTGAGTTCAAATCTGGCCTCAGACACTTGACACTTACCTAGCTGTGTTACCTTGGGCAAGTCACTTAACCCCAATTACCCTGCCTTCCCCCTTCCAAAAAAAGAAAAAAAAAGAAGCAGGGACATCTAATCCATACTTAGACCCATATTGACTTAGTTTTAAAATGCAATGTTATCTATGTTTAATTAGATTCTTACTTATTTGGTTATATATTTCCCAATTACATTTTAATCTATTTAAGTTTGTTTTCAGATTCTGATTGTAGGCATTTATTGGCCCTGTGTTTGATTTCTTTGATATAATATATAGCAGAGCCCACAAAAGGATAGGGCAATATAAATTTTCAGCCAAAAATAACTTAGGTCAGCAGGAAATGTCTGTCACACCTAGGTAAGTGTGGAGCACTATCCAGCACAGGAGGCACCAGAACAGACCCAACCCTAGCAAACCAGGAGCAGGTCTTGGGAGCCCTAAATTAGAAGTGACAGCAGTTACTTTCAGCCCACAAATGGTAAGGGGGGGGTCAAACAGCTGGTCAGAAGGAGATTACAGGGGCCTCTTTGCTAGCAAGGGATAGTTTTACATAGACTCTCCTAGCATTAGATAGACTGTCGCTTTTGCCAATACTCAGATCCAGGTTACAGTCTTGGTGGTAGTCCCAGATTAAAGAGGAGCAGGAGCACATCTGAGCTTGGGGCCACAGTGGAGCCACAGTGGAATCCTTATCATAATTCCAGGGCAGAAAATAGTGTTTGTGGTTGTTACATATAAGAGCACAAGTCAGGAGAGTAGTAAACACACTTCTGAGATCATACCACCTTAGAAGAACTGAAAACTTACAGGTTCCTAAAAGTATCTTTGAAAAAAGCTGCATAAAACCTCTGAAGCTTGGGATAGCACACCTACCACCCTAGAAGTATAGTCTCACTTTAACTTTAAAAGTTAAGAAATAGGCTGGAAAATGAGCAAACAAAAGAAACAAATTTCTGACCACAGAAAGTTACTATGGTAACAAATATGAACAAAATACACATTCAGAAAATAACAAAGTCAAATATTCTACATTCAAAGCCTCCAAGAAAAAAATGAATTCGTCTCAAACCATGGAAGAGATCAAAAAGGATTTTGAAAATCAAATAAGAGAGGTAGAGGAAAACATGGGAAGAGAAATAAAAGTGACACAAGGCAATCATGAAAACTGAGTCAATGCCTCAGTAAAGGAGAAACAAATATTACTGAAGAAAACAACATCTTAAAAACAGACTAGACTAAGTTGTAAAAGAGATCCAAAAACCAATAAGTTAAAGAATGAGTTGAAAATCAAAACTGGCCAAGTGGAAGAAGAGACACAAAAATTCACTGAAGAAAAATACTCTTCAAAATGTAGAATTGATCAAATGGAAAAAGAGCTACAAAGACTGATGAAAAAATAATTTTCTTAAAAATTAAAATTAAGGAAATGGAAGCTATTTTATGAGAAATTCAGGAAAGATCATTTAAAAATTATTGGACTACCTGAAAGTCATAATTAAGAAAAAGAGCCTAGACTTCATCTTCCAAGAAATTATCAAGGAAAAATGCCCTAATATTCTAGAATCAGAAGGTAAAATAGAAATTGAAAAAAATCCACTGATCACCTCCTGAAAGACATCCCAAAATGAAAGTTCCCAGGAATATGATAGATAGATAGATAGGTAGATAGATAGATAGATAGATAGATAGATAGATAGATAGATAGATGGATGGATGCATAGATGATATAGATAGATGGGAAATTCCAGAGCTCACAAACCAAGGAGAAAATATTGCAAGTAGTAGGAAAGAAACAATTCAAGTATCATAGCTCCACAGTCAGAATAATATAAGATTTAGCAGCTTCTACATTAAAGAATTGAAAGGTTTGGAATATGATATTCTGAAGGGCAAAGGAGTTGGGATTACAACCAAAAACACCTACCTAGCAATACTGGGTATAATCCTTCAAGGGGGAAATGGGCATTCAATGAAATAGAGGCCTTTCAAACATAGTTGATGAAAAGACCAGGACTGAATAGAAAAGCTGACTTTCAAATACAAGATTCAATAAAAGCATAAAAAGGCAAACAGGAAAGGGAAATCATAAGGGACTTAATACAGTTAAACTTTCTTACATTCCTGTATAGGAAGATGATACGTGTAAGTCATAAGAACTTTCTCATTATTAGGGCAGTTAGAAGGAGTACATATGGACAGAGAGCAAAGGAATTGAATATGAAGAAATTCTATGTAAAAAATAAAATTAAAGGGTGAGAAATGCACTGGGAGAAAGGGAAATGGAGAGGTAGAGTCAGGCAAATTATCTCATATAAAAGAGGTAAGAAAAAGATTTTACAGTGGAGGGGAAGATGGGGGAGAACTCTCCTCAGAATTGGTTCAAAGAGGGAATAATATATATATATATATATATATATATATATATATACTTATATATATTATACATATATATATACATATGTGTATATATATATATATATATATATATATATATATATATATATGTATACTTAATTGAGTATAGAAGACTATCTTACCCTACAGGAAAGTAGGAAGAGAAGGGAATGGTAGAGAAGGAAGGATCATAAAAGGGAGGGCAAATTGGGGGAGGGGATAGTTAGAAACAAAAAAACAACTTTTTGAGGAGGGACAGGGTGAAAGGAGAAAAAGAATAAAATAAACAGGGGAAAATAGGATGAAGGGAAATACAATTAGTGATAGTAATTGTGAAAAAGAATTTTGTAGTAAGTTCCTCTGATAAAGGCCACATTTCTCAAACATAGAGATTTGAGTCAAAATCATAAAAATAAGGACCAATTCCCATTTGATAAATGACCAAAAGATAGGAAGAGTTTTCAGATGAAATAATCAAAAATATCTATAGCCTTATAAAAATGTTCTAACTCATTATTGATCAGAGAAATACAAATTAAAACAATTCTGAGGTACTATCTCATACCTATTAGGTTGGCTAGTAGGACAGAAAAGAAAAATGACAAAAGTTGGGAGGGGATGTGGGGAAAATGAGATATTAATGCATTGTTGGTGGAGTTCTGAGGTGATTCAACCATTCTGTAGAGCAATTTGGAACTATGCCCAAAATGCTATAAAACCCTGCAAACCTTTTAACATAGTAATCCAACTACTATGTCTGTATCTAAAAAGAGATAAAAATTAAAAATGGATGATTCCAAATATGTAAGCTCACAGGGAGATCACAAGAATCAAATTAGATTATTTTATAAAGGGCTATGTAAGCGTAAAACACAACATGAATGTGATCTTTTATTAATGTTGTTTCATTTTGTAAAATGAGTGTTCTGATGTAACCTAAATAATCGGCAAAAAGGACTTGAGCCCTTTCTGTTGAACCATGATGGAAGGGTTAATCGGACAACCATTATGGCCCCAATCAAATATGCAGTACAAAGTACAAAAAGTATTTGTAGCAGCTCTTTTCTTGCAGCAAAGAGGGTATGGCCATCAAATTGGGAATGGCTGAACAAATATGGTATGTGATTGTGATGGAATACTACTGTGCCATAAGAAATGGTGAGCAGTATGCTCTCAGAAAAAAACTTTGAAAGACTTGCATGACATGATGCAAAGTGAAATGCTCTATGTACAAAGTAACAGTAATATTGTGAGATGATCAGCTGTGAATTACTTAGCTATTCTCAGCAATGCAATGATTCAGGAAAACTGAAAGACTATGGTAAAATAAGTTATCCATCCCCAAAGAAAGAACTGATGGTATCTGAATACAAATCAAAATATACGTTTTTAACTTCATTTGTCTTTAGGGTTTCTTTTCGTTCTATTTTCTTTCACAACATGACTAATAGGGAATATTTGTTTTTAACCAACTGTTTTTATTATGCCACCTTAGTAAAATACTTCTCCCTAAAAGTTAATTAACTCTGACTGGCTAATGGATAATAAATTGAGAATACACTATATAGGGGCTTGTGAGAAATAATGCTATTATTGCTATTTATTTTTTTAACTACTATTATAATACAAACTGCACAGGGTTATCCCAATAAACCTGAACAGAGAAAGTTGTCATTACCTTCTGGTGAGCTAACCTGTCATTATGAATGAGGAAAGTAGCCCTGAAGATGGGGCTACACATATAATGCTGAATCTTTGATTTAGTTAGATACTTTATTTTGTGTTAATGGGAAAATAAAACTTTCTGTTGTCATATTTTGTTTGTGTGCATGTTTGAAAAAAGGGTTTATATTTTTTTCAAAGATGTAACACTTTGATATGATCATATGGTCTTAATTACTTTATTGTTACAGATATAGGTATAGGTACAGATACAGATATATAGATATAGATATAGAATGTTCCGTAATCTGGAAATATCCTTGAGTTCCTAACATAAACCCAATTTGATCATAATAAACACTCTTTATATTCCAAAAAATAAAAAACCTGGGAGATTTATATTAACTGATGCGTAGTGGAGCGAATAGGACCAGGAGAACAAGTTATATAATTACAACATTGGAAAGAAATACAGGTTTGAAAGACTTAACTCTGATCAATGTAGAAATTAACCATGATTCTAGAAGACTGAGGTGATCTAGGCTATTTTGACAGATGGGTGATAGATTGAAGATACTTTGGATATAGATGTGGTAGAAATTTGTTTTGCTTGACTAAGCTATTTCTTTCGAGGATTTTCTTTTTTCTTTTTCCCCCAACCGTGAGGGAGGGGAAAGGGGGAAAAATAAATGCATGTAATTGAAAAATTAAGTTAAATTTTAAAACACAGCAATGCTGGGATTGGATTCAAAATGTTTGGGTTGGAGTTTAAACTTTGCTGTGAGACCTTGGGTAGACTATTTAAATTTCCCAAGTCTCAGTTTCATTACCTGTAAAATGGGGATGATTCCAAATATATAAGCTCATGGGGCTAATCACAAACATCAAATTAGATTATTTTATGAAGGGCTATATAAGCATAAAACACAACATGAATGTTATCTTTTATTATTGCTGTATCCTTTTGTAAAATGAGTGCTCTGATGTGACCTAAATAGTAAGTAAAAAGGGGGCTTGAGCTCTTTCTGTTGAACCATGATGGAAGGGTTAATCAGACACCAATTATGGCCCCGATCAAAGATGCAGAAACTAGTCCATTAAGGGATCAAAAGTTTGGGTCAAGGGTTTTCAGTATTCTTGTCATCTTGGGATGGCGGGGGGAGGTAGGGGAGAGACAGGGAGGAAATGTGTAACTCAAAATCCTGTGGAAATAAATGGTGAAAACTAAAAAGTCAATTAATTAATTTTTTAAAAGTTTTGGTCGTAAAGTTTTGGACTTCTGTCAAAAACACAGAAATTAGGCTCTGGGATAAAACTGATTAGAAGTAAGTAAACCCCATAGGCAGAAATAATACATAGGAGAAATATTTAGGAGAAATACATAGGTTCAGGCTCACAGATCTTAAGAATGGTCCCAGGAGGTGAATCGCTAGTGGATGAAAGAGTTTTCTAGAGACATAATTGTCAGAATTCACCCAGCAGAGTCACATCCTCTGCTGGACTTTGGCTCACACTTAACATTGCATTCCCAAACAACCTACTTTCCTGGGTAGTTCTATAACTAAAAGAACATTTATATTCTTTCTTTAAGCCAGGAACTCATAAGTAGAGCAATATTATTCTCCATCTGAATTAGACTTTTTAAAAAGTAGCCTGTTTCCAACATGTGCTATATCTCTAAGACTTAAGGTTATGATTTATCTCTTTATCTAGTTCTCAAGAAATCTATTGTGGGTCACTAGCCCTTGTCAAGAATGCATTAGTAGCAAATCTGTGTTACATTAAAGCCAACCCAGGCAATAACTGCTGAAGATTACTGTGACTTTTGTAAATATTGAAATCAGCACATTATGAAAACTATGGGGTTTTTTGCACGTAAGAGTTTTTTTTTTTTCTAAAAACCAAACCTTTTTTCCATTTGTTAAACAGAACAAATGATGAAGTTTGTCATCTTCCACACAACTGGACATTGATAACAGACTTAGCAAAACTCAACTTTAAAGATGGACCCTCTATTCCATTAGCATGTGCTTCTGTATAAATAAACCTTTTACAATCAGATTTTTGATTGGTGCAAATATGTTCAGTGCACACATTTTTGTTAATCAATTTAGATTACTGACAGTTGAATACTTCCATGAACCTCTGATCTCAGTGATGTGAATGATTTTTCCAATGATATATATATATAAATATATATATATGTGTGTGTGTGTGTGTGTGTGTGTGTGTGTGTGTGTGTGTGTGTGTGTGTGTGTGTGTATGTATCTTCCCTTCCATACCTTCTTAGAGTGTTCAATTCCTTCACAGAATATTCACCCAGGGCTCTAGAGGACCCCTTCCTTTAGGTCAATGGTTCTTAACTTTTTGTTGTGTTCTGGACACAAGAAGTCTGGTGAAGAGAGAGTCTGATGAAGCCCATGAACACCTCAGCTTAATATTTAAATACATAAAATATGTAGGATAACAAAAAGGAGTAATTAAAATAAAGATGTAGGGTTTTCCCAACCAATTTCATGTACCCCAGGTTAAGAACTTTTATGTTAAATCTTTTACCATTGTTTGACCAATAGTCTAATACTCGGGCTGTCAATTTATCATTTTTTGCTTGTGGTATATAATGTGCCCTCTCGTTTTTTGCTAATCATACATTACCTGAATATTTTTTAAATTATATTTTGTTTATTTTTAGTTTACATCATCCTTTTCCACAATATTTTGAGTATCAAATTTTCTCCCTGTCTTTCCCCTACCCACCACCCCAAAACAGTGACCCTACTGTATACCCCCTCTCCCAATCTGCTCTCTCCTATATCCTCCCCCATTGCCCCTCTGACTTTCCAGTAGGGCAAGATGGATCTCTATATCCCAGTGACTGTATATCTTATTTCCCAGGTCCATGTAAAAAATAATAATAATACATTTTTAAACATTTGATTTTAAAACTTTGAATTCCATATTCTTTCCCTTCCTCCTTCATCACCCACCCTTATTGGGAAGATAAGCAATTCAATATAGGTTGTACATGTGTAGCATGTACAACCATTGACTGTCCCAAAATTCTTGATGAAAAACCCAGAGTTGATAAGAAAATTTGCATTCAGATACAAGAAGGAAGAGAAACATGAAAAGGTAAACAGGGAAAAGAAATCATTAGGAACTTATCAAAGTTGAACTATTTGCATTTCAACATGGAAAAATGATAATTGTAACTTATGAAACTTTTCTCAGTATGAGAATAGTTGAGAATATAAATGTATATATGTGTGTGTACATACATACATGTGTGTATATATATATGTATACATACATACATATGTATATATAGGAGGGCATATGGGTATATGAATACATATGTGAGTGTGTGTATATATTTATACAGGTGTACATAGACAGAGGGCATAGGACCAATTGAATAGGAAGGGATGACACTTAAAAGGTGAAACTGAGAGGTGAGAGAGGAATATAATGAGAGGATATGGGAAGAGATAGAATGGGGTAAATTATCTCATGTAGAATAGGCAAGGGAAAACTGTTACAATGTAGGGCAAGAACAGGAAGTTAAAAGGGATTGAATCAACCTTACTCGCACTGAATTTGGCTTAGGGAGGGAATCACATACCCACTAAAGAAGGAGGGTAGGGGGGAAGGGGATAAGAGGGGGGATGATGAAAGGCAGAGCAGGTTTTGGGGGAGGGGAGTTGGAAGCATACACTTTTGAAAAGTAGAGAATAGAACAAATGGGGGGCAGGATAGGATGGAGGGAAATATAGTCAGTCTTTCACAATATATTCACTATGGAAATGTTTTGCATAGCTACACAGGTACAAACTATATTAAATTGCTTATCTTCCCAGTAAGGGTTGGTGATGAGGGAGGAAGGGAAAGAATATGAAATTCAAAGTTTTAAAATCAAATGTTTAAAAAAATATTATTTTTTACACGGACCTGGGAAATAAAATATACAGGTACTGGGATATAGAGATCCATCTTGCCCTACTGGAAAGTCAGAGAAGCAATGGGGGGAGTATATAGGAGACAGCAGATTGGGGGAGGGGGTATACAGTGGGATCACTGTTTTGGGGTGGTGGGTAGGGGAAAGACAGGGAGAAAATTTGTAACTCAATCTTGTGGAAATGAATGATGTAACTAAAAATAAACATGGCTTTTTGAAATATATAGAATTATCATACATCTTTGTCAGCAAAATTGTGAAGTGATAGTAGAGAGCTCAGTACTAGCTTTTATAAAGTAAGCAAAGTAGTCCTTAGGGGATGTGGGTTCTAGATTCAGTTAAAAAATATCAAATAGACAAATACCAGGGAATTCCCTCCTTAAAGCCTGGAGAGGGAGACCCAAATCTAGAACCTGGAAAAAAAAGTTAGTTCTATGAATCCGACCCATAAGCATCAGTATAAGAATACTATTGCCTTCAGTTCTCCAATCTGTGAAATGAGAGGTGCTAGATAAAATCATCTCTAATATTTTTCCATTCCAACAATTTTATGATCCCATAATAATAGGTTAATGTGTTGTTAAAGGTCAGTAGCCTTACTAGCATGACTGAGATAGGAGAAAGAATAGCACTCTTGGCCAAAGAACACTGACTTACTAGCTCTGCATGGGCAGAAAACAGAGCTGCCATAAAATTTGGAATTTGGATGAAAACAGGTTGAGATAGACAAATAGTTGGTTCCCCCTAAACAGCCTGTTCTTTCCTTATAATATGACTCTTCATTCTTATACCTGGTCTTCCTTTTTCCTCTCTTCCCCTAAAATTTCAATGTTCCTTAAAAAAAAAACCCTATTTGAGACCCATGATGGCCTTTTGATTGATACTGATTAGGCTCTAGATTTGGGTCTCCCTCTCCAGGCTTTAAGGAGGGAATTCCCTGGTATTTGCCTATTTGATTTTTTAAAACTGAATCTAGAACCCACATCTCCTAAGGACTATTTTGCTTACTTTATAAAAGCTAGTACTGAGCTCTCTGCTATCACTTCAAAATTTTGTTCATGATGATATATGATAATTCTATATATTTCACAATCAGAAGAACATGCACTTTTGCCATCTGGATTTTGTAGCAGTCCACGAGGAATTAAATCAAAGAATTCCTTTAAAAACTTTCTACCTTCATCTCTAAGTCTCTGATGTTTACATAATTATCACTATCATCTACCAAAAAGCACTGAATTATAAATTTTAAAGTGACAGGATTTGTAAATACCCTAGGAAGAAGTTCTGCATAATAGAAGGCATACTGACCCTGCAGTCAAGAAGGCCTGGGTTCTAATCCCAACTCAGAGACACTAAACAACTATGTGATTGCAGGTAAGCCTCTTGGAGTCTCAGTTGCCCCTTCTATTAATGATAATAATAATAATACTTATAAAAATTAATTCACAGGGTTTTAATGAGAATCAAATGAAGAAATGTATGCTGGGTAAATCTTGCAGAATTATATCAATAGTAGCTACTTATTACAAGGACAATCTCTTATTTCTCTACCTTCTTAGAGCATGGGAATTAAGATTCACACAGATGAAACTGAGTATCCAAGCAAAGCAGATGAGAACTATGGAAGCCAGAAAAGAACACTAAACATTTTGTGATATGGTTAAAGACCATACACTGGTTGGTATCCACATCATGGAGAAACAAATAGCAATTTAATGTATTTTATTCTTCAGTTTCCAGAGACAGTTATTTTTGAAATTAGAATTGTATAGGTATATTTGACCTTTTACAATTAGAGATTTGTTTTCCTGTGTGAGATAAAAGACTGAATTTCAATCTCACTTTTAACATGCATATATTTTTAGTTGCTAAGGATTATAAGTGGGATGTAAAACTTTATTTAAATGTATGGCTAGTTCTGTCTTTTCAAGAAGCTAAGAAACACAGATCAGTGGCAGAGATGGAGATGGGGCATTTTGTGAGTAGGAATACTAATGCTAATCTTAGAAATATTAACAATAATAGTGATAACTGATTTTCATATATAAACTAACATAATGAAAAGTACAAAGCCACAGAAGTGAGATTCCATTTCAAATGGAATTCCTGTCTAGGAAAGAAAATTAATCCGATATAATTTGCATTTATAAATTAGATAGTGATTTGTAAATTTAATGTTCTATATAATGGTGATCCATTACAGGTTTTGCCTTACATAGCACTTTTTATGCATTAATTCATTTGATCCTCACAAAAATCCATAAGCGATTTTTGAGTCACACCTTAAAAATACTTTGATCTCCATATGTGTATGTATATTTATGTATGCATATGCATGTCTGTATGTATGTAATATATGTGTATATACACACACACACATAAAGAAACAGGGACCAAAAGATCTGAAATTGCTTTGTACTTTATAGAGTTTTTAAGTGATTAAATCGAGACTCAAATCTAGGTCATCTGACTACAAGATTTACCAACTTTCTACTATTGGATTCTTTCTCTTGCATTGTAGTGAATTGGTAGTAGAGATAAAGCATGAGATAGTGCACTATATGCACTTAACAAAAGTTTGAAAGCAGAAAGTCAAGCACAGAATAACTTGCATTTCTAAAATGACAAAGTTTATAAAGCAGCTGAATCTGCTCTGAAAACCTCTGTGGTAGGTAATATAAGAATAATTATCCCATTTTATGGGTAAAAAAAAAAGAGCTTGAGGATTAAAAAGTTATGATTTGTGCATTGTCACACAGCAAAGAAAGGTTGGAATTGTGGCTTTAATCAAAATCTGCTGATTCCAAGCTCAGAATTCTTTCTACTACACCATTGGCCTTTGAAGAAGCTTCATGAAACATATCTGAGGAAGCAACTTTGCACTGAATGGATTGGAAGAAAAGAAACTAGAGATAAGGTCCATAGAGGCTGCTTTAATCTAGTCACAAGTTGTTTAAATCCTAGATTGAAGTGACACCTTTGAAAATGGAAAATGGGGAAGAGTGGTTTTTGTTTGTTTGTTTTTTAATTGGCTAGGTTTAGTGATAGATTCCTGTTGGGAAAAGAATGAGACCAAATACTGAAATATTGCCCTAAATATTTCATCTAGAATACTGGGGAAAAAATGGGTATACTATCAAATTAAGAAATAAAATATATCTTACACTTAGAACTCAGTTTTCATGACAAATAGTTCACTATGTGGCAATAAATTGCTTTAGTAGTCGCCAAGCTAATGGCAACTGTGGCCTTCAAGTAAGGAGACAAAGTCCTTGCCTCAGGCTTAACAGCATTTGTTAAAACCTCCAAGAAAAGCAGTCTATTTTGTGTTTTGAATAATGAATTCGTAATGGGATTTATGGTGTTTGTAAAAGGTTTTAGCAAATTTGGTCAAATTAATATCTATTCTAGTGATGCAAAAGGATGGGGGAGGAAATTGGGTTAACAAAATGGTATAAATACAGAGGAATTCATAAAAACCACATCATTAATCACTTGAATGAAAATCACTTTCTTGCTTTTTATGTGAAACAACAAACATTTCTAGTGATTTAATGGCAAAGGGTAGGGAACAAAAATAAGCCCACTGTTAGGGATGCAAAAGGAGCTTGAAAAGTTAAAGGCACTATGTAAATGTAGGGTTGAGTTTTTGTTTTGTTTTGTTTTTTTCATCATGAAGCATTATAAGAGTTCAGTAAAAAATAAGATTAATATAGGCAAGTAGGGGTTGATTGCTGCCAAAAGGGAAAATTATAACAATAGTTCTGGTGTACAAAAATACACATTAGAGAAGTTATTTTTAAGCAGTCTCTATATTACAGGATTCCAAAAGGCAAAGCCACCAAAAGGAATAATCTGTGGAAATAGCAACCCTGATACATTGCACAACATGGGTAGAACAATTTGGTCTGATGAGAAGTATAATAAGCAGGTTATATATAATAACCCTCAGCAGATCAGGGTTCAAAACCTGGTTATGACACTTAAAAAAATACATGACCAAACCTGAACACACACCCCGTTTATAAAAGTGTTTTGGTATTTGTATTATGTATTTCATAGTGATGGGGGGAAGGGGAATAGGCTCCAGAGGAGCTCCAATCAAGATCAATGACCAGAGTCCCTGAGTCTGGAAGGAATCCAGGAGGCCCAAGCAAACTTAGAGTCTAGATTGTAAAAGTTTATTACACTTTGCAGGTTCTTAGGGAACCTGCAAACATACAGAAGTCACAGGTTTAGTTTTAAGGAGTCAAGACAGTAAATCAGGTGTCAATTATGCTGACTGGTGAGTAAGGTTGGGATTAGGGAGGAGTTAAGGATGGTCAGTGCTTAAAGGAACATGCACTTTTAATATCAACTGTGCAGGCATATTGCCCATAATTCACTGGGAAATAGCCAAAGGTGGGGCTACCTGGAGGTGTGGTTTTAGGCCTGAAACAACAATTTATTGCCACATAATGAACTATTTGTCATGAAAACTGAGTTCTAAGTGCAAGATATATTTTATTTCTTAATTTGATAGCATACCCATTTTTTCCAATATTCTAGATGAAATATTGTAGGGCAATCTTTCAGTATTTGGTCTCATTCTTTTCCCAACAGGAATCTATCACTAAACCTAGCCAATTAAAAAACAAACAAACAAATAAAAGTGTTCCTTTGCTCAAAGACCTCCAATAAGAAGCCATTAGTTTGTAAGCTCCTTGAGGGCAGGGACCTCTTTTTGTATCTCCAGAGCTTACTACAGTTCCTGGCACATAAGCACTCAGTTTTATTGACTGTTAATTGATTAACTCTTGGGGCAGTTTATTCCACTTTTAGGTAGCTTGAAACATTGAGTTTTTCCTTGTTGTTCTTTCAGTCATAGCTGACTCTTTGTGAACCTGTCCTGGGTTTTCTTAGCAAAGATACTGGAGAGGCTTATCATTTTCTACTCTAGATCATTTTACAGATAAGGAAACTGAGGCAAACAAGGTTAAGTGCCTTGCCCTGGGTCACACAGCTTGTGTCTGAGACCACATTTTAACTCATGAGGATGAGTCTTCCTGACTCTAAGACCAGTGCACTATCCCTTGAACCCCCTTAGTTGCCCCAATTTTCCCTTACATAAGAGTAAATCTCAGAAATTTACAGCCAGCGGTCAGGGCTGACTGAGAAGTTTCCAGTCTGCCACTCATCAGTGTCAAGCTTGACAAGATGGATGTTGGGAACCGAGGCTAATGGAGACTCAGTATGGGTATAATTGGCTAAGGAGTTAACCCATAGATAGGCCATTGAAGGATTCATGGGCGCAGCTGGCTATTCTACTAGGGGAGATAACATTTGCCTAAGCTAAAATATTTATAGATGGTTTAGTGAAGGATCCATATGTATAGCTTGTTACTGTTCCAAGCAGAGATAAACAGTTCATGAGTTGTTGCTGGGTAGAGTGGTGGCAGGGGGAAGGGGCAGAGCCCTGCCAATGCTCTGAGGCTAGGGAGGGGGAAATCTGATTTTACAGACTGGTTTTAAAAATTGATTTTACAAACTGATGATACAAACTGATATTACAAACTGATGTTACAAACATAGATCCCAAGCACCCCATCAATAGGTTTAGTTGATATTTCTGTGGTGGACCTGTGATCAAGATCCAACCACACCCTCTCATCCTCCTTGACTTTTATTCTTTTACTTTTTGTTGTTCAGTCTTTTTCAATCATGTCCAATTCTTCAAGATCGCATTTGAAGTTTTCTTAGCAAAGAAACTGCAGTGTCTTGTCATTTCCTTCTCCAGCTTATTTTACAGATGAGGAAACTGAGGTAAATAGGGTTAAGTAACTTTCCTAGGTTCACACAACTTATAAATGTCTGAGGTCAGATTTGAACTCAGGAAGATGAGCCTCCCTGACTCAGACTAAGCACTCTATCCACTGAGCCACCTACCGGCCCTAGATGCTCTTATACTTGTTCTCCAACAAATCCTCCATCAGGACCTGCCTAAAATTATGGAGGCCTTCTTCTATAGTGATAAAGGGTTCTTAAACTATGGTTCCCAATGAATTGCAGAGTGTCTATGAACTTGGATGAGAAAAAAAATCTTTATTTTCAACAACTTTAAAATTTAACACATCCTTCAATTATTTAGAAAACGAGTTATTCCAAAATCTTAGTGCAGTTTTGAGGCTTAACATATTATATTTTATGCAAACTTTCTGAGAAGGGGTCCACAGGCTACTTGAGATTGCCAAAGAGTCCACTACACACACACACACACACACACACACACACACACACACACACACACACACACACACACACATCCTTTCTTTAGATCATTTGATATTCATTTGTTCCCAAAGGAACACAAAGCCTATCTACAAGTCAGTTATTCTTCATTCTGGTTATAGCAACCCATAGAGTTGCTGTGAGATTGAATGAGATAATTTATGTAAAGCACTTTGTGAAGTTTCAAGCACTATACTCTTATTTTTATTCAGTTCTGTATTTCATACATAATTAGTGCTTAACAAAGGTTTATTGAGTTCAAATGAATCAAATTGAGCATTTGGGCAGGTTATATCCATGCTTCTCAACTCTTTAAATTCAGAACTTGGTAGAATAGAGGAATTTTTATGCTTAGGTGACTATGGCCAGAGTTTAGATGTGTCATAAAAAGCAGAAAAAGGAATGTACAGGTTGCAAATCCCATATTTTGAACTCAGATCTCAAGCTCAAATTACAATGAAAATTTCTAACATCTTTAAACTACATTTTGAAGTAAATTCCATTATCTTACAAAATGTGTAATTGATATCTTCATGTATTTTCAAATCACACACACACACACACACACACACACACACACACACTAAATTCTTTCATTTAAGTCTTTCTATATTCAGAGCAGATGGTTTCCAAATTTTCCTGAAGTAAATTTCTACTTATTAAATCCCATTTATATCAGCTATAAAATAAGAAATAATCTTATGGGGAAAATGGTTCCAAGGTAAAATCCAGTTCAGTTCAAACATTTACTGAGCACCTATTTAGGGTAAAGAAGGTAGAGAGCTGTGGAATTTTGAATATCTACAAATACTCTTGTGTAGGTGAGTCTACCTAGGAAAGTCATTCATTTAACTTCTCTGTGTTTTAAGTAACTTCAGACAACAGTATAGCAGATGTTGTTTTGCGTTGGTAGTAGGAGTTTCTTCACTGGGATTTCCTTGTGGTAATGACATCCATTGAAGTTCAAAAAGAAGAAAAAAAGTGCAAGACAGAGTGCTAGGTATTACAGATACAAAGATGATAAAAAATAGGCCTTCTCTGACACAGGGATCATAGAAATATAAGATTATAGATCCATAGCTAAAAGGAATCTTAGAGGCTATCTAGTCTAATCCCTTCAGTTTACAAATGGGGAAACTGAGAAAAATTGAGATAAAGCAACTTGCCCATGGTCACACAAGTAGTGAAAGCAGGGGGATTTGAACCCAGGTCCTCTGATGCTACAGTCAGTGGTATTTCTATTATGCCAAACTCTACTCTTAAAAAAAAATCACACTTTAAATGATAAAAGGAAAGGTGGTATCATAGGGTAGAAAAAGTATTGTATATAGAGTCAGAGAGCCTGAAATCAAATTCCACCTTTGCCACTAACTACCTGTGTTCCTTTAGGAAAGTCACTTAACCTCTCTAGGGTTCAACATGATAGTCTCTAATATTGTTTTGAATTCTAAATCTATGATTATATGATAAATTCTTTGAAATCATTACTTTTCAAGGGAATTTAATTATCTAATAAATGCCTGTGATAACACTGAAAAATTCACCAAAACCCTTTCTTGATACCCTCTTCCCTCTTGCCCACAATACCTCCAGCTAAGTATTTGGTTTGTCTCAAATTTTCTTAAAACATTTGCTTGATAAAACATAAACCTTTTGCAATTAATCACATTATTATATGTATTGTTATTTACCTGTGTTCTGGTTACATCCTCCCTATCATATTGCAAGATACTCAAAGACAATTACTGTATTGTATTCCCCCAATATAATGTTGTTATTGTCTTTGTTGCTGCTGCTGCTTATACAGAGTTCAGTGTGTTGAACATAGTAGGTACCTAGATATTTACTGAACTGAATTTGTTCAGCTCTGAATTCTCTAGGACCATACATCTTCAGTCCTCCTCTCTCCCCCACTTCTGTCATTCATGACCCCACCCCTTCTTTCTACCTCTTGTTCTGAGAACTATAATCAAATAAAATAATATTAGGATTACTTTTGGAAAGGATGTGTCAATTGCCCTAGCATTCTACTTACTATCCCTATGACTTCCCAGACAACATCTATTCTTGGTCATTACTTCCCTATATATGTAGCTATTCCCTATTAAAGTTCCTTAAAAGCAGGGGTTATCAAACTTGTATCTGTACCCCCAACATTTATCACAATGCCTGACAAACTAAATGCTTAATTTTTTTTATTCATTCATAGAATAAAAGAATTTTAAATTTAGAATACAATTGAATGGACACCTCCAATCTATGCATGAAGGATTCCTCACTATAACATATTCAATAAATGATTGTCCACTGCTTAAAAAATCTCCAGAGATGGGCAGCCTACCACCTACTTGCAAGGCGCCTCCCCTTAACTTCTGGATAACTCAAATAGTTAGGAAATTTTTCTTGGTGTCAAGCATAAATTTATATGTTTGCCTCTTCCATCCATTGTTCTTGGCTCTGGCCTGTGGAGTCAAACAAATGTATTAGCAAACACCTTAGCACACCCAAGATGGCCTGCTAGCACAGGTTCTTTGATCTGCTTTTAAAGGAAAGACTACCCAAAAAGGGGTTAACAATCCTGCTTTTAATTACATTCCCTAGTTCAGGGGAAAGGTCAGCACCCTGAACATGGAGAAACTACAAGCAGAGAAATTAGCACAAAGACCAATAGACAGAGTTCCAGTTGTCTGATTAAAGCAATATTGCTATATACTTAATATACATCACTGGATCAAGGGAGAACAGATATCTAAGCAGTTGGGGAGCTCTGAACATACAGCTACTTCGAGTCTTGATCAGGAAATCAAAAGAACCTTCTCATGAGAGAAACACCAAAGTAAAATGCCAACCTCCCAGGATATATAACAAAGACTCTGCCCCTCACTGACTCAGAGCCAGAAAGCAAGAAACCTACATCACCAGCTGTGAATTATCATGGTTCAAAGGAGATCAATCTTTTAGATGTTTATAATTTAGCCTGAGCCTAGGAAACTGAACTCCAACAACAAGAAAAAAAATCCCACCTTGCTTGTGTTCACAACGGAACAAGCCTAATCCTTCCTCCATGTGATAAACCTTTTAAATACTTCAAGACAGCTATTATCTCCCCTTCTCTGACAGAGTTGTCTCTTTTTTAAAGTAAACACACCCATAATTTATTATTTTATTGGCTCACTCATTCATTTATCACAATGCTTGTCACATGTTAAGTGCTTCACACTTTTTCACTCACTCATTCATGCATTCACAGAATATGATAAATACTGTGTGAAGCTTCATATCCTTCATTGTGTGAAAGAGATCTGGAAATATGTATAGACCAGCAGAGAAACTAGGCTATGATTTACAAGCAGAGAGTGACTGAAGTGGTGATCACTATCTTCTTTCTCCAAATAGAATATAAACTCCTTGAAGGAAGGGAGGGATGTTTCTTTTTCCTTTCTTTGGATTCCCCAGGGTTTAGCCCTGTGTCTAGCATATATTAAACATTTAATAAATGCTTATTGCTTGTGTAAAAGCTAGCATGGCTTCACCAAGAAAATGTCTTTCAGGCTAAAACTATTTACTAATTTCTCTTTTTATGAGGTAATCAGATTTATAAATTAAGCCTTCCTGTGACTACCTAGGAAGGAAAGTCAAGAAAACTTGGGTTCAAATCCCACCATAGACCCCATAAATAGCTATGTGACCCTGGGCAAGCCATTTTATCACTCTCATTCTCAGTCATTTCTCCTCTAAAAATGGGGATAATATCATTACCTCCCTCCCAGGGTTGTTGTGAAGCCCAGAGGATTTAACAATGTCTTTTATTGTGGGGAATGGAGATTTGGGTTTGTTGATGATAAGGTTAAGTTCATTTGGAAATTGGTTGCATGAGCAGAAAGCTCATCAAGGGGGCAGTTTAAAAATCCTTAGTAAGCACCTATTATATGCTAGACACAAGTAGTGGGTCAATGTCAGCTCAGAAAGAGGTCTCAAATAGTGGACCCAAGGCTGTCTGTCCTTCATCTTACGCTATTCAATGTATTTGCCAATGATTTGGAGGGAAGCATAATATGTATACTTGTCAAAATCAGAGACAGTAAGAATGTGTTACAAATCAAATACAATAACTTCTATTTCTAACTTGAATTAGAGATTTGGGGCTGGTGAATGAGGTAAAATAATGTAAAATCTGTGGATAATTCCGGGATTAAACCTTCAAATTTTAGCAAACAGAAATCAAGGTCGCCTCTCATAAGAAAGGTTCATTTTGTTTTGTTGTCCTAAGTTAATGGTTAATTTGCATTAAACAATATTACATTAACTAGTCGTGAATTAGACTGAAAACTTTCTCATAGATATAAGAACAAGAATTTTTTTTTTTCAAAAATCCTTTTTGGGTATCGCCAAAATCAAAATCTACAACAGGATGAAGTTTTCAAAGGTAAGTGTGCAATGCTGAAAATGAGAAGGCCTGGGAAGAAAGCCCATGAAAACTCCATTTGGACTTTGATGAGCTTAGAGCTAAAAATTGTCTCCATTACTGAGACTGACTTCCTTTTTTTTTTCTCCCTCCCATTCAATGTCTACCCCATTCACCTTTCCAAGACATTTCTCCCTTCTACCAAGCTTATTAATCATGAAGATTGCTACCAGGAAGAACTTGGAAAGGACAACTCCAGGCTATCCTGAAACATCTGATGGCCTAATAATCCTGGACATTTTAGGAAACGTTGGCATTTCCAGTAACAGTACACAATTTTCAAATGTCCCCTAATGGGCTACAGCTACGGGTTTACTATTCCCAAGAGCTCAATTACCTTTTTACAGTAAGACAGCACCAATTGTGCTGATTTTTAAGGAACCCATTTTAAATAAAATATAGCTTTATACAGATCAATATATTTTGCTTCTTAAAAAGAAAATAAAATTCTCAACCCAATTACTTGTTTCTGCACACCTTTAAATAAAAACTACTGCTTGTGGCGAACTTCCTTTGACAGCATTCTTTTTTCTTGGGCAAAAAATCATTTTCATTCAACTTAATTGCACAAGCAAATGTGAAAGTTGGGGGGAAACATCAACTTGCTATCTGTGTGATGTCCTTGAAGGATCATATATTACCAGCACTAGGAGTCAAACTTAAAAGTGCAAATAGAGACCTGTTTCTTATCTCAAAATATCAGAAATGAACTCATTAAATGACTACTGTTCTTCACTACAAATAGCAAAAAATCTTTTAAATATAAAATTAAAAAGGAAATGTTACTATATAAGGGGGATACAGGGGTTATAGTGGGTATGGTGAGCCCATAACTATTGCTGAAGCACCCACTAAGTGCCAAACGCTAATGCAAAGTGCTAGGGATAGAAAGAAAGACAAAAAACAACAAAAACAAGAGTCTCTTTTTAAGAAGCTTATAATCCATTTGGGGAGACAGAATGCAAATAACTGTATACAAATAAGGTATATACGGGATAAATTAGAGAAAAATCTCAAAAAGAAGGAATTAGTATTAAAGGGGACTTAGGAAAGCTTATTGTAAAATGTAGAGTCATAGCTAGTCAGGGAAGCCAGGAGATACAAATGAGAAGAGGGAGGATTTCAGGTATGAGGCATAGCCAGTGAAAGTGCCAGGAGTCAGAAGACAGCGGGTGTTCTGAAAGGAACAGCAAAGCAGCCAGTGTCCTTGGATCGCAGAACAAGAGAGGAGTGACATACAGGAAGGCTGGAAAGATAAGAGGAGAAGCTCTGAAGAGCTTTGAATACCAAAAACTCAAACTTTATACTTAAACCTGGAGATGATAGAGAGTCATGTGACGAGACTGAATAAGGAGAGACATGATGAGATCTGTGCTTAAGGAAGATCAATCTGATAGAGTGGAGGATAGAGTGGAGTGGGGAGAGACTTAGGACATACTGACCAATAATGAGGCTATCGAAATAGTGTTGGCATGAGATGATAATGGTCTGAGTGAGTGCTGGACTTGGGATTAGGAACACCTGAGTTTGAACACCAAAAAAAAGTCATTATCAGTCTGGGTGTGTTTGAGGAGGGATATCTTTATTCTACAGAGTACCAATTTTTTTTAAGAAAAAAAAAAGAATAAGCCTTACATAGAAAAAAAGTTAAAGTCTTTGAAAAGTGGATTATCCCAAAGACATTAAGTCCAAAGGAATAATCAAATTAGATTTTTTAAGGATTTGTAGCCAGACATCTTTCAGCTCAGTGTGGTGGATAGAGCACTAGGCCTAGAATCATGAAGACCTGAGTTCAAATCTGACCTCAGATACATTAATTATGTGACCTTGGTCAAGTCATTTAACCCTGATGGCTCAGTTTCTTCATTTGTAAAATGAGTTGGGGAAGGAAATGGCAAATCACTCCAGTATCTTTGCCAAGAAAACCCCAAATTGGGTTATGAAGAGTTGAACACAACTTTCCTTATTTTTTCTGTTTTTTTTAAGTATTCATTTCTGTTAAGTTGCATTTTTAGAATCATGGGATTATAGGTTTAGAGTTGGACAGAATCTTAGATATCATCTAGTTCAATCACCTCCATCCATTTTAATGCTGAGAAAACCTGAGGTACAAAAAGGTTAAATGACTCCGTTCAGGAAATAGGTAATAGAGCCTGAATTTGAACCTGGGAGCTCTGATTCCAAATCCATTACTCTTACACTGTACTACACTTTGCTATCTCATAGTATTAGCTTTTAAGATTCCAGTCAATCTTGAATTCTATTCCTTACTAGGCTTTGTTCTGGTTTATTGAATAGCACAATAAGAGAAACTTGTAAAAGAAAGAAAGGACCTCTGAAGCCAGCTAGTTTAGCCTATTCCTGATCAAGAAATCATTCTACAGGTACTCATTCAGTCTTTGCTTGAAGACCTCCTGTGAGATGGTAAACCCACTGCCTTCTAAATCTGCCCAATGTACTTCTAGACAGCTCTCCTTATTATGTTGTTGATATTGCCATTGTTTTAATTAAGCTGAAAGCTCCCTATCAGCATCTTCTAACCACCGCTCTGAGTTTTACTCTCTGGGGTGAAATAAAACAAGGCTAATGCCTCATCTGCATACTAATTTTTCAGATTCTTGAAAATTTTGATCCTGTCTTCCCTTCCCATCCTGCTCTCCAAGTCCTGTTTAACATCCTTGATTCCTTCAAAAACAATCCTTGCATGGCATGTTCTCTAGCCCTAACTTTCCTATGTCCTTTCTGCTCCAAATTAACCCATATTTGTGATTGTTTGGGTTTGGATGGCTTAGAGTGAGTATAAATAGCAACTATTTCTGTTCAGACCAGAAGTTCTGAGAGTCTTCCTCTCCCAGATTTATTCTTTATGAAGGCAAACAAGGCCATCTTTTACATCAATTCTTACCTAATTTTCCATTACTGAATGAGTGTTGCCTCAGACAAACTGAGACCTGGGTAAGACCTTAGCATAAAAAGGCCAAGCTCTTTGACTGCATCCAGGGATATTGCCAGTAATTCTGACCTATGTTTTATCATTGGACTCAGATGATTCTGGAGAAGAGAGTGAGGCTGGTGACTTTGTGCACCTCTGCCTCACTTGAATCCAATTCACTTGCAAGTTAAGACATCACCTTCCTGATATCACTGGTCCTCTGAGAATAAAGGAAAAACCACCTATACTCTCCTCCCTTTCTTCATATTGTTGTTCTTGTTGTTCGTCCTTTGTTCTCAGAGAAGACCAATGACATCCTGAGGGTGATGTCTTGACTTGCAAGTAAATTGGATTTAAGTGAGGCAGAATGCTGCAAAGTTACCAGCCTCATTCATCCAGAGTCATTGAAGTCCAGTGACAAAACAAAGGTCAAGACAACAGGTGATCCCGGCAGCTAAGTGACTCAGTGAATAGAGCACCAGCCCTGGAGTCAGGAGGACCTGAGTTCAAATCCTGCCTGAGATACAACACAAAAAGTAGCTGGGGGGGGTGGGGCATGGAGCCAAGATGGCAGAGTAGAAACGCCAGCATTCCAGCCCACACCACTTCAAAACCATGTAAAAGGTGTATGCTGAACAACTTCTGGAGCTCCAGCACCCACAGAACGACACAGAGAAGCTAACGTCACACTGAGGACAGCCCAGTAGCCCTGCAGGAAGCGGCCAGCACAGCGCTTTGGGATCCGAGCCCAGGCCTGCCTGAGTTGAAGTTTTAGCCCCAGGGCAGCCAGGGCAGCAGCCAGCTGGAGGAACCCCAGAACACCAGCAGCTGTGGCGATTCCAGAATTATCAACACAGACAGGTGTAGGACAAAGTGAGAGGTTAGTGTCCTGCGGACTTTGGGACCAGTATTTGGGGAACATGTCAGCTTCTTCCCCTGGGGGAGAGAAGCCCCTGAGGAGACAAGGCACAGACACCATTTTGCTGCTTCAGCTCCTAGCCTGCGAAATGTAGGGAGATCCAGCGATCAGTCTTGGGGGGTAATAGTTCTTGCTTTAACCTCCCTGGATCTGGATTGTGGTCTGGGGGAGAAGGTCTGGGGTAGGTATCCAACTTGCCAGAGTGTGTGGAGGCTCCACAGAGGCCACCCAACTAATACCTCTGGAAGTTGTGAAGACCCCAACGTTTGGGACGGAAGTTCCCCTGTCTGGTGGCAGTGTCCTACTGTGGCAACAAGCCCAAAAGTCAAGTAATTAAGTGGCAACATGCCTAGGCAAAGGAAACAAAATAAACAGAAAAATTCAACATTAGACTCCTATTTTGGGGGCAAAGAGGATCGAAGCATGGAACAGGAGGAGAGCTGTGAGGTCAGAAATCCTGCACTAAAAGCCCCAAATGAAAATATGAGCAGGTTACAGGCCATAGAGGGCCTTAAGAAGAATTTCAAAAACCAAATAAGAGAAGTGGAGAAAAAATTGGGAAGAGAAATGAGAAGGATGCAGGAAAAGTATGAAATGAGAGTCAACAGCCTGACTGAGGAAAATAACACCTTAAAAAATAGACTAACTCAAATGGCAAAGGAGGTTCAAAAGGGCAATGAGGAGAAGAATGCCTTAAAAAGCCAAATTTGCCAGATGGAAAAAGAATCTCAAAAGCTCACTGGGGAGATTCATTCCTTCAGAGTTAGACTGGAACAAATGGAAGCTAGTGACTTAATGAGAAATCAAGATGCTGTTAAACAGATCCAAAATAATGAAAGAATAGAAGGCAATGTGAAATATCTCATGGGAAAAACCACTGACCTGGAAAATAGATCCAGGAGAGACAATTTAAAAATTATTGGACTACCTGAAAGCCATGATCAAAGAAAGAACCTAGAAATCATCCTTCAAGAAATTCTCAAGGAAAATTGCCCTGATGTTTTAGACCCAGAGGGGGAGAGGTTGAAAGAATCCACAGATCACCTCCTGAAAAAGATCCCCAAAAGAAAACTCCCAGGAATATTATAGCCAGGTTCGAGAATTCCCAGATTGTTGGGGCCCTTTAAGATTCTACCTGAACTCTGAGAACCCAAGGAAAACTCAGGCAAAGGACAGAGCAACTCAAGCAGGGTTGGAGGCACCTGGGCATGTATTCTCCCCTGTGATTTTGGGGCATTGAGTATGCGCTGCTAATAGAGGAGCACTCCCCTGCCATGAGAAAGTCTACTACTGCTGAGGCATGTGGGAGAACAGAGTTGGGGGAGGGGAAAGGAGCTAAAAGGAGGGAGGCAAGATGAAAGTGAGAGGAAGGAGAGAAGAGGGGATTGTGAATGAGAGATGCTTGAGAAGGTAATCAGGGAAAAGAAATCAAAAGGAACTTATCAAAGTTGAACTATTTACATTCCTACATGGAAAAACAATAACTGTGACTGATGAAACCTTTCTCAGTATGAAAATAATTGAAAAAGGGCATATGGGCATATGAATACATATGTGAATGTGTGTATATATGTTTACAGTTATACATGGATAGAGGGCACAGGTAGAATTTGGTGGGAAGGGATCATAATTAAGGGGGTGAAGTTAAGAGGTGAGAGAGGAATGTGGCAAGAGGAGATGGGGAGAGACAGGGTAGGGTAAACTATCTCACATAGAAGAGGCAAGGGGAAGTGGTTGCAGGGGAGAGGAAGAACAGGAAGGCAAAAAGGCAAAACCATATTCTCATTGAATTTGGCTCAGGGAGAGAACGACATACATACTAAATGGGATGTCTCACCCTGCAGGAGAGTAGGGGGAAGGGAGATAAGAGGGGGGATGATGGAGGAGAGGGCATTCTGGGGGCAGGGGAGGTTGGAAGTACCCACTTTTAAAGAGGGACAGGATCAAAGTAGGGAATGGACCGGGGGGGTGGGATGGGTGGGAGGGAAATATATGCAGTCTTTTACATATATCTACTATGATAATGTTTTGCATAGCTATACATGTAAAACACATACTGAATTGCTTATCTTCCCAGAGGGACTGGGTGACAAGGGAGGAAGGAAATGGATCTGAAATTAAAAGTTTTAAAATTAAATGTTTCAAATATATATAAATACTATAATTAATACTATTTTGCCTGTAATTGAGAGATAAGATGTGCAGGCATTGGGGCACAGAGATTCACCTTGCACTAATGGTAAAGTCGAAGGGGGTATGGGAGAAGATATGGAAGAGAGCAGATTGGATGAGGGGATATCTTGTGGGACTGCTATTCTGGGGTGGTGGGTGGGGGAAAATGGGGAAAAAATTGTAACTCAAAATCTGGCGGAAATAAATGTTGTAAACCGGAAGTTAATAAAGCATTTCTTTAATTTTGGGGGAAAAAAACTAGCTGTGTGACCTTGGACAAATCACTTAACCCCAATTGCCCTACCTTCTCCCCTCCAAAAAGCCAAAAAAAAAAAAAAGAAAAGAAAACAGGTGATGGTGACCATGGCCTTTCTAAAATATAGTCTTTCCCAGGTCATAGTTTGTTTGAGGCTACCCAGTGACACAGGGGTTGAGACAAAAGATGACTCTCATCACAAAGATATCCATCTGGGACAGGAAGGAAGGAGGAGTAGGAGCAGAAGAAAGAAGAGAAGGAGAAGGAGAAGAAGATAGGAGCAGTCCCTAACTTCTGCTCGAATTGGCAGCTTTTGCATATACACACACATACACCCATACACATAATTTATAGTCTATATATAGCATATAAATAGACTATGTAACCCTTAGGGTTACCTCCTTAATACACACATACTTTGATTTTTAATTTCTTTTTAATTTTTTGCTCTTTGGAGGGTGATTGGGGTTAAGTGACTTGCCCAAGGTCACATGGCTAGTTTTTCTGTTAAGTGTCTGAGGCCAGATTTGAACTTAGGTTCTCCTGACTCCAGGACCAGTGCTCTATTTACTGAGACACCTAGCCACCTCCATATACATACTTTTTTCTCTAATAGTCACATATGTTGAGACAATGTGAACAAACCCATTTATAAAAAGTGACTCAGGTTTGCAAACTACCATCATCAGTGGGCAAGGAGAATTTTTTTAAAAGATATTTTTATTTTAAGCTCTGTATACATGGACAGAGGGAGGAGAAGAGAGGACTGCAATTCCCAGGATTTTTTCCCAAGATACAATTCATAGGAGAAAGAGGAGGAGGACATACAACCTGTAAGTGTGAGAGACAGCTTTGCACCAAGATGTAGGAGGCTAAATAAGACTTGCCCCCTGACCTTCAAGAGCTTAGAGTATAGTAGGAGAAATCACATGTACACAAATAAAATGAATTTCCATTTAAGTATAGTAAATACATTTGAGGAAGACATAGTACTATGAGATTGAATCCAGGATAAACCACTTTTCAACCTGAATTCCCAGCCTAGAAAGTTTTAGATTTTTAACAAGAGTTGAAGCCTGAATTGACTAGAAAATTCAATTAACCACAACACCCTATTCCCCAGCTCCCTAAGTGGTCCAGTTAATCAAGGTTTACTGTAGTTGTATTTACCATTCATTAAGTAGCTACTTAATGTTGAAGCAGCAGAAAGAGGGTTGCTAGTTCTAAGAACCCTGCATTTCCATACATTGCTAAAATTCCATTGATACAGAATCCTATAAGAATTGAGTCAATTATAATATAATAGAATAGCATCATTGAACTCAGTGACTTATAAGGTATCTTCAAGCTCTAAATGCTATGATCCAAATAAGCCTATGATCTCGGCAGACAGGCTCCTTCAGGCAGAGATTAAGTTATATTTATATTTGTACACCCTCCTCTGCTTAGATCAGTGGTTTAAGGAATTGTTAATACTCATTACAGATCTCTGATTTCATAAATATGAGTATACTTTGCAACAGTGCAGATTGCAAGCCATTTATTTCTTTAATTGTGTTCACTTGTTTCCATGTCTTCCCATAAATCTTCTGTAGGACACTAATGAATCAACTACAAGCATTTATTAAGTGTTTACTGCATACCAGACATTATGCTATTCTATAATAATCCATAATCTAAAGAGAAGTTTTATACTGATAAAGTATCTAGAAATAACTATTGGATCTTAGGATCCACTTACTAAGTGTCCACTTTGTTTAGACCTGGAAGGGACCTTCGAGATAGTACATTCCCCAACCCCAATTTCATTTTATACATGAGGAAATTAAGAGTCAAAGGAGTGAAGTTGCTTGACCAAGGTCATATAGGTTGTACCTAGTAAACCTGGGCCCTCTGATTCATAAGGTATTAACTAACTATAAAGTGCTTTCTATACAAATGTTAGCTCCTCCATTAGATGTTAAATTAGACTTTTGAAGTCAGGTACAGTATTAGCACTTATTATAGTGCTTGACACATAATAAATGTTTATTGAGTAATTGAATAATTAATGGAATGACTCCTATACCTAACTTTCTTCAGTGTCCCAAAAGTCTTAGTGTATTTTTGTATTTTGTTTTGGGAACACCCTGTGTAGTCCTTTACAAAGTAAGTTAAAAACACTATCTTACTTGAGTCTCCCAACAATCCTTAAAAAAAAAAAAACTATTAATTAAATTAAAAATATTATCTCTCTTCTACAGTCTCAGAAAGTGGTGTGAGAAATTACCCAAACATTAGGCAGTAGGAATTATAGGATCATAAATATAGAGCTAGAAGGGTCCTCAGAGCCACCTAGTCCAATCTCTTCATTCTAAAGATTAAGACATTGAGGCCCATAGTGGCTAAGTGATTTTCTCCTGGTCACATAGATAGTAAGTTGATTTGAACACATTTCTTCAGACTCTACTTACACCTACCCTGGACCATGCAAGATAATCTTAATTTGGACAGAACTGCATATTTTACATCTGTTGCCACTGATCATGAACATGTATGTAGGTTTCTGGGAATCACATCTGTAATTTCATTGTTGGATTACTGTCTTTGCATTATTCATCTCTATGAGATCAGTAACTAAGGAAAAATGAACTTTGTTTCTTCAGGTAGTTGGAAGGCATAACACATTGTAGTCTTTGGCTTGTGATCACACTGGAAGAAAATAAAAATAACGTTATTCTGGATGGAAAGAAGCAGTTTGAGGGGGGAAAATCTAACCTGAATGCAAGCCAAAAGAAACTTGAGATTTCTAAATTTTAATTGAGTTCAAATATATGGATGAATATCTTAATTTTTAAAAGCATAAAATTATATCAACTCATGCTGCATATAGGAAATAAACAAGTAAAGCACAATCCTAAAAAGTATTGTTCTAAAATTGTTGGTTTGTTTTATTCTACCACACTACTTTCTTGTAAGCAAATTTCTATGGATGTTTGGGTAAGAAAATCATTACTCCTTTGTTTCAGCTGTAAACTTTAAAAAAGATAATTTTCTGAGTTAAAAGACGTATTTGTAATAAAGCAGATAGATAGATTGGTCTCGATAACTGTGGGGCCATGAATAAGTCACTAACGTCTCCAAGCTTTAGTTTCCTCATCCTTAAAATGGGGATAATAATACCTCTAATATCTATGAAATTAGGTTATTGTGAGATTCAAATGGAATAATGAATGAATCACCTGTTGGCCAAGGAAACTGGAATATGGCAAGATATATATGCCTGTGGGACAGAAGAGTAACCCTTAGAGTATTCTGACTTGAGCTAAAAGGGTCTATGACTATAGGAAGGAAGCAGTCTCCTGTCTCTTCTTCCTGAAGGAGGAAGAGATTAAATCTCAGAGAAACACAAGAAGTAATTGAGCATACTGAGGGGAGGATGTGAAGACTTCCAGGAGGGCAATGAGGCTTTCTGACAGCAGAGTAGCCATGAAGAGTTGGGTCTAAGACAGCCCCAAGTCACCATAAGTTTTGCCACTGCCTCCACTGAAAGTGACATACAAAGACAAAGATCGTAGAGGAATTATGTGGGAGCCACCTGAAGCAGATACAAAATGGTTGGAATCATTCCCATCACTGAGAATAGAATGCACAACATCATTGCTTTCCTTTCCCAACTCTCATACTGATCCTGTACCCCCAATAATTGTCTCTTAAGAGTTTGTTTTCCTTCCTCTTTTGTCATTTTTTTTGTTTGTCTAAGCTAATTTGTTTATTGTACAGTTAGCTTAACAATATCCAGAGGGTAAATGTCACAGAGAAAAAAAAGGCAAATTGGTAGAAAGGTATGCAGAGGGAGAGGTAGATTAATGTAGGAAGCATTCTCTGGCAAAATATGGGGACTTGGAGCTAGACTGAAAAAAGATTTTATTGATTTGTAATTCATAGTTTTGTAAAGCAGAGAAACCAGACCAATAACTAGAACTAATGAACCTGAGCCGTTTATGATGGGGAAGGAAAATAAAGCAAGTATCACTGATCTTGGAGGCAATTATGTTCCATGCATTTGATTTCCCTTTGGTCTTTCCATATGAAGTTTTGGCAAGCTCCCTCCAGTAGGGTGGAGCCAAGACTGATGACTGGACAAGTAGGAGGCAACAGTGTATATGGTAAGGGACTTTGAGACAGGAAGGTCTGAGTTCAAACCCAACCTCAGACACTTACTAGCTGGGTGACCCTGGGCAAGTCACCTAAATTCTCTGTCTCAGTTTCCTCATCTGCAAAATGAAACTACCAATAGCACTCATATCCCAGGGTTATGGTGAGGATCAAATAGTATAATACTTTTAAAATACTTTGTAAATTTTTAGTTCTATATAAATGCTAACTGTTGTTGTTTGTTGTTGTTAAAGGGAGGAGTTGGGAACATGAGGTGCTGCCCACATGAGAGTGGGGTCCAGCCAAGAGGGTATAATTAGTTTTCTTCCTCTGCTCCCTGCAAAGTATTTTACAAACCCAAAAGCATTATAATGTGTCAGTTATTGCAAAAATTATTATTAGCATTAGCTGTAAAATTCTGACAAAGTTTCTTCTGAGACTATTTTCCTCACTTGTATAATTAGGATAATAATGTTCATTCTGTCCATCACTTAGGACTGCTGTGAGGGCATTTCATGATCCTAAAAGCCTAATATAAATGTGAATTAGATTGCTTCTCCTAGGGCAGTTTATCATCGGTTGCCTTATTTGGAGTGGGAGGAAAAGATATAGGAGGAAAGAACCCTTCTTACCTTTATAATTCCTTTCTTCATACATAGCCTAGGAAGTAAGAACTGCAGAAGCAGAATGGAAGTGCCCTGGGTGAGGTAGCCAGCCTTAGATGAGAACTTCCAGGACAACATTACTGGTTCCTATAAGGTGAATGCATTCCTGGAAATCCTCTTGGCTCAAGTTGGAGCCAGGAAAACTGGCCTATTTGGCAATATTCCCAGCAGCTGTTCAATTCTTCAAGGGGTCAACATGCAGCATAAAACTATTGCCAAAAAAGTAGCTGCTGAAAGAATTGAAAGGCAGGTAAAAGAAAGGCAGAACAGAGATGTGTGTGTGTGTGTGTGTGTGTGTGTGTGTGTGAGAGAGAGAGAGAGAGAGAGAGAGAGAGAGAGAGAGAGAGAGAGAGAGAGAGAGAGAGAGAGAGAGAGAATAGGAGAGGGGGAAAGGGGAGGGAATAAAATGGAAAGGGAAAATGGGAGAGAATGTGGGAATAGTTATGCATCAATAATATTAGGATGTATTGAGTAAGGTCATTTCTAGCTTGATCCACCCTTATTAAGCACTTATTTGTAAAGCATCCTGTACTGGTGCTGCGGAGTTATGAATATGAATAAGACACAATTTCTGTCTTCTAGCCATATATAATCTTGTTGGAGAGATCAGACATATCCACAAGCAACTGAAGTCCAACGTATGCTTGAGAGCTGCCAAGAAAAGGCTTTGAGACTTAACAAAAGGAAGAAGTCAGTTCTTGCCTGATGGATCCAAGATGTTTGCATGGAAGAGATGTCATTTGAGCTTGGCCAATCAGGAGCCACTATTTGCTGTTTTTTGGAGAAGAGAAAAACCTAGTGAATGACAGAGATAATCCTCAAAGAAATTACAGAAATACTGACAAGGCGGTGTGCTATAATCTAGAAAGACCTTGTCTCAGAGACAGGATGACTTCCACCTCTGAGATGTACTGGCTGTGTGCTTCTGGGCAAATTGCTTATCCTCCTGCTGCCCTCATGCAACTGTAAAACTATATAAACTGAATAACAAGAGCTGACCTGCAGTAGAATAGGGGAGTTTTCTCAATGGGAAGTGTCTATATGAATAAAATTATAGGCCTCGTTAAAAATTAGAAAACAAAACAAAAATATAAGAATCAAAACATCAGACAGCCATTTATGGCTCTATCTGTACCACTTCAGAGGCATTAATTTAAAACTCTCTTCACGCTTCTCCTTCCTAGAGTCTCCTACTATAACCTTGAATGTGACCAGAGCATCAGAGTGACAGATTAGTTAATCATCATCTCTCTGGGCTGGATTCTGGTCCAACAAGTGATTGAAGAAGTCAGAAGCTTGGAGAGACTTGTCTGCTGGAGTCAGCTTCATGAGTCTCATAGAGTTACCTCCAGGCTATCTGGCTCCATGCCCGTCTCCCCGTGAACTTCCCTGAAAATAAAACACCAGAAAGTATAAAAATGTATTGACTTGTCTGCAGAAAGATTTGCAGGCTGTTTGCTTTCTTGTAAAGTAAAAATAACAAGGTTGATGTGAGCAAACAGAAAGACATAAAGTAGCTAAAACCTGTCAATAAAAAAGACAAAGCGTTATTCTACTGAAGCTCATTCCAGCAGGGATTATCTCTAAAAGCAAGCATTGTCTCAAAGAAGCCCGCTTAAGTGATTTAGAAACTTGGCTTTCTCAAAGGACTGGTAAGGTAGAAGGGCAATGAATATCCTTTCTGTAATTATGTGGAGGACTTAGAAAATATTTTGTGTTACTCTCTGAGTTTGCTAATGTAAGAACTTGATGGGCAATCATTATTAACATTTATGTGGTTATTGTTGATGGAATTAACTATTCTCTAGCATTCAGAGTATTAATGCAATGAAAGTAGGCAATGCATTTCATTTCTTTGAGAGGCAGACAGGTTCCAAGGTTATCTACAAGGTTGGTTGGTTGTGGTCCTTCATTTTCTAAGAGAACCAAAATGACATTGCTATATTGGGGTCAAGGGACAGTGTGTCTGACTGGTTGATCAGACCACAGGTTGGGCACAAGTAGTTCATATAAACATCTGGAGTGATACCTCTAAATTTGCTCATCTCACATTTCTTTTGAGCAACTGCAATTCTGCTTTGCTTATAGAGCATAGCTCCTTCTTTGACACCTGCACACTTTGCTAGGTGGTCCTGTACCAATGTTTCCCATGTCTCCCAATCAATTCCAAAATTCTTCAGAGAGACCTTGAGAGTGTCCTTGTATCACTTCTTCTGACCTCTATATGAACACTCCCCTTGTGTGATCTCAATAAAGTAGCCTTTTAGGCAAAATTTACAGGGTAATTGCATCAGTGAGATTTTGGAAGGAAAGTAAACACAAGTGTATGCTCTTCAAAATCATTAAATTGTAAGCTCCTTGAGGGCAGGGACTATCTTTTTCCTCTTTTTATATCTGTAGTGCTTAGGACAGTGCATGGCACATAGTAGGCACTTCATCAGTGTTTATTGAATGAATGAACCAAACGGTATGCATGAAAAAGACAGCTAGAGGCCAAGGAGAGACTTTTTGTACAGATCTGCCCTTCTTTCTTCATGCCCTCAAGAAGTTTTCTGTTAGTAATGAAGCCACAGTTTTTGTGGCCAAACTGGTGTTTCCTAACAGTAACATGAGCAGCCATAGCCAGACATTTGGCTTGAGAGAGGCACAAGCCTCTCTCTACCTGCAAGAATTAAACCTTAACCTCTCTCAATCTCCATTTCTTCATCTATATAAAATGAGGATAATAATGGCACCTATCTCCTTGGGTTATCATGAAGATAAAATGGAATTATATTTGTAAAGTATTTTGAAAACTATAAAATGCTATGTATATATGAGGTATTAGGATTAATGAACCTCTATGGGTTCTAGGTTCCTTTCCTACAAGATGAAAGTTTTAGACTACATCCTCTTAGTGTTTCTTCTAACTTGATAATATGAGATTTGAAACCAGAGAACCTGGGCTCAAATTTTAGTTTTGCTACTTTACGTTCCATTTGGTCCTGGGCAAATCACTTTATTTCTCTGGGTGTCAGTTTCCTTGCTAATAAAACAAGGGGAAGTTGGACTAGATGACCTCTTAAGATACATTCCAGTTGTAAATTCATCTGATTATGCATCTGAATCCTACAAGTTTAAGTTGTCCAATTAGTTGAAAAAGTCCATGGATTGGGTTTCTGCTTTTTTCTGGGTTTATTAAATCAAGTAATACTGGAGATGATGGTATCCACCCATCTAAGATTTACTGAGAATCTATTGTGTGTACCTCTTACACCAGGCAAGGTATAAGGGTAGGGTAATGGGACAGTACCAAAATAAATGTCTTTTCCCTTAACTAGCTGCCTAAATCAAGATCAGCCTTTTATTGTGTTTTGAAATTATGTTTGTGCCCTCACCCTCTATAGCAGAGAAAGTGAATACCATAAGAGTAGGGACCCAGTCTTAACTAAACTTTGCAACTCCCAACACATAGGATAGTCCTCTGCTTAGAGCAAGTGATCAATAAACATTTATTAATGAGTTAATTATCTTGAGGAGTTTACAATCTAATTGGGAGGAGTAAGGCAATTTAACAAATGAATATAATGCAAATTAGACTATTTTAAGTACTGGAAAGGATAACAAAGTGCTATGAGATCAGATGAGGAAAAAATAATAATTTCCAAGGGACTATGTATATGTGTTTGTTTTTAAGGGGGAAAGAATAAGAGAAGACTCCATGGAAGAAAAGGTATTGGACCTCGGGGTGTCAAGAGGTTGAGATCAGCAAGGGTGTTCTAGTTTATGCAATGACACAAATTAGTGTGACCCTGTTCACAAGAGATTTGGGGTTGCTAAATAATCCATTTTAACCACACAACACTCCATTGGTCCAATATGCAAGAAACAAAAATGAAAACTTTCCAAAAAAAGCCTCCTTCAAACCCTATTAGCTATAATCCTATTCTGTCCTCCCTTTTGTGTTTAAACTCCTTGAAAATGCCATCTATAATCAGTGGGTCCATTTCCTTTCCTTTCTTTCTCTTAACTCTCTGCAACCTAGTTTCCAACCTCATAATTCAATTGAAACAGCTTTCTCCAAAGTGACCAATGATCTCTCAAATGCCAAATTGAAAGGCTTTTCCTGGGTCCTCATCCTTCTTGACTTCTTTACAGATTTTGATGCTATTGATCTTTCTCTTTGACTTCATATTCTCTTCCCTCTAGGTTTTCATGACATTGATCTCTCCTTGTTCTCTTCCTACCCATTTGATAACTACTTCTCAGTCTTCTTTGATGGATCCTCACCCAGATCATGCCTGTTAACCATTGGATTCCTGCAGGGCTCTCTCCTGGGCCCTCTTCTCTTCTCTCTCTATACTAATTTGCTTGATAATATCATAAGCTCCTACAGGTGACTCTCAGATCAATTCATTCAGGCCTAAAATCTCTTGAACTCCAGTCTCATCTACAGCAGCTTATTGTATATTTCATACTGGCTGTCCTAAAGACATCTGAAACTCAACAAGTCTAAAACTGAACTCATTATTCTGCCCACCCACCCTAAACTTCCTAAATCCTCAATTACTGTTTAGGGTTCCACCATCCTTTCAGTAATTCTGGTTCACAATCTAAGTATCTTTCTCAGCTCCTCACTCTCTCAACTCTTATATCCAATCTCACATTTCTCATATATGCCCCTTTTCTCTCCTCTGACACTGCCATCACCTCATGTCCAGATTACCGAAATAGCCTTCTAGCAGTCTCACTGCCTCAGTTCTCTCCCTACTCTAGTCCATCTTTTACTTAATTGTCAAATTGTTTTTCTATAACATCACCTCTCTGTTCAAAAATTTCAAATAGTTTTCTTTTACCTCCAGGATCAAAGATAAACTACTCTGTCAAGATTTTAAAGTCCTTTAGATACTAGCCTTTTCTGACCTTTCTTACATCTTTCTCTCTCCCAAAGTACTCTGTGATCCAGTGACATGGTTTCCCTTGTTGTTCCTCAGACAAGACATTTCATCTCTTGACTCCATTCATTTTTACTGACTATCTTCCATGCCTGTAATTCTCTCCTTCATTATCTCCATCTCCTGGCTTTCCTTACTTCCTTCATGTGGCAGCTAAAATTCCATCTTCTATGACAAGCATTTTCCTATCCCTTTAATGCTAATGCCAATGTGTCTACAATTTACCTGTACCTATTCTGTACATATAGAGTTGTTTGTATGTTGTCTCTCTCAATAGACTGTGAACTCCTTGAGATCAAGGACTGGGTTTTTGTTCATTTTGTTTCTAGTTTTTCACCTTTATTTGTATCCCATAGGTCTTGACACATAGTAGATGCTTAACGAATGTTTGATTTGTTCACTTTAACTGGTATGCAGGGATGAAATAAGACTAAAAAGTATATTGGGGTCAGGTTTTCTGTAAGGAACAGAAAACTAAATCAATGAAGAGGAGACAAAGTTCATAGCATCTCAGACATAGATGTGTTTGTCACCTGGGTCAGAGACTTGTTGTTATTCAGTCTTTTTTCAATCATGGCTGACTCTTCATGATCCCATTTGGAATTTTCTTGGCAAAGATACTACCATTTTCTTCTCAAGCTCATTTTATAGATAAGGAAATGGAGGCAAACAGGGTTAAGTGACTTGCCCACTGCCATACAGTTAGTAAGTGTCTGAAGCCAGATTGGAACTCAGGAAGATGGAGCTTCCTGATTTCAGGCCCAGCACTCAATCCACTATACCACCTACCTGGTATATCTAAGAGTGCCTATTGTAGGTTTAGATCTAGAATCCAGAACTTGAAGGGGGCCAAAAAAATTTAAAAATGTCTACATTCATTCTGACAGCTGTTAAACTTTGGGATGACCCCACCAAGTCAGTGATTCAAAAAATAAGCCAATTTTTCACTCATATATCACAGGGAAATTTTGGTAGGGGAGGAGGAGTGAAAGTACTGATGATTAAAGCATGGAGTAATTAGGATGATACTTTTTGTCTGTTTCTCATCTTCTATTTGGCCTCTTCAGAACCAACAGAACAGAAACAGTTTGAGAATATGGTTCTCCTATTTTTTTTTTCTAGCCCAGACAAGAGCTATCAGGTATAATGCAATGACATAGGCATTCCTTCCCCAATTTTTGCATCAGAATTATTTGGTTATGCAGAAAATAGCTCAGATTGATGGTTTATTTTTTTAAGTTTTAAAATTTATTTTAAACTTAAGTTCAAAATAAGAAACAAAAACATTGCCTTATATAGAAGAGCATAAAAGAGGATTCAGGATAAAACAATAAATTTGCATTTCAAAAAAACATAAGGTATAAATACTACATATTGTTTCAAAGCTATCCAACTTTTCTTTGCTTCCTTGTATGTTTTCTTTTCTTCTCTGCTGTGTACATTTTACTTTATTTTTCCCCTCCCTCCCTTATCCCCAAAGAAGGCTACAATTAAGCATAGAGATAGATAAATAGATAGATAGATAGATAGATAGATAGATAGACAGACAGACATAGACACACTCATACGTACATATTATATATATATGCATATATCTATAAATCTATACATACAAACACACATACACATACATACCCAAATACACATACATGTAAGACTTTACTATCCTTATTTCTACTTGTCCTCTGTTTCTTTAAAGGGAGATTGCATCCTCTTTCATAAGTCCAAGTCTTTTCATGTTTTTTCTAAATCAACCAGATGATCATTTCTTACACCACAGCAGTATCTGAGAGATGGTATATGAAAGATTTTTCCTTAATTTTCTATATTCCTTCTATTCTTGGCTGCACATGTTTTATTTAAACAAGAAAATTTTAATGTAAAATATTCAAAATTTTCCATTGTATATGTCAACAATGCTCTGTCCTTATAATATGATTTAACGTCTGATACTACTAGATCTACTTCCTTTACCTCTTCTCCCTCAACCCATCCCCTGGTTTCTTTGAAGTTCCTGACCTTTTGTTCTTTTAAATAAACTTTGTTATTATTTTTTCTAACTTAGTAAGATAATTTTTTTAGTAATGTAATTGGGATGTTATTACATAGATAGATTAGTTTGGTAAAATTGTTGTTGTTGTTGTTTTTAAATATATTGACTTTACCTACCCACAGATGAGAAATATATAGTTTCTGGTATTTTATAATGTTTAGTTATTTTGAATGGTTAAAAATAATATTAAATAATATGGCTGACACATAGTTCAGTTTCCTTATTTTTCTCTTTTGAGTAAATCTTTTAGCTTTAACTTTGTCTGAAATCATTATTGCTACCCCTGTTTTTTTAATATAATAAATTCTATTCCTGATCTTTATGTTTGTGTGTATCTCTCATTTTCATAGCATTTCCTGAAAGCAATATATTGGTAAATTCACATTTTTTATCTATCAGTTTCTATTGTATGGGTAAATTCATCCCATTTACATTTTAAGCTATAATTATTTGTTGTATATTTTCCTCCTTTCTATTTTTCCCCACTCTTCTTCTCACCCTATTCCTATCCCTCCTCACTCTTCTGCTTTACTTCTCTCTTTTGTTGTCTTTTGATTCCACAAATCAGCCTAGAGGTGGTTGCATTTTATTTAGACAGAACTTTTGCCCCAGGAGGTCAGGTCTTTCCTGGGGTCTCCTTAGGTTGTCTTAGGAAAACAATGCTTTATCCTGATTTTTATTTCCATTCTTTCTATATCCACTCTGAAACTATGTTCTGTGTTTTTGGTTTTTGTTTTCCTGTGGAGGAAATTTGGAGACAAAAAGTTTTCTGATTTCCTCCACCATCTTCCCAGAATCCTTTCCTCACTCATACCAATTGTTAATGAAACTTTTGGGGTCTCCCATTTTTCACAAGAAGCCATCCTTGTGGTGATCAGAGCTTCAATAGACTTTCTAAACATCAAGTATTAGATTCATCATTTCTCTGTCTTACAGTCACCTTCAAAAAAATGAGAATAAAATCATATAATCTGGTGAGATACTCTCCCCTACAGATAACTGCCTAGTTTTCAGCATAAAGTAGGGCAACTTGGTGATGTAGCAGGTAAAGCACTGGGCTGGAGTCAAGAAGACTCATCTTCCTGAGATCAAATTTGGCCTCAGACACTCATTAGCTGCGTGAACCTGGGCAAGTCACTTAATCCAGTTTGTTTCAGTTCCTCACCTATAAAATGAACTGGAGAAGGGAATGGCAAACCATTCTAGAATCTCTGCCAAGAAAACCCTAAATGAGATTACAGAGCTAGACACAACTGAAGAAACAACTAGACAACAACAGACAGTATAAAATGGAACCTGTACACAAGTCCTGTTGAATCATAGATGGAGCTGGAAGAACAGGACAAAAAGTCAGAGGATCATGGAAATGTAGGATCATAGATTTTTATCTAGAAGAGATTTTCTCAGAGGAAATCCAGCTGAAATATCTCACGTGGAAGATGAGGAAACTGAACCCAAGCAAAGTTATATAATTAACCCAAGGCCACACAATTAATAACCTCAGTTAGTATCTGAACCCTGGTTTTCTGATTCTAGAATAAGTGTTCTTTCCTTTAGACTGTATCCATGCCAATCCTCCAAGAGAACCATATTTCATAGAATCACAGAATCTCAAGCTTACAAAGGACTTCTGAGGTCATATAAGCCAAACCACACCTGAACAATAATGCCCACAGCAATGTACCTAATCTATTCAGTCTTTCTTTAAAGATATCCGGTTAGGAAGACTCCAATATTTCTAGAGACTGTTCATTCTTTTAAGATACCTAGTATGGTATAGTATAGTATAGCATAGAATAGCACAGCATAATATAATATAGTAATTGTGTATTATAATATGTATATTATATTACATTCCTGATTGTCATGTCATGTCATAGCATAATATGATTTTATGGTATATTATATCACATCATGTCATATGTCATATTATATCATATTATATTTATATTATATTATACTAATCCTCTTCTAATGATTTTTTTCTATATCAAGCTATATTTTTCCTCTTTGCAGTTTCTACCCACTGCTCCTAATTGTACTCTCTATGGTCAAGCAAAACCTCTTTAATCTCTCGTCCACTGGACAGCCCTGGGCAGACATAATTGAAGGCAGTTCTTACAGTTCTAAGGCTCCACTTATCCAAGATAATCATCTTTGTCCCTTTAACTAAACCCCATATACTATGGACTTAAAGCCTCTTACCTTCACTATAGCTATTCTCTCTTTGCAGGAAAAAAAAAAAACTTATTTTTCTAGATGAGTTTAACCGAGATGGTAAAGGGCTTTAATGCACTCCAAATTTAGTATTCTTAATGAATAGTTATCCAGTGTGCTTAACAAAAATGTTTCCATAAGTGAACACAATACTCCAAATTAGGCCAGATTAAAATACAGAACAACTTAATTTTCTGAAGTCTAATATAAGGCTATTAAGTGTCATCTTCTTAGATTTGGCCCTATGTTCCAAACTATCAAAATCTTTCAAGATTCAGTCTTTGTCATTAGACATATTAGCCATTCCTCCCTACATTGGGAGGAGTATGGCAAAAATGGATACAGTGCTGGACCTAAAATGCCACTGAAACTAATTTTGTGAATTTGGACAGGGACAAGATGGCCTCCAAGATATCCTCCACCTCTATAATCTTATGCTCTACAAGATAAGGCTTGCCAGTGTCCACAAATAATGTATTTTAGCATTCAACTTTCTTTCTACTACATAGTTATTTGTGGATCTGATCATTCAAGTAGAGACTGGATAACTATTCATCAGTAATACTATTTGGAGTTTGTTTTGACCTCCAGGATCAAATATGAAATTCTCTGTTTGGAGTTCAAAATTTTCATAACCTACCCACCCTACTTTCCATACCTTATACCTCCCGCCCAAGTATTCTGGGATTCACTAACAATGGCCTCTTTGCTATTCCTTCCCTAAGACACTTCTTCTCAAGACCAGGGCATTTTCCTTGGCTTTTCTTCCATTCCCCTCTTTCTTCTGCCTTCCTTCAAGTCCCAGTTAAAATTCTACCTTCTATAAGAAATTTGTCCAGGGGCGGCTAGGTGGTGCAGTGAATAGAGCGCCGGCCCTGGAGTCAAAAGGACCTGAGTTCGGAGCCGGCCTCCGACACTTAATCCATACAAACAAAAACCTAGCCGTGTAACCTTGGGCAAGTTACTTAACCCCAATTGCCCTAAAGGGGCGGCTAGGAGGCGCAGTGAGTAAGAGCGTCGGCCTTGGAGTTGGGATGACCCGAGATCAGATCCGGCCTCAGAAAATGAGCACCCACGCATAAATAATAATGACTAGCCGTGTAACCTTGAGCAAGTTACTTAACCCCAATTGCTTAAAAAAAAAAAAAAAGAAATTTGTCCTTAATCCCTTTTAATAATATTGGTCAGCTAGGTGGTAAAATGGATAGAGTAGCAGGAATGGAGTCAGGAAGATTCATCTTCCTTAGTTCAAATCTGACCTCAGGCACTTAATAGCTATGTGACTCTGAGCAAGTCACTTAACCCTGTTTGCCTCAATTTCCTCATCTTTAAAATGAGTTGGAGAAGTAATGGAAAACCGCTCTAGTATCTTTTCCAAGAAAACCCCAAATGGGGTTATAAAGAGTCAGATGTGATGGAAACAACTAAATAATAACAACATATTAATGCGAATATCTTTCCTTTGTTGACTTTTTCCCATTTATCTTATATATAGCTTGTTTATACATAATTGGTTTCATGTTGTCTCCCACTGTCAGCTCCTTAACAGCTGATCATTTTTTTTTCCACTTTGTGTCCTCGGGGTTTAACTTGGTATATAGTAGTATTTTAATAAAATATTTCTGACTCATTAGATAATAATAATAATTATAACATTGATAGTGCTTACTATATGCCAGGCATTGTGCTAAACCTTTTACAATTATTATCTCATTTGAGCCTCACTACTAGACTAGATGGCTGTTGAGATCTATTCCGATTCTCAAATTCTGTGATTCTATGTCATAGATAGAAAATTTATGTAAAATGTTTGGCCAACCTTTAATTTCTGTATAAATATCAATGGTTGCTATTATTATTTTTGTTAATAGAGGTACATATAATTCAAAAATAAGTGAAGTAGATCATTCTGCCCTCCCCGCTCAGACTACATTCAGAGAACCATGTTCTATTCTGGACTTCACACTTTAGGAGAGCTATTCACAAGCTGGAGCATATGGAGAAACAGACAAAAAATAGTGATAGAATTGGAAAATATACCTCTGAATTCTGGGAGGTGGTGGCAATGTTAGTTTGTAGCAGAGAAGAGGTGGTGGAGGGAGGAGGAGGATAACTGGGCTCAAGTATTTATCCTATGGCCAAAGGATTATACTTGTTTTGCTTGGCCCTAGAGGTCAGACGAATGAATGGAAATTTCAGAGGAAGATTTAGGTTTAATGGAAGAAGAAATTTTACTTATATTTTGAGTTATCTAAAAGTAAAATGTTTCCCCAGGAGGACATGGGTTCCCCATCTCCAAAAGTAATAAAGCAGAAGCTGAAAGACTCCTTTGTGGTAGTCTTATAGAAGATACTCTTGGTTCCATATGGGTCACTCTACATGGATGCTGAGGTCCTTTCTAACTCTGACCTCATTTTACCCTCACAATAAACCTGAAGGATAGATTCTAAAATGCATTATTACACTTAATTTATAGATGAGAAAGTTGAGGATCAGGGAAATTAAATGACTTGCTTAGAGTAAGTTAGGGAGTATAAGAAATTAGAGTAGAGGGGCAGCCTAGGTGGCACAGTGAATAGAGCATGGGCCCTCGAGTCAGGAGGATGTGAGTTCAAATCCAGCCTCAGACACTTAACACTCACTAGCCGTGTTACCTTGGGCAAGTCACTTAATCCAAATTTCCCTGTCCTCCCCCCTCTTAAAAAAAATAAAAAAATAAAAAAGCAAAGAACTGGGATTAGAATTCAAATCCCTCCTAACCCCATGTCCTGGTACTCTATCCATTCTACCACACAGTCACTCCCCAAATACAGTAAACAAACTTCTTGAGCAAACACTGTCATATTTCTTTCTGAATTCCTGTTGCATTTACCATCATGAAACCACAGTTTCATGAATTTTTGCATGGATTTTGTCTTATCTATTCTAATAGGTTAAAAAGTCCTTGAAAACAATGGCTATGTCAAACATGACCTCTATATCTCCTTCAGTGCTTTTCACAGTGCTTGAAAAAAAACACCATCAACACTATATCAGCATTGGTTGCTGTTATCCACTAGGCCCCAGAGACTTACACAGTTATCAGTGTAAAATGGAATCTCCTGGATGGCAGAATTTTACAGTTGGATGAAATAATCTAAATAACCAATAGAGATCATCTACTTCAACTTCTTCCTTTGATAGATATTTCATTAAATGAGGTTTAGAGAGATCAGTACTACATCCACAGTCACAGTCAGCTGGCAGCAGAGGGAGACTACAAGAAACTACAAGAACAAAAATTTATTGAATTGAAAATTTCAAATTTTCTGAAAATTCTTTTTTTCCTGTTTTCCCAAACTGGGACCACTGGGTAGTAGTTAAAAGGAAGTATTTTGATTATATTAGGGAGAGCTTTATAACAATTAGAACTGGGCCAAATTACAATGGACTACATCAGTAAGATCCCGTTTACATGTAAGATATGAAGGACACGCTGGAAGCCCATTATCAGAAAGGTATCTAGCATCCATTTTTTTGGGTCGGAGTTAGATTAGATAGCCTTTGAATTCCTTTCCATTTCTGATTCTACATAACTTAAAATCATTCCCATTATAATAAAATCATGGCATTCCTGAAGTAAAACACCATAGTCATTCTCTGATAAAGTTTTTTTTTCCCTTAACTTCTACTCATACTGGCTTATTTAGGTTCTCAGAGAAGGATCACAACCATATTATGATTCTCTCTCTCTCTCTCTCTCTCTCTCTCTCTCTCTCATATCATATCATATCATATCATATCATATCATATCATATCATACTAGAGGTAGGTAACCTTGTAGTAAATATACTCCCCCTACCCCTCAGTAAAGTCCTAAAACCTCCATCAGTGTGATTATTGTTTATAATAAACCAACCACTCATAAATATAACACCCTTATATCTTAAGCATAACCATTTATTTTATAATCATGCAAAAGCAATGATAGTTACTCATTATAAGGCAAGTATCAATGAAAGGAAATGCAGAAATAATCAATCACAATTCTCACATGAACCTGGGTTACACTCTTCCACCAATTGATTAAGTATCTATGGGGGAGAGTTCATTTATAGAAATTTGACATGTGTCAGAAAAACTCATGTACTTGGAGGTAATTCATAACTATGGATTATAGACCTGGATGTCATTAATCCATTCCAAAATCAAAACAAAACAAAAACCCACAAAAGATGCTTGGTCCTTGGTAGGAAAGTTAAAGCAAATCTGGACAGCATACTAAAAAGCAGTGACATCATCTGGCCAAGAAACATCCAAATAGTCAAAGGTGTGGTTTTTCTAGTAGCAATGAATGACTGTGTGAGTTGGACTATAGGGAAAGTTGAGCACTGAAAAATCAATGCTTTTGAATTGTGGTGCTAGAAAATAGTTTTGAGAGTCCCTTGGACAGCAAGGAGATCAAATCAGTCAACACTTAAAGAAATTAATTCAGACTGTAAGGCCAAATACTGAAGCTGAAGCTTCTCTGCTAACCTTCTCTGCTAACTTTATTTTTTTTTTTTCCAATAAAGTTGATCAGTTGGATTTTCATCATTGTCTCTAGTAACTCATTTTCCTATAAGACTGGATCAACTCTGAAGCTCACATATCCTCAGTACCACTTTTTCCCCATTACATTTCAGTTTCTTTTTATGTGTTTTATTCCCCATTATATTATGAGCTCCATGAAGGCAGGGACTATCTTTTGCATTTCTTTGTATCCTTGTACTTAGGATAGTAATAAATACTCAATATATGCTCTTTATAATATGTTGTTCTCCTTCTGTCTAGCTAAGCAAATCTTTTTCTGCTCTTAAACTGATAAAGTATGACAACTCTTTTAAGTCATAACCTTAAAGGGATGTTGGGAAAGTATAATGCTACTGTATTGGCTAGTTGTTCCCTTTAGACCAGAGAACTGAAATGCTCATTAGGCTGGCTCTCTCTGGACTCTGCAGAAGAGTCAAGCCAGTTCTTCATTCACAAGGATTTTTGAGTCTTCCAGTTATCTGCCAACCAGCCAATCCAACAGTCAGATGCAAAGCCTCTCTTTCCCCCTTTCTGCTTTCCCCTCTCAAACTAAAGAGTGCAGAATTGAGCAGCAGGTACCTCTGAGAGGCTGTACAACTGGAAAAGTATAGATAAAAGTTAAAAGGTCATTCAGCTGGCTCCAGTTATCTTGAGCTTGTATGTAATCAATCAAGAACCAAGGCTGAAGTCTTTTTCTCAACAAATTCCCCTCCCTCTGGTTTCTTTTCATAGTTCCATTAAATCTAGCTTTCCTTCTTCCATGTTGAGTCTTTACTCCTTGTCTTCACTTCTCAAATGGTTCAAATCAGAGCCTCCTGGTACTAACTACCCCCACCTTTCTATTAAGAAGTTAAAAAAAAAAAATAAAGACCTCTTTCTTTGTTACAAAATCAAGTCATTTGATTATTCCATATTCTTCAAACAAGTATTGGGTTTAGCATTTTCTCTAATTTAATCTCTTAAACCTTAAAAATAATCATATACAAATGTCCTAAAGGACCACCAAGTCTTATAGCCTCAGTTTTCAATCCTCAAATTCAATCCTTCAAATCCTCAAATGTGCTCTAACATTCTATGTCCTGGCAACTTTTTCTTCACAATTTTATTTTGTAATTTGTAGTATATAAAGGTATTTTTTCCCTCCCCTTGTCAGACTCTAAATTTTTTGCATATGAAAGGGACATCACTTTACACAATTTACAAAATTATTTAAGTATTTTATTTATGCAAAACTCTATTTTCTTCCCCTTGTGACAACCAAATAGCTCAGCTCCACTTTGTAAACTTTTTCTTTAGACATGGATTTTAGCAGTTTTTATTACATAAAATATCTTTTCCTAAGTCTTGAAGCCACCAAACTCTTCAGCTATGGCAAGGACATAATCATACATGCTTTGCAAATTGATTTATTTAATTTTCTTTATATACAAGCACTTTTTTTTTATTTTTTTGGGGGGAGGGCAGTTGGGGTTAAGTGACTTGGCCAGGGTCACATGGCTACGTTTTCTTTGTTTGTGTGTGTTTAAGTGTCTGAGGCCGAATCCGAACTCAGGTCCTTCTGACTCCAGGGCCATCGCTCTACTCACTGTGCCACCTAGCCGCCCCTATACAAGTACTTTTTCTGCCCCTTTCAGCAATAAATATACTCATATTTTAGGAGTATTACCTTATACTAGGTTCATCCTGTTTTTGAAAGGGAAAAGAAGAAAGGCACTTAATAATAATTAGTAGTGCTTCTAACAATGGCTGATGAATTTAGTTAAAATGATGCCTACATTTTAAAAGCTGCTGTTAACTCTTCTACTAGGATTGATAGCTTTCCTCTCTAATTTTTTTTATTAATTTCAAGTAATCATTTGAGGATGGCATTTGAAAAAAGAGTAATATATAAATCTAATACAATGTAAGTCACATCATTCTAAGAGAAAACAGTAAGTTGACCATTATGTGACATGTACCTAGACTTGTTATTTCATTGTTGTAGGGAGAGTCCAGTGAGGAAACTATATCAATTCGGATCAACAACTGTTTGGAAGTTTAGAATACTAAAGAGGTGCCTGGGCTCTTTGAGACTTCCATTCAAATTCTGGAGATAGCCTGACATAGACATTCACCATCTATTTGAATTTTACTGATTATATTTTAAGCCAAATTCTATTGAGTAATTTGGAGGTTCAGGGCTTAACATAATCAGCTAAATCTCATCCACAGTGGTATATGATCAACTTTAACACCTGTCCTCTTCCAATTGAATTTTTTGTTGTATCCCCGTCGTGACAATGGCAAATATCTTTAGAGAGCAGATTCTACATAATTTGACATACTATTTAATGGCTTACTTGATTTAATGTGTATCATTATGAGCAGTAGAATATTAAACATCATCTCTGTCTCTGGGTCTCTCAAGGAATCTTCTGGGGTCTCGATACAGGCATGGGAGATACCTTATTAGATGAAAGCCTTTAAGGCTATATTTTGTTCTAGTAAATCAAATACTTTTTTAAAACCAGCAAACAATATAGTGGAATCTTATATTCTGAAAATATCAGGTGACTGTGAATAATATTTGTGAAAGTCCAGCTATTTCCTTCACATATTTTCATCATGATAGCCTTAATAATGTCTACTCAAATGTACCATCCTTAAAACTTCCTGTCATACAATAGATCTCAAATTCATAACTGTCCTACCTTCATGATCTGAACTCTGAAGTTTCCATCAGTTACCAAAATCTATTATCCTGTTATTCCTTCTGCCCCACTTCTTCTCAATCTAGTCTTTGTTCTTAACTGCCCTCCAGTTATCCCTTCTTATGCTCCCAGTCTATCCTGGTCTGACCTTATTTTCCTTCCTTCACAAAACTGAAAATTGAAGTATACCAGTTTGGTTATTGATCATTCTCTACCCTTGATCCTTCACTGACTTGAATAATTTTTTGTACCTTGCTGATTCTCAATACGGGGACACTATAACCAACCTCTTTCTGTGCTTCTACTCCTACAGTGGTAGCCCACACTGGAAGAAGTCCCCCAACTGTGTTTACTGGGGTAACTACAAATTTGTGTTATAGTAAACTCTTTATTCTTTTGTGACTGACTACCATACTCTTTATGGTAGCAGTTCTAACTCTTCACCTCTCTCTTCAAACCCTCTTCTCCCTACTACCACCATCACTGAGCAGAGAACTTCACTTCCTGTTTTGTTAAGAAAAATGTTTACTCAGAAGATATAATATGAAATAACAAAGATGTCTTGATATACTGCAATGTCTGGTAACACAGGGAGTGAGTACAACAACATAAAAAACACATTTGCTGATAAAAATCAAGAACCATGTGTTAAGCAACTCACCAAGCCAAATAGTAAAACCATCAAAATTCATTTCTCTATAAAAGTAATTGACTTTGTGAGGTCACAGTTCTGTAATATAAAACAGTTGGCCTATATTCAGCAACCAAGAGAAATAAAGCCAGTTTGACTGTATCCCTAGGTAACAATAAAATGGGGGACTTACACTTAAATGAAACAGGCCCTTTCCTGTAAATACCCAGAGCCTTATTACAGACTTGCAAAATGCAGAAACAATAGTACCATTACAAAAGGCTGCTGCACCCTGAATAGGTAAGTTGCTCATGAAATGCAGTATTACCAAATCTATTAAGCCACAAGAATTTATACCAGCCCTGATGGCAGTGAGGAAGTCGATATATGTAATGTTTCAAGAAGTAACATACTGAGGGCTAAGTTACAGTTTCACTGTTTATTAAAGTCTTTCGTTGACTGCACTTTGGTTTTCTTCAACTCGGGTCCACTTCTTTAAGGCTGTGGGGCATTGTTAATATCCAGCATTGATTTGATGAGAGAGCTGACTGTGAGAGCCATTATGAGGCAGAGGAGGAACAAAGCTGATACATGAGCAGGAAAAGAAAGGGTTCTGTGCACAGCTCAGCCCACAGCTACAGCCATGGCTCCAGACACAGCTCTATACCACTCAAGAAAATGAGGAAGAGATTTGAACTTTCACCTTATAATCCCATCTTCCTCCAGCCAACCACTAAATAGTTTACTTGACATAGAAACTGCATTTTTCCTTTTATTTTCTTTAACATTTTGTCATTTGTGTTGATGGGTTTGGGGGTCATTTTGTACGGAGCAATCCACTCAGTAAATTTCAATACCCACAAGCCTACATGTCCTGAGACCATGACATGAACCAATGGCCCCATATGGATGCCTAGGGAAGAGGTATTCATGAAGAAGGCCAGACGCATCAGCTATTAAAATAGTTTCTTCCCTCTCTTTTTTTTTTTTAACAAATGCTTTATTAACTTCTGTTTTACCTCATTCATTTCCACCAGCTTTTGAGTTACAATTATTTTTCCCCACTGTTTTTCCCCTACCCACCCTCGCAGAATAGCAGTCACACAAGCTATCGCTTCCTCCAATCTGCTCTCTCCCATATCTTCTCCCATACCCCCTTCGACTTTTCCATTAGAGGAAGGTGAATCTCTGTGTCCCAATGCCTGCACATCTTATCTCCCAATTACAAGCAAAAGAGAATTAATAATAGTATTTAAAAATATTTGAAACATTTAATTTTTTAAACAAATGCTTTATTAACGTCTGTTTTACATAATTCATTTCCGCCAGATTTTGAGTTACAATCATTTTCCCCCCATTATTCCCCTACCCAACCTCCCAGAACAGTAATCCCACAAAATATCGCTTCCTCCAATCTGCTCTCTCCCATACCTTCTCCCATACCCCCATCGACTTTTCCATTAGAGGAAGGTGAGTCTTTGCATCCCAATGCCTGCACATCTTATCTCCCTATTACAAGCAAGAGTATTAATAATAGTATTTATATATATTTGAAACATTTAATGTTAAGACATCAAATTTCAGATCCATTTCCTTCCTCCCTTGTCACCCATTCCCTCTGGGGAGATAAGTAATTCAGTATATGTTGTACATGTCTAGCTATGCAAAACATTATCATAGCAGATATATTGTACAAGGCTGCTTATAATTCCCTCCCACTCATCCCACCCCCCAACTGGTCCATTCCTTACATGATCCTGTCCCTCTTTTATAGTGGGTACTTCCAACCTCCCCTCACCCCAAGGAAGCCCTCCCATCCATCATCCCTCCTCCCATCCCCCTTCCCCCTATCCTGCTGCAGGTTGAGATATCCCATTTAATATGTATGTCATTTTCTCCCTGAACCAAATTCAGTTTGAATGTGGTTTTGCCTTTTTAGCCTTCCTTATTCTACCCCACTTTTGCAACCACTTCCCCTTGCTTCTTCTGCATGGGATAGTTTACACTACCCTGTCTCTCCCCATCTCCTCTTGCCACTTACCTATCTCACCTCATAATTTCATCCCTTGAGTATTCTCCCTTCCCAACAAATTCAACCTATGCCCTCTATCCATATATAACTGTAACCATATACACACACATTCACATATGTATTCATACGACCACACCCCCTTCTTCCATTATTTCCATACTGAGAAAGATATCATCAGTCACAGTTATTGCTTTTCCATATAGGAATGTAAATAGTTCAACTTTGATAAGTTCCTTTTGATTTCTTTTCCCTGATTACCTTCTCAGGCATCTCTTCCTTCTTGTGTCTGGGTGTCAAATTTTCTATTCAATTCTGGTTTTTTCCTCAAGAATGCTTGAAAGTCCTCTATTCCACTGAATGACCATATTTTCCCCTGAAACAAAATACTCAGTTTTGCTGGGTAGGTGACCCGTGGGTTCATTCCCAGTTCTTTTGCCCTCTGGAATATCATATTCCATGCCCTTCGATCCCTCAGTGTAGAAGCCACCAGGTCCTGGGCTATTCTGATTGTGTTTCCACAATATTGAAATTGTGTCTTCCTGGCTGCTTGAAGTATTTTCTCCTTGATCTGGGGATTCTGGAACCTGGCTATAATATTCCTGGGAGTTTTCTTTTTGGGATCTTTTTCAGGAGGTGATCGGTGGATTCTTTCAACCTCTATTTTGCCCTCTGGATCTAAAACATCAGGGCAATTTTCCTTGAGAATTTCTTGAAGGGTGATTTCTAGGTTCTTTCTTTGATCATGGCTTTCAGGTAGTCCAATAATTTTTAAATTGTCTCTCCTGGATCTATTTTCCAGGTCAGTAGTTTTTCCCATGAGATATTTCACATTGCCTTCTATTCTTTCATTTGTTTGGATCTGCTTAACAGCATCTTGATTTCTCATAAAGTCACTAGCTTCCATTTGCTCCAGTCTAACTCTGAAGGAATGAATCTCCTCAGTGAACTTTTGAGATTCTTTTTCCATCTGGCAAATTCGACTTTTTAAGGCATTCTTCTCTCATTGCCCTTTTGGGCCTCCTTTGCCATTTGAGTTAGTCTATTTTTTAAGGTGTTGTTTTCCTCAGTCAGGCTGTTGACCCTCATTTCATACTTTTCCTGCATCCTTCTCATTCCTCTTTCCAATTTTTCCTCCACTTCTCTTATTTGATTTTTAAAGTCCTTCTTAAGGTCCTCTATGGCCTGCAACCCGCTCATGTTTTCCCCTGGGGCTTTTGGAGCAGGACTTCTGACATCACAGTCCTTTTCCTGCTCTATGCCCCCAAAATAGAAGTCTAGGGTTGCATTTTTCTGTTTCCTTTGCCTTGGCATGTTGCCACTTAATTACTTGACTTTTGGGCTTGTTGCCACACTATGGCTTTAAGGCCAGATAGAGGAATTTTTGTCCCGAACATGTGGGGGGCAACTTCCGTTTCTGGCAAGCTGTAAACTCACCCACTACTTCCACCCTAGATCACAATCCAGATCCAGGGAGGTTAAAGCAAGAGGGATTACCCCCCAAGACTGATCGCTGGATCTCCCTACAAATTTGCAGGCTGGGAGTGGGAGCTGCCTCTGAAAACTACAAAATGGCATTTTTCCTCAGCAGCTTCTAGCCCCCAGGGGAGGGAGCCGACGCATTCCCTAATACAAGTCCCAAAGTCCATAGGACACTAACCTCTTACTTAACCCCAGGCAAGTCTATGTTGATAATTCTAGAGTCGCCACAGCTCCTGGTGTTCTGGGGTTCCTCCAGCTGGCTGCTGGCCCTGCCGCCCTGGGGCTAAAACCTCAGCTCATGCGGACCTGGGCTCGGCTCAGCTCGGCTCCTGCGCTCTGCGCGCTGCACGATGCCAGGTCCCAGACCACTGTGCTGGTCCTTCCTGCATGGCTGCTGGGCTGTCCTCAGCGGGAGTTTAGCTTCTCTGTGTCGTTCTGTGGGTGCTGGGGCTCCAGAAGTTGTTCAGAGTCCCCTTTTACATCGTTTGGGAGGAATGTGGGGGCAGAGTGGCTTGGATGAGCTGTTTCTACTGCGCCATCTTGGCTCCGCCCCCTGAAACATTTAATTTTAAGACATTGAATTTCAGATCCATTCCCTCCCTCCCTTGTCACCCATTCCCTCTGGGAAGATAAGTAATTCAGTATATGTTGTACATGTCTATCTATGCAAAACATTACCATAGTAGATATATTGTACAAGGCTGCTTATAATTCCCTCCCACCCATCCCACTCCCTACCTGTTCCATTCCCTACTTGATCCTGTCCCTCTTCTATAGTGGGTACTTCCAACCTCCCCTCCCCCCAAGGATGCTCTCCTATCCATCATCCCTCCTCTCATCCCCCTTCCCCCTATTCTGCTGCAGGTTGAGATATCCCATTTAGTATGTATGTCATTCTTTCCCTGAACCAAATTCAAAGAGAATGTGGTTTTGCCTTTTTGCCTTCCTATTCTTCCCCTCCCTTGCAGCCATTTGCCCTTGCTTCTTCTACATGAGATAGTTTACCCTACCCTGTCTCTCCCCATCTCCTCTTGCCACTTTCCTCTCTCACCTCATAATTTCACCCCTTGAGCATCCTCCCTTCCCAACAAATTCAACCTATGCCCTCTATCCATATATAACTGTAACCATATACACACACATTCACATATGTATTCATATGACCATACACCCTTCTTCCATTGTTTTCATACTAAGAAAGATTTCATCACTCACAGTTATTGTTTTTCCATATAGGAATGTAAATAGTTTAACTTTGCTAAGTTCCTTTTGATTTCTTTTCCCTGATTACCTTCTCAGGCATCTCTTGCTTCTTGTGTCGGGATGTCAAATTTTCTATTCAACTCTGGTTTTTTCCTCAAGAATGCTTGAAAGTCCTCTATTCCACTGAATGACCATATATACCCCTGAAACAAAATACTCAGTTTTGCTAGGTAGGTGACCCTTGGGTTCAGTCCCAGTTCTTTTGCCCTCTGAAATACCATATCCATGCCCTTTGATCCCTCAGTGTAGAAGCTGCCAGGTCCTGGGCGATTCTGATTGTTTCCACAATACTGAAATTGTGTCTTCCTGGCTGCTTGTAGTATTTTCTCCTTGATCTGGGGATTCTGGAACCTGGCTATAATATTCCTGGGAGTTTTGTTTTTGGGATCTTTTTCAGGAGGTGATTGGTGGATTCTTTCAACCTCTATTTTGCCCTCTAGATCTAAAACATCAGGGCAATTTTCCTTGAGAATTTATTGAAGGGTGATTTCTAGGTTCTTTCTTTGATCATGGCTTTCAGGTAGTCCAATAATTTTTAAATTGTCTCTCCTGGATCTATTTTCCAGGTCAGTGGTTTTTCCCATGAGATATTTCACATTGCCTTCTAATCTTTCATTTTTTTGTATCTGCTTAACAGCATCTTGATTTCTCATAAAGTCATTAGCTTCCATTTGCTCCAGTCTAACTCTGAAGGAATGAATCTCCTCAGTGAACTTTTGAGATTCTTTTTCCATCTGGCAAATTCGACTTTTTAAGGCATTCTTCTCCTCATTGCCCTTTTGGGTCTCCTTTGCCATTTGAGTTAGTCTGTTTTTTAAGGTGTTGTTTTCCTCAGTCAGGCTGTTGACCCTCATTTCATACTTTTCCTGGATCCTTCTCATTTCTCTTCCCAATTTTTCCTCCACTTCTCTTATTTGATTTTTAAAGTCCTTCTTAAGGTCCTCTATGGCCTGTAACCTGCTCATGTTTTCCTTTGGGGCTTTTGGAGCAGGATTTCTGACCTCACAGCCCTCCTTCTATTCTATGCTTCAAACCTCTTTGCCCCCAAAGTAGGAGTTTAAGGTTGCATTTTTCTGTTTAATTTGTTTCCTTTGCCTTGGCATGTTGCTACTTAATTACTTGACTTTTGGGCTTGTTGCCACAGCATGGCTCTGCTGCCAGACAGGGGAATTTTCATCCCGAACGTGTGGGGGGACAACTTCCGTTTCTGGCAAGCTAGAAACCCACCCACGACCTCCACCCCAGATCACAATCCAGATCCAGGGAGGTTAAAGCAAGAGCGATTACCCCCTAAAACTGATTGCTGGATCTCCCTACAGTTAACAGGCCAGGAGCTGGAGCTGCCTATGAAAACTACAAAATGGCGTGTCTCCTCAACAGCTTCTAGCACCCAGGAGAGGAAGCCGACGCCTTTCCCAAATACTGGTCCCAAAGTCCATAGGGCACTAACCTCTCACTTTGTCCTAGGAATGTCTACGTTAATAATTCTGGAATCGCCACGGCTGCTGGTGTTCTGGGGTCCCTCCAGCTGGCTACTGGCCTGGCCACCCTGGGGCTAAAACTGCAACTCAGGCAGACCTGTGCTCGGCTCCCCGCGCACTGCGCACTGTGCTGCTGGCTCGCAGACCACTGTGCTGGTCCTTCCTGCAGGGCTGCTGGGCTATCCTCAGCGGGAGGTTAGCTTCTCTGTGTTGTTCTGTGGGTGCTGGGTCTCTGGAAGTTGTTCAGAGTCCCCTTTTACATAGTTTGGAGGTGATCTGGGAGGAGAGTGGCTTGGATGTGCTCTTTCTACTCCGCCATCTTGGCTCCGCCCCCCTCTTCCCTCTCTTTTTATCTGTCATCCTCTGCATGGAAGACTTTATTGGCTTCTGATTATGTCACCCATATATAACCCATTTCCAAGAGGCTTGGGTTCTGAGCCACATGGATACTGTGGCAACTCAAAGGTATCCTTTCTATAGAATGGTATAGGATATTGCCTGGACCCTGGATCCTGACCAGCAAGGTCAGTCTCTGTCCTACCCTATTGTAATAACCCTCTTTCTAGTTCTTCCCATACTCAAGGAAAGGTTTTTTGAGGGCAATCAAAAGTTGCTAAAGGCTCTTATCATCCATAAGTTCCACATAGCAACTTCAGTTATTGTCAGCCTCCCTAGCTTCTTGACCCATACAAGGTCCTCCTGCTGCCTCCAAAGATAAGATAAGCAGTGCTTCCCTGTCTTACTGTCACACTTTTCCCCCACAAATTCATAAACAACAGAGTGGGAAAGAGAAAAGAATACTGCCTTCTGTACCAACTTCTCATCCAAGATGGAATAGTTGTGCTCCACATTCAATTCTTTTTTTTTATGTCTATAAATAGCTTTTATTATTTTTTTTTATTTTCAAATTTCCTTTACTTCCCTCCCCCCTCCCCTCATGACAGCATATAGTACAGTATAGGGTCTGCAAATGCATTCATATTAAACATTATTCCAATTACAAAGGCATATTGTACTAGGTGGGATGAAAGATGGTAAGGAAGAAGTAAAACCAAACAATGAGAAGAACAAGATCATTTAGTTTGCTTCCATCAGGATTCAGGCTCAGTTCTTTCTAGTTATATCTCTGGATGGCGCATTTCTCACTTTCTTGAGTCATTCGGGATTAACTTATATCACTGCATTGCTGAAAAGAGTCTAGTCTGTCATAGTTGGTCGTCACAGATATGGTATGTCTGTGATTGTATACAAATTTCTTCTGATTCTACTCTTCTCGCTCAGCATCAGTTTGTATAAGTCTCTCCAGGTAATTATGAAATCCGTCACCTCCTCGTTTCTTATAGCACAATAAAATTCCATTACATTCATATACCACAACTTGTTTAGCCATTCCCCAATTGATGGGCACTCCTTTAGTTTCCAATTCTTTGCAACCACAAAAAGGGCTGCTAAAAATATTTTTGTACATATGGTTCTTCCTCCCACTACTATGATCTCTTTGGGATATAACCCTAGGAGTGGTATGGCTGGGTCAAAGGGTATGAAATTATTTATAATCCTTTGGGCATAATTCCAGATTGCTCTCCAGAATGGTTGGATAAGTTCACAACTCCACCAGCAATGTATTAGCGTTCCAATTTGTCCACATCCTCTCCAGCATTTGTCACTTTCTTGTTTTGTCATCTTAGCCAATCTGACTGGAGAGATGTGGTATCTCAGAGTTGTTTTGATTTGCATTTCTCTAATTAATAGTGATTTAGAGCATTTCTTCATATGCTTATAGATATCTTTAATTTCTTTCTCTGAAAACTTCCTATTCATATCCTTTGACCATTTCTCAATTGGGGAATGACTTGTATTCATATAGATTTGGCTCAATTCTGTATAAATTTTAGAAATGAGTCCTTTATCAGAGACACAAGTTGTAAAAATTCTTTCCCAATTTCCCACCTCCCTCTTGATCTTGGTTACATTGGCTTTGTTTGTGCAGAAGCTTTTCAATTTAATGTAATCAAAATTATCCATTTTGCATTTTATAATGCTCTCTAATTCTTGTTTGGTCCTAAAATCTTCCCCTCTCCACAGATCTGTCAGGTAAACTATTCCTTGCTTTCCCAAATTGCTTACAGTATCATCCTTTACACCTAGATCATGCACCCATTTAGATTTGATTTTGGTATATGGTGTTAGATAGTGATCTATGCCCAGTTTCTGCCATACTGTATTCAAGTTTTCCCAGCAGTTTTTGTCAAATAGTGCATTCTTATCCCAAAAACTGGGGTCTTTGGGTTTATCGAACAATAGATTGCTATATTCATTAACTGCTGGGTCTCCTGCACCTAATCTATTCCATTGATCCACTACTCTACACCTCTGCCAGTACCAAGCAGTTTTGATGACTGCTGCTGTATAATACAGATTAAGATCTGGCATAGCTAGTGC